>WOXC01007172.1:160000-500655 GCA_011680675.1 Gymnobelideus leadbeateri | reverse complement strand
TCACATGCCCATATTCCCTTCTTCAACTATTTTCATACTGAGAAAAGTTTCATCAGTTACAGTTATTGTTTTTCCCTGTAGGAATGTAAATAGTTCAACTTTGATAAGTTCATAGTGATTTCTTTTCCCTGTTTACCTTCTCAAGCATCTCTTGCTTCTTGTGTCTGAATGTCAAATTTTCTATTCAACTCTGTTTTTTTTCCTTAAGAATGCTTAAAAGTCCTCTATTCCACTGAATGACCAAATTTTCCCCTGAAACATGATACTCAGTTTTGCTGGGTAGGTGATTCTTGGTTTTAATCCCAGGTCCTTTGACCTGCAGAATATCGTATTACATGCCCTTTCATCCTTTAGTGTAGAAGCTGCCAGACCCTATGTTATCCTGATTGTGTTTCCACAGTATTGAAATTGTTTCTTCCTGGCTGCTTGTAGTATTTTCTCCTTGATCTGGGAATTCTGGAACCTGGCTATAATATTCCTAGGAGTTTTCTTTTTGGGGTCTTTTTCAGGAGGTGATTGGTGGATTCTTTCAAACTCTATTTTGCCCTCTGGTTCTAAAACATCTGGGCAATTTTCCTTGAGAATTTGTTGAAGGATGATTTCTAGATTATTTCTTTGATCATGATTTTCAGGTAGTCCAATAATTTTTGGACTGTCTATACTGGTGAGTGGTTTTTCCATGAGATATTTCGTTGCCTTTATTCTTTCATTTGTTTGGATCTGCTTAATAGCATCTTGTTTCTCATAAAGTTACTAGCTTCCATTTTTTCAGTCTAAGTCTGAAGGAATGAACTCCTCAGTGAGCTTTTGAGATTGTTTTTCCATCTGGAGTTGGCTTTTTAAGGCATTCTTCTCCTCATTGCCTTTTTGAGCCTCTTTTGCCATTTGAGTTAGTCTGTTTTTTAAGGTGTTATTTTCCTCAGTCAGGCTGTTGACTCTCATTTCATACTCCTCAGCAGCTTCTCACCCCCAGGGGAAGAAGCTGAAACATTCTCCCAACCAGTCCCAAAGTCCATAGGGCACTGACCTTTCACTTTGTCCTAGCAATCTATGTGTTGATAATTTTGGAAATGCCACAGCTGTTGGTGTTCTAGGGTCCCTCCAGCTGGCTGCTGGTCTGGCCACCCTCAGGATAAAACCACAACTCATTCAGGCCTGGGCTCAGCTCCCAGAGCACTGTGCTGGCTATTCCCTGCTGGGCTGCTGGGCTGTCCTCAGCAGGAGATTACCTTCTCTGTGTCATTTTTTGGGTTCTGGAGCCCCAGAGGTCATTCAGAGTCCCCGTTTTACATAATTTTGAAGTGGTGTGGGTTGGAGCTAAGCAGAAGTGCTGTTTCTGCTCTGCCATCTTTACTCCACCCCATAAAATTAGTTTTTAATTTTTATTAATTAGTTAATTTTTTTTTTACCTCATGATCTTATTCATCTCTCTTTTCATTTTCACAATTTCCATTTTGGTGTTTAATTGTTGTTGTTGTTGTTTTTTAATTTGTTCTTTTTCTACTTTTTTAGTTGTGTGTTCAGTTCATTCATCTATTTTATTCTCTATTGATGCATACATTTAAAGATATAAGTTTTCTTCTACATATTTCTTTGGGTATATCCCACAAATTTTGCTATGTTGAGTCATTATTTTCATTCTTTTTAAAGAAATTGTTGATTTATTTATTGATTGTTTCTCTGATGTGTTCTTTGACCCACTCAATCTTAAGAGTTACTTAATTTCTTAATTACTTAATTTCCAATTACTTTTCAATCTGCCTCCACAACTTTGTTGAATGTAATTTTTATTGCATTACATGTTCTGAAAAGGGTGTATTTAATATTTCTCCTTTTTTTACATTTGGTTGTAAGGTTTTTATTCTCTAATACATGGTTAGTTTTTGGGAAGATACCACATACCTCTGAGAAAAGTTACACTCCTTTCTATTCCAATTCAATTTTCTTCAGAAGTCTATTACATTTACCTTTACCAAAATTCTATTCATCTCCTTAACTTCTTCCTTATTTATTTTCTGTTTAGATTTATCTAACTTTGAGAATTTTCCCCACTATTATTGTTTTGTGATTTTCTCCTGTAATTCATTAAACTTCCTTTAAGAATTTGGATGCTGATGGTGGAGTAGAAACAGCTCTTCCAAGCCTCTCTGCCCCCAGATTCCCCACAAACTATGTAAAAAAGGACTGTGAACAACTTCTGGAGCCCCAGCACCCACAGAACGACACAGAGAAGCTAACCTCCCGCTGAGGACAGCCCAGCAGCCCTGCAGGAAGGACCAGCGCAGCGGTCTGGGAGCCGGCAGCGCGCAGAGTGCAGGAGCCGAGCTGAGCCGAGCCCAGGTCCGCGTGAGCCGAGGTTTTAGCCCCAGGGCGGCAGGGCCAGCAGCCAGCTGGAGGAACCCCAGAACACCAGGAGCTGTGGCGACTCCAGAATTATCAACATAGACATGCCTAGGACAAAGTAAGAGGTTAGTGTCCTATGGACTTTGGGACCTGTATTTGGGGAATGCGTCAGCTCCCTCCCTGGGGGCTAGAAGCCACTGAGGAGACACGCCATTTTGTAGTTTTCAGAGGCATTTCCGGCTCCCAGCCTACAAATTGTGGGGAGATCCAGCGATCAGTCTTGGGGGGTAATCGCTCTTGCTTTAACCTCCCTGGATCTGGATTGTGATCTAGGGTGGTAGTTGTGGGTGGGTTTACAGCTTGCCAGAAATGGAAGTTGCCCCCACACGTTCGGGACGAAAATTCCTCTAGCTGGCCTTAAAGCCATAGTGTGGCAACAAGCCCAAAAGTCAAGCAATTAAGTGGCAACATGCCAAGGCAAAGGAAACAGAAAAATGCAACCCTAGACTCCTATTTTGGGGGCATAGAGCGGGAAAAGGACTGTGAGGTCAGAAGTCCTGCTCCAAAAGCCCCAGGGGAAAACATGAGCGGGTTGCAGGCCATAGAGGACCTTAAGAAGGACTTTAAAAATCAAATAAGAGAAGTGGAGGAAAAATTAGAAAGAGAAATGAGAAGGAAAAGTATGAAATGAGGGTCAACAGCCTGACTGAGGAAAAGAACACCTTAAAAAATAGACTAACTCAAATGGCAAAGGAGGCCCAAAAGGGCAATGAGGAGAAGAATGCCTTAAAAAGTCGAATTTGCCAGATGGAAAAAGAATCTCAAAAGTTCACTGAGGAGATTCATTCCTTCAGAGTTAGCCTGGAGCAAATGGAAGCTAATGACTTTATGAGAAATCAAGATGCTGTTAAGCAGATCCAAACAAATGAAAGATTAGAAGGCAATGTGAAATATCTCATGGGAAAAACCACTGACCTGGAAAATAGATCCAGGAGAGACAATTTAAAAATTATTGGACTACCTGAAAGCCATGATCAAAGAAAGAACCTAGAAATCACCCTTCAAGAAATTCTCAAGGAAAATTGCCCTGATGTTTTAGATCCAGAGGGCAAAATAGAGGTTGAAAGAATCCACAGATCACCTCCTGAAAAAGATCCCAAAAAGAAAACTCCCAGGAATATTATAGCCAGGTTCCAGAATCCCCAGATCAAGGAGAAAATACTACAAGCAGCCAGGAAGAAACAATTTCAATATTGTGGAAACACAATCAGAATAGCCCAGGACCTGGCAGCTTCTACACTGAGGGATCGAAGGGCATGGAATATGATATTCCAGAGGCAAAAGAACTGGGAATGAACCCAAGGGTCACCTACCCAGCAAAACTGAGTATTTTGTTTCAGGGGAAAATATGGTCATTCAGTGGAATAGAGGACTTTCAAGCATTCTTGAGGAAAAAACCAGAATTGAATAGAAAATTTGACATCCAGACACAAGAAGGAAGAGATGCCTGAGAAGGTAATCAGGGAAAAGAAATCAAAAGGAACTTATCAAAGTTGAACTATTTACATTCCTATATGGAAAAGCAATAACTGTGACTGATGATATCTTTCTCACTATGAAAATAATGGAAGAAGGGGGTGTGGTCATATGAATACATATGTGAATGTGTGTGTATATGGTTACAGTTATATATGGATAGAGGGCATAGGTTGAATTTGTTGGGAAGGGAGAATACTCAAGGGATGAAATTATGAGGTGAGAGAGGAAAGTGGCAAGAGGAGATGGGGAGAGACAGGGTAGGGTAAACTATCTCATGTAGAAGAAGCAAGGGGAAGTGGTTGCAAAGGAGGGGGAGAATAAGGAAGGCTAAAAAGGCAAAACCACATTCACATTGAATTTGGTTCAGGGAGAAAATGACATACATACTAAATGGGATATCTCAACCTGCAGCAGGATAGGGGGAAGGGGGATGAGAGGAGGGATGATGGATGGGAGGGCATCCTTGGGGTGAGGGGAGGTTGGAAGTACCCACTATAGAAGAGGGACAGGATTATGTAGGGAATGGACCAGGTGGGGGGTGGGATGAGTGGGAGGGAATTATAAGCAGCCTTGTACAATATATCTACTATGATAATGTTTTGCATAGCTAGACATGTACAACATATACTGAATTACTTATCTCCCAAGAAGGAATGGGTGACAAGGGAGGAAGGAAATGGATCTGAAATTCGAGGTCGTAACATTAAATGTTTCAAATATATATATAATACTATTATTAATACTCTTTCGCTTGTAATAGGGAGATAAGATGTGCAGGCATTGGGACACAAAGATTCACCTTCCTCTAATGGAAAAGTCGATGGGGGTATGGGAGAAGGTATGGGAGAGAGCAGATTGGAAGAAGTGATATCTTGTGGGACTACTATTCTGGGAGGTTGGGTAGTGGAATAATGGGGGGAAAATTATTATAACTCAAAATCTGGCGGAAATGAATGATGTAAAACAGAAGTTAATAAAGCATTTGTTTAAGAATTAAAAAAAAAAAAAAGAATTTGGATGCTGGGGCAGCTAGGTGGCGCAGTGAGTAGAGTGTTGGCCTTGGAGTCAGAAGGACCTGAGTTTGGATCTGACCTCAGACAGTTAACACATAAACAAACAAACAAACAAACAAACAAACCAACAAAAACCTAGCCTTGTGACCTTGGGCAAGTTACTTAACCCCAATTGCCCTCCAAAAAAGCAAAAAAAAAAAAAATTGGATGCTAATTTGTAACTATGCCCAAAGGGCTATAAAACTGTGTATAACCTTTGATCTAGCAACACCAATACTAGTTTTGTATCCTAAAGAGATATAAAAAAGGGGGAAATGACCCACGTGTAAAAAATATTTATAGTAGATCTTTTTGTGGTGAACAAAATTTGGACATTGAGGGAATGCCCATCAATTGGGGAATGGATAAACAAGTTGTGTTATACTAATGCAATGGAATATTATTGTTCCATTAGCGATGATAAGCAGCCAGATTTCAGAAAAACCTGGAGAGAATTATATACATACATACATACATATATATATATATGTGTGTGTGTGTGTGTGTATGTATGTATGTATTATATATGCTGATTAATACATATGCTGAAAAATACATTAATACATGCTATTAATACATGTAAGAATTTATACTGAGTGAAGTGAGCAGATTCAGGAGAACATTGTATCTCACAATAGCAACATTGTGCAATGATTAACTTTGACAGACTTAGCTCTTCTCAGCATGGCAATGATCTAAGACAATTCCAAAAGACATATAATAGAAAATGCTAACCACATTCAGAGAAAGAATTATGAAGTCTGAATGCATATTGAAACATATTATTTTTTCTTTGTTGTTGTTTTTTCTTTCTCATGATTTTTCTCTTTTGTTCTTGATTCTTCTTTCATAAGATGACTAATTGGGAAATATGTTTAAAATGATTGTACATGTACAGCCTTTATCAGATTGCATGCCATCTTGAGGAAGGGGGAGGGAAGGAAGGAGAAAAATTTAGAATTCAAAATCTTATAAAAATGGTTGTTGAAAACTAAAAATAAATATTTTAATTATAAAAATAATTTGGATTCTATGCCATTTGGTGCATATTTGTTTAATATTGATTATTGTCTACATTGCCTTTTAGCAAGATGAAGTTTCCCTGATTATTATTTAGATTATCTATTATATATTATTTATTTTGTCTTTAGTTCTCTCTCATGTCATGATTACTACTCCTCCCTTTTTTTATTTCAGCTGAAAAATAATAGACTTTGTTCCAGCCCATTTTTAAAATTTTTTCTTTCTGTTTCAAGTTACTTGTAAACCACATGTTGAATTCTGGTTTCTAAATTCATCCTGATATCTGCTCTCCTTTTATGGGTAAGTTCTTCCCATTCACATTTACAGGTATGATCACTAACTGTCATTTCTTTTCTTCTTCTTTTTTTGGAGGTGGGGAGGGCAGAGCAATTGGGATTAAGTTACCTGCCCAAGGTCAGACTGCTAGTAAGTGTTACGTCTCTGAGGCTGGATTTGAACTCAGGTCCTCCTGACTCCAGGGCCAGTGCTCTATTCACTGCACCACCTAGCTTTCCCCTGTTCATTTCCCTCTGTCATTTTTCTTTTGTTTTTCCTCTTTTAACCCTGTCTTCCCTCAAAACGCCTTTTTGCTTCTGACCACTACTTCCCTTGTTATACCTTCTCTTTTATCACTTCTCTTTTCTCTTACCTCCTTCCCTACATTTCTTTCTTGGGTAAGATAGATTTTTATACCCAATTGAATGTGTATATTTATCTCCTCCATCACTGAACTAATTTAGCTGAGATTGAGCATCAAGTATTGCCTGCTCCCTCACTTTACCCTCCACTAAAAAAGCTCTTCCTTGCATGCATATTTATGTGAGATAATTTTCCCCGTTCTTCCTCTCCCTTTTCCCTTCTCCCAGGGCATCCTTTTACACCCATTCATTTATTTTTATATCATCCCAATATGAGTAAATCATTCATGTGCCCTCCCTCTAAGTGAAATCCATCTAACTCCCCTAATAATAAAGTTCTTAGAAGTTATGTGTATCACCTTCCCATACAAGAATGTTTATTTTATAAAGTTTATACTTTATTGAGTCCCTTATGACTTATCTTTTAAGTTTACCTTTTTATGCTTTCTTGAGTCTTGTATTTGAAAAGTCAAATGTCTATTCAGATCTGTTCTTTTAATCAGGGATGCTTGAAAGTACTCTATTTCATTAAATATCCATTCTTTTCCCTGAAAAACAACACTCATTACAATTGAGGATGTTATTCTTTGTTGTAATCCTAGATTTTTGTGTCTTTTTTGTATTCCAAGCCCTCTAGTCCTTTAACATGGTAGTTGTTAAATCTTATGTGATCCTGACTGTGCCCTCACAATATCTGAATAGTTTCTTTGGCTGTTTGAAGTATATTCTCCTTGACATAAGAGCTCTGTAACTTAGCTATAAAATTCCTGGAATGATTTTTTTTGGGGGGTAGGGGAGCAGAATCTCTTTCAGGCAATGATCAGTGAATTATTTTGCTTTCTATTTTACACCCTGGTTCTAAAACATTTGGAATAACTTTTCTTTATAATTTCTTGACATATCATGTCTAGACTCTTTCTTTGACACTGACTTTTAAGTAGTCCAATTACCTTCAATCATCTCTCCTTGATTTATTTTCCAGGTCACTTGTATTTCTGATGAAATATTTCACATTTTCTTGTATTTTTTCATTCTTCTGACTTTATTATTATTTCATGTCCCATGGAGTCATTAGTTTCCATTTGACCCATTCTGATTTTTCAAGAGCTATTTTCTTCAGTGAGCTTTTGTATCTTATACCATTTGGCTAATTCTGTTTTGTAAGGTGGTTTTTCCCCCAAATTTTTTATGCCTCTTTTTACCAAGCTGTTGTTTTCATAATTTTCTTGAATGCCTTTTATTTCTTTTCCCAATTTTTCCTCTACCATTTTGAAAAAAATTTTTTCTAACTTTTATAAGAATTCTTGTTGGGTTTATGTCCATTTTTCTTTGAGGCTTTGCTTGTGCCTGTTTTGAAATCATTGTCTTCTTCTACATTTGTCTTGATGTCACTGTCACAAAAACAGCTTTGTATGGCCAGGTTATTTGTTGTTGTTGTTATTTGCTCATTGCCCCGAGATTATTGTTGACTTTGTATTGTATGTTAAAGTTAAACTCTATTCCTGGAGGGGTATAGGGAGGAAGGGAAACGCTATCCCAAGCATGAGACCCCCCCCCCTTTTTTTTTACACTGCTGTTTTTAGAGCTAGTAGTTTTAGAGCTAGTAATGGTAAGAAGAATTTGAGACTTTTGAGTGTTTCCAAAGTGGGTGTGATTTGGGGAGAGGTGTGGTCACCACTCTCCCAGTTGGCACTCTCTTCCTTACCCAGAAAGGACATCTGATAAATTGGGATTGCAATACATACTACTTATCAGGGTTCCTGTTCTTTTGGGACTAGAAGTGATACTACTCCTCAGTACCCTGTTCCTGAATTCTGGAGAAGCAAAGAATGTTTGGACTGAAGGCAATGTTGCTTATCAGAGCTCATGATAGAAACTGCTACTCTCCATACTTGAACTAAAACTGGGTATAGGCAATTGAACTGCAAAATAGTATGTGATCCTTACACAGTGGTAGCTCAGAGGTTCTCCAAAACATCTTTCTTACCAGTTGTGTGACCTCCTTACCATCTCTGTCTTAAGAACTCCCACTTAAGAAACTGCTGCTTCTGTAACTACCAAGTCCCATCACTGGTATTGCATCTACTTTGACTCCAAGTCAGCCCCCACCCCAGGGTCACAAACTTCTCCTTCTGCTCTCCTAAGTAGTCTTGGGCTGGAATAATGTCTCATTATGACCCTTTGTTTGCTGTTCCAGAATTCAATTTGATGCATTATTTTAAAGTTATTTGAAGGGGGATGTTTAGAGAGCTCAACTTAACGTTTCCTCTACTTTACCATTTTGGCTCTACCCCAGGAAGTCCTGATATGTAATTTAGGAAAGTCATTTCAGAAGCTTTTTTGATGATTTAAGATTAGATTATTAGGAGATTATTAGGAGATTATTAGATTATTTAATCTATTAGGAATAGATTAAAAATCTATTGCAATAATTAAAGAAAGTAATAAGAGGGATATCAACTTGAGTGGTAGGTATGGGAGTAGAAAAAGGGAGAGCTTATGTAAGAAATGTTGTGTATACAAAATCAACAAATTTTAACAAATGATTGGATTTCCTGGTTCAGGGAAAAGAGGAAGTGATTGGATGTGTTGGTTCAGGGAGAAAAGGAAGTTATCACTGAGGCTGTGAACTTGGTACCTTTGACAGAAATAGGGAACTTAAGAAAATAGGTGGATTTGGATGCAAAAACAATATTTTTCTCTTTTGATCATGCTGAGCTTAAACTAACTGACATGAAATTGAAAGCATACATCTGTCAATTAGTGATATGGGATTGGAGTTTAAAGGAGAGACTAGGATTTAATATTTAGAGCTGGGTTTCATCTGTATAGAAAGAATTATTAAATCATCCAAAGTGATAAAATCATCAAGAAGAAGAATAGAGAAAAAGTCCCTAGAAAGAGCGTTAGGATACACAGTTCCTGAGGGAATGTAGCTAATGGTTCAGTCATGGAGATTAAGAAGTAAAAGTCAGAAATGTAAGAGGAAGCAAGCATGACAAAAACACAGAAAGGAAATACAGGGAGGAGTCAATAGTGTCGCATAATGCATAAAGATCAAAAAGGATAAGGATATTTCTCTAGAAACTTCAATCTACAAACTCTAAAACTATGCATCATATATGAGGCAAACTCTCAAAGATAGCATTGCCTAAGACATCTCCCCTATCTTGTTAGTATCAACCACAAAGGTATTAAACTTCCTACTCCCTCACATTAGATGTTAGAATTCACAAATGGTGTAAACAAACTAAAACCCTAGTGGAATGCACATCTGGGCACATTATTTGATCTGTGATTACAACTGAATGCTACTGTGCTATAAGAAATGATGAGCAGGATGCTCTCAGGAAAATATGGAAAGACTTACATGAGCTGATACAAAGTGCAATGTACTAGGTACAAAGAAGCAGCAATAATGTAAGATGATCGGCTGTGAATGACTCAGCTATATTCAGCAATACAATGATCCAAGACAACACTGAAGGACTTATGATGAAAATGCTATCTATACCAGATAAAGAATTGATGGTGTCTGAAGAGAGGCTGAAGGATAATTTTTAAAACTTTTTTTTCCCCTTAAGGTTTTTATTTTGTCTACGTTTTCTTTTAACAACATGACTATTATGGGCATGTTTTGCATGACTACATATGTATAACCTATATTGAATTGCTTACTTTCTCAATGAGGAGGGGTGGGGAGGAAGTAAGGGAGAGAATTTGAACATCAAAGTTTTAAAAATGAATGTTTAAAATTCTTTGACATATAACTGAGGAAAAATAAAATATTAATTTTTTAAATAGAATTGGGCAAGTGGAAGCTAATGACTCCATGAGACATCAAGAAACTAAACCAAATCAAAAGAATGAAGAACAGAAGAAATTGTGAAATTTCTCATTGGAAAAACAACTGATCTGGAAAATAGATTCAGGAGAGGTAATTCAATTCAATAAGAACTGAACTACCTAAAAGTGATGATCAAAAAAGGATCCTGAACATAATACTACAAGAAATTATCAAAGAAAACTGCCCTAATATTCTAGGACCAGAGGGCAAAATAGAAATGGAAATAATTCACTGATTACCACCTGAGAGATCTCAAAATGAAAACTCCTAGGAATATCACAGCCAAATTACAGAGTTCTCAGACCAAGAAGAAAATACTGCAAGCAGCCAAGAAGAAACAACTCAAATACCATGGAGGAACCATATTCAATATTAAAGAGGATTTAGCAGCTTCTAAATTAAAGAACCAGAGGGCTTGGAATATGATATTCTGGGATGTAACGGAAGTAGTATTACTGTTGGGACCCTTTAACACTCTACCCAAACTCTGAGAACCCATGGAAAACTCAGGCAAAGGACAGAGCAACTCAAGCAGGGTTGGAGGCACCTGGGCGTGTATTCTCCCCTGTGATTTGGGGGTATTGAGTATGCACTGCTAACAGGGGAGCACTCCCCTGCCATGAGAAGCTTGTTACTGCTGAGGCACGTGGGAGAACAGAGTCAGGGAGGGGAAAGGAGCTAAAAGGAGGGAGGAAAGGTGAAAGCAGGAGGAGATAGAGATGAGGTGATTGTAAACGAGAAAGAGATTAAACGGCAAGATACTTCACGTCTTGGTGTCAGAACTCCTTTGTCTCTTCTCAGAGGAGCAGGCTCCCCAGAAGGGTTCCTGGGGGAGAACCTGGGTCGTAGGGGCAACCAGAGTGACTAGAGCTGTGGTGGCAGTTGGAGAGAGGGTTGTAGAGGCAGCCCGGGTCATAGGGGTGACAGGAATCGTGGAAGGCAATTGGAGTGCCATAGAGGCATCTGGAGAGGTGAGTTTGATGTATGCCCTGAAAGGCGTGCCCTAACATATTACAACCAAGAATCACCCAAGAAAACTGAGTGTAATCCTTCAAGGGAAATAAATGGACATAAGAACTTTCAAGCATTTCTAATTAAAAGACAAGAGATGAGTAATTCTGACCTTCAAATGCAAGACTCGAGAAAAATATAAAAAGTAGGAGAACACATAAGAGATTCAATAAGCTTAAACTATCTACACATCTATATGGCAAGATGATATTATTAATTCCTAAAAATTATACCACTATTGGGACAGTTAGAATGAACATACATAGACAGAGAGCACAAGTGTGAGTTGACTATGATGGGATGATATTTTTTACAAAATAGGAGGTAAGATCACACTAGGAGAATAGAGGAGAGAGAAATTGGATGGGACAAATTATTTCACCTAAAAGAGGCACAAAATGAGTTATTACAGTGAAGAGGAAGATGGGAGGGTGGTGGCAGACAATGCTGGAACCTTTAAGCAGAACTTGCATAAAGAAAGACTAGCATATTCACTCAGTCAGATATAAAAATCCATCTTGCCCAACAAGGAAGTAAAAGGAGACAGAAACAAAAGAAAGGAGAACTAATAGAAAAGAGGGCAGATTGAGAGAAGTGGTGATCAGAAGTAAAATAGTTATAAGAAGGGACAGGATAAAAGGTAAAAGAGAGAAGAAGAAATAAGGAAAAACAGGATAGAGGGAAATACATAGTAAGTTATTGTAGCTCTAATTGTGAATGGAATTAACTAACCCATAAAGTGGAAGGAGATAGCAGAATTACAAGAAACACATTTGAGGAAGAGAGACACACACAGAATAAGAGTAAGGGGCTACAACAGAACTTATTTTGCTTCAAATGAAGTAAAAAAAAAGCAGGGTTAGGAATTATGGTCTCAGACAAAGCAAAAGCAAAAAATAAATCCAATTAAAAGAGATAAGGAAGGAAACTACATCTTGCTAAAAGACACCATAGACAATGGAATGATATCAATACTAAAGATACATATACCAAATGGTATATCATCTAAATTTTTAAAGTAACAGTTAGATGAGTAACAGAAGGAAACACACAGTAAAATTATACTATTGGGAAACCTCAACTTTCACCTCTTAGAACTAGATAATTTTAATTAAAAAGAAAACAAGAAAGAAGTTAAGGAGATTAGTAGAATTTCAAAAAAGTTAGATGTGAAAGAACTCTGGAGAAAATTGAATGGGGATAAAAAGGAATATGCCTTTTTCTCAGTTGTACGTGGAACGTGCACATAAATTGATCATAGATTAGGGCATAAACACTTCAAAACCAAATACAGAAAAGTATAAATATTAAACATATCCTTTCTGATCATAATGTAATAAAAATTACATTCAATAAATGGTAGTGGAAAGATAGATTAAAATTAATTTGAAATGAAATAGTCTAACCCTAAAGAATAAGTAGGTTAAATAAGAAATCATAGAAACAATAATTTCACATAAGAGAATAATGAGACAACATGCCAAAATTTACAGGATACAGCCAAAGCAGTATTTAGGGGGACATTTATGTCTCTAAATACTTGCATCAATAAAATAAAGATCAGATTGATGAGCTGGGCAAGAAATAAAAACAACTTTAAAAAGAAAAAAATTAAAATTGTCAAATTAATCACGAAAGTGGAAATTCAGAAGATCAAAGTAGATTAATAAGATTAAAAATAAGAAAATCACTGAACTAATAAATAAAGCTAGAAGTTGATATCATAAAACACAATAAAATAGATAAATAATTGGTTAATTTGATTTAAAAATGTAAGAAGAAAATCAAATTACTAGTATCAAAAATGAAAGGAATGATTTTGCCACCAATAAAGAGGAAACACAAAGAATTATTAGGAATTATTTTGCCAAACTATATGGCAATAAATTGAACAATCTAAGTTAAATGGATGAATATTTACAAAAACATATACTACCCAGATTGAGGGAATTAAATACTTAAATAACCACATCTTAGAAAATAAAATTTAACAAGTCATCAATGAATTCTCTAAGAATTCTAAGAAAATAATCCCTAGGGACAGAAGGATTCACAAATACCTTCTTCCAAATATTTAAATAAAAATACCAATACTATATCATGTGTTTGGGAAAACAGGCCAAAAAAAAGGGTCCTAACAAATTCTTTTATGACACAAATATGGTGTAGATACCTTAACCAGGCCCAGCCAAAACAGAGAAAGAAAACAATAGACCAATTTCCCTGATGAATACTGATGCAAAAATTTAAATATAACACTAGCAAGGAGATTACAGCAAAGTATCACAAAGATAATATGACCAAGTGTGATTTATGCCAAGAATACAGGGCTGGATCAATATTAGGAAAACTATCAACCATCAGCATAATTGACCATATTGGGGGTGGCTAGGTGGCGCAGTGAATAGAGCGCCGGCCCTGGAATCAGAAGGACCTGAGTTTGGAGCCGGCCTCCGACACTTAATTCACACAAACAAAAAAACCTAGCCGTGTAACCTTGGGCAAGTTACTTAACCCCAATTGCCCTAAAGGGGCGGCTAGGTGGCGCAGTGAGTAAGAGTGCTGGCCTCGGAGTTGGGATGACCCGAGATCAGATCCAGCCTCAGAAAATGAGCACCCATGAATAAATAATGACTAGCCATGTAACCTTGAGCAAGTTACTTAACCCCAATTGCTTTAAAAAAAAAAATAATTGACCATATTGCTTATAAACCTACTGAAATCATATGATTATCTGAATAGGTGCTAAAAAAGCCTTTGACAAAATATAACACTAATTATGACTGAAACCATGAGAGAATAGGAATAAATGGAGTTTTCCTTAAAATGATAATATCTATCTAAAACCATTAGGAAATATTATAAATATAGATATAGATAGATAGAAAGATAGATAGGTAGATAGATATAGATATAAATATATAGATATATAATAAAGATAAGTTAGAAGCTTTCTGAATAAGATCAGGGTTGAAGCAAGGATCCCATTATCATTACTCAGTATTGTACTAGAAATGCTAGCTATAACAATAAGAGAAAAAACATAAATAGAAGGAATTATAATAGGCAATGAGGAAATAAAACTATCACTTTGCAGATGATGTGATAATATGCTTAGAGAATGCTACAGAATCAAATTTAGGGAATTTACAGGGAGTATCTCTGATAAGGGTCTCATTTATCAAATATCAGTCAAATTTATAAAAGCACAAGTCATTCCCCAGTGGATAAATGGTCAAAGGATATGAATAGATAATTTTCAGGCAAAGAAATCAAAGCTATATATAGTTATATAAAAATGCTCAAAATCACTCTTGATTAAAGAAAAGCAAATTAAAATAACTCTGAGGTAGCAACAACTCACAATTCTCAGGTTGGCTAATATGACAGAAGAGGAAAATGGTAAATGTTGGAGATGATGTGGGAAAATTATGAAATTAATGCACTGTTGATGGAGTTGTAATTTGATCCAAACATTTTGGAAAAAATTTTAAACTACGTCCAAAAGTCTGGGCTATCAAACTGTACACACCCATTGATCTGTATCCCAAAGAGATTTTTAAAAAGACAAGAAACTATTTGTACAAAAAATATTTATAGCAGCTCTTTTTTTAATGGCAAAGAATTGAAAATTGAGGAGATGGCTATCAACTGGGGAATAGCTAAACAAGTTGTGGTATATGAATATAATAGAATATTATTGTGCCATAGGAAATGATGAGCATGTGGATTTGAGAAAAATATGGAAAGATTTATGGGAACTAAAGCTGAGTGAAGAGAGCAGAACCAGGGAAACATTGTACACAGTAATAGCAATATTGTATGATGAACAACTGTTCATGACTTAGCTATTCTTAGGAATACAAAATATCCAAGATAATCCCAAAGGACTCATGATGAAAAATGCTATCCACCCCCAGAGAAAGAACTGATGGAGTCCAAATACAGATCAAAGCATATTATTTTTCATTTCATTTCTTCCTTTAATTTTTCCCACAAAAATGACTAATATGGAGATATTTACATGAGTATACATGTAAAACCTGTATCAGATTGCTCACTTTCATGTGGGGCAGGAAAAGGGGAACAGAGGATAAGACAGAATTTGGAAATCAATACTTAACAATGTTTAAATTTCTTTTAACATGTAATTAGGGAAAAATAAAATATTTTAAATGCTTATATACCTCTTTCATCCATCTCTGTTATCCCTTAACCATGAAAAAGGAACGATATATAAAATGTTCTAAGTCTTATGTTTTTTTTTTTTTGCATTTGAAGTGAAGGTTGTGTGTGATGGAAAAGGAGTCAGAGGGTATTTAGATTCATCCTGACTTTATCTATAAAAATTTCATTATTGGTACTCTAACCATTAGATCCTTTTCTATTAAGTAATAAATGAACACTCTACTGGTGAAGCTGAATAGTGTTATTCTTGGTACAAATGAAATGGAAAAAAAATCTGAAGAGACAAATAAAGGAAATGACAGTCTTCAGCATTCAGAGGCAACAAGAAGTCTATTTATGAGGCAGTTAGCCTAGAAGGAAATGGCAAGACACTCCAGTATCTTTGCCAAGAAAATCCTAAATGGGGTCACAAAGAGTTGCCTACAACTAAAACTATACAAAAACATTGTGATGAACATGATAAACATTTACCAAAAAAAAAAAAAGCCACCAGGAAAATAATTTTAATTTTTGTTCTAATACCTGCTGCTGAGGATGAAAAAGTATATTCTTATCAAAGAATTGATAAGACACTCCTAAATAAAATATGCAGCCTTCTTATTGATCCCAAGTTACTACCTGAAAGAAAGGTCCATTTTTTTTTAAAGCAATTGGAGTTAAGTAACTTGCTCAAGCTTACACGGCTAGTTATTTATGTGTGGGTGCTAAGTAACTGAAGCCAAAACTGATCCCAGATCCTTCTGACCCGGGGGCCAGCGCTCTTACTCACTGAACCACCTAGCCGCCACAGGTCCATCTTTTTTAAAACAAATATTCATACTGGAAGCTGGGTGTTGGGTGGTTGAGTGCTGGGTCTGAAGTCAGGAAGACTGATCTTCCTGAGTTCAAATCCTGCCTCAGAAACTTACTAACTGTGGAACCCTAAGTCACTTAATCCTGTTTGCCTCATTTTACTCATCTGTAAAATGATCTGTAAATGAAAATAGCAAGCCACTCCAGCATCTTGGCCAAGGAAACCCCAAATGGGGTCACAAAGATTTGGACATGTCTAAACAACAACATAAATATTATATGGCTGTGAATCATAAGTACCACACCCTCTAGAGACACATTTCTGAGTCTCCCAAAGGTTAAGTAGGAGGTATTTATCATGTATAAACATGCTCAAACATATTTCCAAAGAAGAACTTATTAGAGAAAAATGATTTTTAAAAAGGATGCCATCAGAGAAATATATGGCTGGAAAATAAGGTCGCCTAATATTTCTGGAAGAGTGATGGATAACATCTATATGTTTGTATCACTTGTATCAAAAAAAGAAATCTAGAGAATACACACACACACACAGAAACACAAACACACACACTCACACACACACACACACACACACACACACACACACACACACACACTGAGTAGACTCCATGTTGGGGATTTGCAAGAAAAATACTATCTGAATTATTGAAGAACATATTTGTATTGATGAGACCATAAGTTCAAAGAAGGTCTAATAACATTGCCATTAACAACCATATTTTTTCTCCTTTCCCTTTTTTTACCCAGTTAGATAGCTGGAATGCAAAAATATAGTTTTGAGTTGTATTTTTCCAAACTATTTGCTTATATAGTGTGGTTTTACTATTCCCAATGTACTTTCACATACATCTCCAAATACTTACTTTGTGAGGTAGACAGGGCAATAATACTATCACAATTCTTATAGTTGAGGAAACTAAAACTTAGAGTTGTTAAATGACTTGAACAAGTAATTATATATTGCTGGTAAGTGATAAAAACCAAGTCATAAACCCAGATCTTCTGATACAAACCTGTGATTCCCTATACTGTACATACTGCCTCTCATGAAAAATATTGCCAACACACATACTCAATAATCTTATGTCACAATATGTTGTTTATAAGTAGTAGTTTTCTGAGATACTCATAATAATCAATAGCCATCTTTTCAGTTCAGAATGATCTATATTATCACAATATTAATGTAAAAAGTACTTATTACAATTGCAAAATGAGATCTCATTAAACATTTACTAGAATATTTCAGACAGATACAACAAAAGGTACATAATTGGACCAGACTCACTTGCATTTTTTCCTTTAGATTTTAATAAATAGTTATTAATAGTTTTGTGTGCTGAAAACATGCTGTCATGCAACACTTGGAAATACATAAACAATCCTGTTATGAATAGTAGTCTTAAAATCTAAATAAACATTGATTATTATCAAAACTATTACTATATGCTTGACAAAAATTCCTCATTAGTTTTAAAGATTAGACTAAAATAGCCAACTTATGACTTCATTTCAATGCACTAATGCACGCCTATATTTCTGGAATACCTATAGCCATTATTTAACATTTAATAAACAAAAATTACATGTAAATAATCACAAACACATAAAATGGGTTAAGAAAACATTTAAAAACCACTGTTTTTTTTAAGAAAAAATTCCAAAATATCATGGGATTTGTAATGCACAGGTTATAAAAAAAGTATAAAGTGAAAAGGTGTTCAGGTCAGGTTCCATAGAATGTGTGTGTGTGTGTGTGTGTGTGTGTGTGTGTGTGTGTAGATCATATACACGTATTTTCTTTAGATTGTGGTCTATGAACTGAAAATATTTTATAAAGATATTTCCATATAATTTCCTTTGAAATCTCATGTTAGAATTTATTCTTTTAAAAACATCATTCTGAGAAGAGGTCTATAGATTTCAATGCCCTACCAAAATCCAAGACATAAAAAAGGTTAAGACTCCCTTCTCTAAAAATAATTTGAAGTTACTTCTTTGATCTTGAGCTGGAGGTAACCTCTACTAACTAATGGGGCAGAAAAGAAATGAGCTCATTCCCTGCATTCTGTAACAACAACAAGGAAGTTATAGTCCAAGTCATCAAAGAAGCTTTCAAAGTTATAGAGCCCAGAAGGTCCAGGCAAAAGCTAGAGATGAGAAGAAATGGTTCTCACTATTAGCATTGACTCTTTCCTTTTAATCCAAGGGTATATAAATTAGGCCAAGACTAGGAGTAAAGATCACCTAAAGCTATTTTCAAATCACAGAGCTTTGAAGCTAATTTAACTCAAGCAAGTAAGTAGAAATTTTTGGTGAAGCCCATTAATTGAGCATGCTCTTTAGTCCCTATTCAGGCAGATCACCTCCCATTACTAGTATTAAAAACATGATTTGTTGGGGTCTAGATGCCTAAAGATTAAGATTTAGATTCCTAGAAGCTTAAAGATGCCCAGAGACAAAACCCAACACACTACCATAATTCTCTAGTCAAAAAAAAAAAAAACTACAAGGATTATGAAGAAATTTTAAAAGATAGGACAAATTAAATATTATATTTCAGCAGAAATATTTCAATAGTTAACTTTTCAATTGTATAGTATTAAGATGCCAAAGCATGTTGGTTCAGTAACAAATATATTATAAAGATAACTGTTTTATTATAGAGTGCACATTTTAATTAAAAATCCTTTAAGATCACAGAGAATTAATCACATATCTTCAGTATGAAAATCAAGCATTAAAATTAAGGTAAAAGAAGAATTTCATGGTGATAAATTTTTTAAACTAAAACCAATGTTATTCAGAATATCATAGTTTAAATCTCTCACTGAAGAATGAACACAGAACACAAATAGTTTTCTGTTAAATTAAATTACCTATAATAATATACTAAAAAATGGAAAATCTTGATTCTTTGCTGTCAGTCTAAATGCGTATCAACTCTACCAAGAAAGTATGGGTGGGTAAGAGATGCAAAATAATTTAAAAGTTCTTCATCATAATTAAAAATCAGAATCAACATGAAATTCACTTCCATCAATCAACAAGAATTTAGTAAGTGAATATAATATGTCAGGCTCTCTGATAACTTGTTGTGAATACTAAGGCAAAATTGAAGCAGTTTCTTCCCTCAAGGAACTTACCCTTATTAATTCCCCCTTATTGTAGCACAAATAAGCATTATGACTCAGCTTTAAGATTTGAAATAAAGTACACCTCAGAACAGTCAGGGATGCACAACAACAGAAATAAAATTTTGAGAGACACCCTACCTGAGACAAGTGAGACGGTATCTTTCTCCCATGAGACAACAGTGATATATGCCTCCACAGAGGAGGAGATAATGCACTTGAAGACAGCTACATTGCCTCTCATGGTTTTCTGGTCCTCCACACGGACTGTATAAGGTTCCCGTAAAACTAAAATAAAAAAAATGTTACTCTCAGGGAGATATGTTTTATAGTGCATTGGTGAATCTATTTTTTTCTTGTTGGTAAAACTTTTATGGGCAAAATATTTTATCAGATTTTTTTAAGAAGTAAAAAATACCTTTTCAAACTTAAAAGACAAAACATTTTCATTTCTATTATCCTTGCACTTCAAAATATTTACTGTTAAAATAATTTTCTATGTGCACTTGAGAAGAGTAACTTTAATGTAACTTATTTGGTTCAGACACATTCTATCAAACATTTTGAGGTGGAAGATAATTACTGCAATGGAACTAGCCCTCCTTGAAAAGTAATAATAAATGAATGTGGGTAGTAATTGTTATTCACATATTCTGAGAATTAGCCATGAAAAAATAGTTTGCTGCATGAAATGTTTTGATTTTTTTAAGATTAAGTAATTCCTGAATTTGGAATATTAGGGAAGGAAAATGTCTTCTGTCAATCCCTGAGAAGACTATTTATTGCAAAGTTTATGTGAGTACCATTGGTTTTACCTAAGAAAACACAAAAATGCATTTAAGGGTAATCAGGCTATGTCATAATTCTCAGGAAATGAAGCTTGTCAGTAAGTCTCATGAACTATTCTAAATGGAAATATGTCTATGTGCCAATTTCAGGTGCCTCACCCAATAGGCCACAGGAGAAAGGTAAATAAGAAGGGAACCCTTTATAGTTGTGCATTATTCAGCAAAGGGAATTAAAGGTTTTTCTTGAAGATGAGATTTTTATTTTAGAAGCACACCACTATATGCTGGGAATTTTCACTCACTAGCAGTGTAGTTTATTTCTGCTCTGAGTCTTATCCCTTAGCAAATTAATTCATCCTGACTCTACCACTAGCTAAATATATAACTTTGGATATGTCATTAAATCCTCTATGTCTCTTTGTTTATAGAGGAGGGCCAACCCTCTCCTTGGCCTTGATCTCTCTAAAATTCAATCATTCTGATTCACCTTTCTAACATTTTTCTGAATTATATTTTATTTGTTTCCATCAGCAAAAATCCATCATATTACCCTCTCATTCCAACCCCTCCCCAACTAAGAACAAAAGAAAAATATTATAAACATGTATAGTCAAAACAAATTTCCATATTAGCCATATGTCATTCTGCACTCTGTTTCATCTCTTTATCAGTATGTTGAAGCAAGATTTATCATTAGTCCTCTAGAATTACGGTTGATCATAAGGAGTCCAGAATCCTTCAGAGTTGTTTGTTTTTACTATATTGCTGTCATCATATAAATTATTTGCTTCATTTTGATCACGTCACTCTTCATTAACTCATAGAAGTCTTCCAAGGTTTCTCTAAAACTATCCCTTTCGTTATTTCTTAAATTCCAATAATAGTTCATACCTGTTGAATGAAATGCATTTCTGCTTTCTGCATGTATATTCTCCTTATTAGTATAAGTGTGTACTTGTTGTTGAGCCATTCCAGTCATGTTTGACTCTTCATGACCCCATTTGCGGTTTTCTTGGCAAAGATACTGGAGTGGTTTGTCATTTCCTTTTCAAATGTGCATTTGAACATCATGATTTTATGAGACAATTTTCCTTAACCTTCCTTCTCTCCTTCCTCAGTCATTTTTTCCTCCCTTTCAATTCTTCTCTTAATATCATTAAAGCATAATAATCAAGACATAATACAACCACTCCTAGACCATGTCTACTCGGACTCTCTCTATGATCCACGATGAGAGGGTTCAGAGGGAATACCTATTACCATCTCCCCATCAGAATATAAGTAGTTTATCTTTGTTTAATGCTTTATGTTTCTCTTCCCATATTTTAATTTCAAAGTTACCACACATTTATGGTAACTCCCATCAGGAATTCTTGGAAGACTTCTATGTAATAAAAGATCCATTCTGCCTACCCCATCTCCTTAGCATTATACTCGGTTTTACTGGGTAAATTGTTTTTGGCTTTTAAAACTATATCATTTCTTTTCTGGAATACTGTATTCTACAAAGGCAAAAAATGTTTAATCCCTCTGCCCCTGTATTATGGTTGCTTCTAAATAGCATGAAATCCTTGCTATAGCTCCTAAGCACTTGAATACTTTTTCCTCGACTGGAAGCTTTGGCTTTTGGCTATAACGTTCCTAGGTGTTTTTATTTTAAGGTTTTTTCAGGCAGTCACTCGTCTTTCCTTTTCTATTTCGACTTTGCTCCCTGGGTCTAATAGATTTGGGCAGTTGTTTTTTAAGATTTCATAAAATAATAGTTTAGGCTCTTCTTTTCTTTTCAGTCATGGCAAAAAGTTAGTCTAATATTTTATAATAAATTAAATATTTTCTCTTGATATGTTTTCCAGGTAAATTTTTCCCTCTGAGATACTTTAAATTTTCTTCTATTTTTTCAGTCTTTTGACTTGTTTTAACTCTTTTATTTCCTCCATGAGTCACTGACTTCTATTTGATCCACTATAATTTTCAATGTTTGTTGCATTCTTCAATTTACTATCATTTCTTTTCTAATTTTTCCTCAATTGACTTTATTCCATTTACAAATTATTTTTAATCTTAAAAAAGAAAAAAAAAACAAATGTCTTGCTTCATCTCTTCCAGGCACTTCAATGGTTGGGTTTGTGACCAAGCTGTGTTTTCTGAGGCTTTGCATGTAAATGTTTTGGGGTCATTCTCTTCGAAGTTTAGGTCTTGGGCTTCCCTGCCACTCTGGTAGATCTTTATGGTGGAATATTTTGTTTGTTTCCTCATTCTTCCTGCCTACTTCTTGTGTTTGGATTTAATATCTTGAGTGGACTCTATTATATTTCTGGAGGGAAGTCTGGGCTGGAATATAGTTGCTTTCCCTGGGTACTGAGGGTTGGATTGTTTCAGGATCTCAGGAACTTTTTTTTGTTGTTGTTCCAGGATCTCAGGCTGAGGACCTTTTAGGACTCTTAAAGTGGCCTGATCCAAAGCATAATTTGATTGTTGCCTACTCCCACCCCCCACCTCCAGCCAGGTCAGGACTTTGCAAGTTCCTGACCTAAGTTTTTGACTAAATAATAGTATATATTACTGGACTCTGCCCCTATCAGTCACCTCAAAAACATTGTTGATTCAGTGATGTAATTGTAGGCTGCCATTTGGTCTAGAATTCTTGCCCTATATAGTTCTCTGCAGGCTAAGCCAAATGCTGGAACTGAGATCCAACTCTGTTCCTGGGGATTTAGCCCTACTGCTGCTACTTGCTTCTGAACTTGTTCCTTTATCAGTAATAGCCCAGGGACTTCCTATCCAGGAAAACAATTCCCATGGAGAGGTCCTCTTCTCAGTCTGCCCTGGATCTGTGAGCTCTAACTGGATAGTTGGGACAAAGCTGTCAGTTGGCATCTGTCCCAATTGTGATGTCCCCTCACAAATTTGTGTCTTCTGAAAACCTAGTAAGCATGTCATATTTACCTTTTGGGGGGATGACAAGGACAAGCCACAAAGGAATAGGGAAAGATACCAAAGACCAACTTTAACTATTTTTATAAGTTTTCATAGAGTTAGCTCTATTTAGAAAATAATTTTCCCTAGATATTGAGTAATAATTTCAGAATAGACCCTTAGCAATGGAGTTATGATTCTAGAATGTATTGTATAACCTTTCTGATTTACATTGCATTAGTTATTAAATCAAAGTCTTCCCTTCCTCATTTATGTGAGGTTCTATCTGTCAAACTACTTGTATGATGCTGTATTAAATTCTGGGTAATATATTTTAGGAAGATCACTTAGAAGGTAGAGGGAAGGAGAGGAAATAAACATTTTTAAATGCCTACATACTTAAGGCACTATGTTAAGCACTTACAAATGTTATCTTATTTGATGGGAGAGCATTCAGAGAATGACAAACCATTAAAGGTAGTGATTTTTCTTCTGGTTACTGTGGGAGAAAGTAATCAGAAAGGGAATATGAGGAGAGAGAAGAACTTACACCAAATAAGAAGGAAATCAAGTAGCTGATTTTGAGGAATTTTGGCTTATGAAGTAGGTTAGATATTAAAGTTGTAGAGGAGAAACTTGAAGAAATTTAGGAAAATTTGAAGTATTGTCTCTAAGTCTAAATTTTATAATACTTCCAGGTTGATAGAGGAAAAAGCTTTAAGGACAACAAAGAATGTTATCTAAATGTTAAGGAAGACAGAGGACCAAAGAGTAGGCTAAGATGAGGAAAAAAATCAAGGAAGCCTCAAATATTTAGACATGAATGCCCAAAATTTAGGCAAGAAACAAGAGGAGATTTTACCTTAAATGTATCACAGAGAGTTAGTAGGATAAAACTCATGTCAGGACTGTGGTCCTAGATGAGTATTGCTTATTTAAAAAGAAACAAGATAATTTTTAAAAAGGAGGAGCAGCATTATATATCAAGAAAGTATACTCAGATCAGGAATTGGAGAAAAGCATGGTAGAGAATATTTGTGTGATAATTAACAAAGGGAGAAATAGAACTGATATTTTTATTGGTCAGAGAGAGACAAACTGGACAGAAAAAGCAAAGACAGGAGGAACTGGAGGGAAATAGGAAAAAAAAATCATGGTAGATGCCACAGTAGCAATAAGGGACTTCAATTATCTTAAGATTTGCTGAAGCATTACTTCTTTCTTCCAGGAAAATGCAACACAGCAATAACTTTTTACATACCTTAGTAGTAATTTATCCTTCAAAAATTGAAGTATAAAACAAGGATAAAATGTAGCTGGATCTGATTCTTTCCCATAGTGATAAACTTGTTCCATTGGGGTGGAAGAGATGGGAATCTCAAGAAGTGACCACCATCTTCTAATTTGTGATAGAAGAAAAGAGAATATTTGCATGTTGCCTGACAAGTGCCATGTGTTTAGAAAATGCATACCTGGAAAGAGTTCAGAGGAAAGAAAGCAAAGATCTTGTGTAGTAAAATATTCCAGGGGAAGTTATCACAGGCGTGACAGTTTGTGCTCAAGAATGAAATTCTGAATAAACAATGGAAAGCAACTTCAATGGCTCTGAAGAGTACAGGGAACACATCGACATTTACATACATGTATACATATACACACATTCATACATATACATACATATACACAAATATGTATATATAAAATATGGAAGCAAGATCAGACAATAGAGAATGTATATAATACCACATTATTTTTACAATTTTGTCAGGAGTCAAGTGAAGGCATGGAGTAAAACTAATAAGGGCAACACAAAGATTATTTATTTAGATACATGTGGAGAAAATGGAAAATAAAATAAGTTAAAGAATTTTGTCTTCTGGTGGTAGAGCTTCTCCCTAATATTACTAACTTGGACTGCAAAGAAGAATGACATATATTGGACATCACAGAACAAAAATGAAGAACAGTAAATTGATACCCAAGATAAATAAGGAGATAGTAAGAGAGCACGTGAATAACCTTGATGAAGTCAAGTTCCAGATATACAACATTTTTAGTTACTAAAAGAAGTAGTGCACAGACCAATATCTTACTCCATTTATCAAGACAAGGTCAGAATAGATACATCACCTAGATATAAAGGGAGATAATACAAGAAAATTTGAAGAACATTGAACATATTATCTATCAGACTTGGGATAGGTGAACAGTTTATGAACAAGCAAGGAATAGAGAGTGTTGTGAGATGTAAAATAAATAGTTTTGATTACATTAAGTTAAAAAGTTTTGTATAAATAAAACAAATGTAGCCAAGATCAGAAGGAAAGCAGAAAACTGGGAAAAAAAATTATAGACAGTTCCTCAGATAAAGGTCTCACATCTCAACTATATAAAAACTTTGTCAAATCTATTAGAAAATGAGTGATTTCCCAACTGATAAATGGTCAAAGGATATCAACAAGTAGTTTTCTGATGAAGAAATCAAAAAAATTTATAGTCATATAAAAATGCTCCAAATCATTATTGATTAGAGAAATGCAAATTAAAACAACCTTGAGATATCATATTATACCTATCAGATTAATAAAATGACGGTGAAACTGACAAATGTTGGAGGGGATGTGGAAAAATAGCTGATCCAACCATTTTGGAGAGAGATGTGGATTTATGCCCAAAGAGTTATAAAATAGTATATACCCTTTGACCCAACCATATCGATATTAAATCTGTTTCTCAAGAGGATTAAGGAAAATGCAAAAACCTTACATGTTCTAACATATTTATAAAAGCTTTCTTTACGATAACAAAAAACTAGAAACTGCAGGGAAGCCTGACAACTGGGGAATGGCTAAACAGATTGTGGTATATATTCATGATTCCATAGTTATTCTACTATAAGAAATGATGAGCTCAATGATTTTAGAAAAGCATGGAGAGACCTCCATGAAATAATGAAGAGTGAAATGAGCATTATCAAGAGAACACTGCATATAGTAACAGCTATATTGTTTTATGAACAACTTTGAGCAACCAAGTCATTCTGGCTACTATACATATCCAAATTAACCTCAAAGATCCTATGAAGGAAGATGTTGTTTGATTCAAGAAAGGAAATTTTTTGTGGGGTAGGAAATGATGAGCTAGTTGGTTTAGGAAAAAATGTGGAAAGACTTGGACTTATAAAGGAAGATGTTATTCACCTTCAGAGAAACAGATGGTAAGAGGAAATGAGCAAAGTCCAGTCTTACATATATATGCATGAGTGTATATTTATCTATGTGTATGCTTATACATATCAATGTGTACATATATATCTATATGTCTATATGTGTATTGTACGTATAAACATATATATACATATATGTCATGCTTAATGGAAGCCTTCTTTGTGGGGAGAGGGTAAAATTAAGTAAAAAGTACATAGAAGAGAACAAAAGAAAATGAAAAAGAAGCAAAGAAAAGCTGGGCATCTTTGAAAACAATGTGTAGTTTTTATTATATAGGTTTTCTTGAAATGCAAATTTTTATATCGAATCTTCTTTTATGGTCTGCTGTGAATATGGCAATGTTTTTTTTCCTTTTCTCATTTTGTATTTAAATGTAAATTTTTTTTAAGTTACCCAAAAAAAAAAAAAAACCCAAAACCCTGATGGATATGATTGCTAAGACACTGTCAATAATACGTGAAAGAACATGGAAAACAGAAAAGGTATCATGAGATTGAAGAAGACCAAATGTTTACTCAATTTTCAAAAAAGGGGAAAGAACCAAATTACTTTTTTTAAAAATTGCTATTTCATGTTGCTGACTCATATTCAACTTTCAGTCCACTAAAACAAATTTCTAGAAAAATTCTAGAATAATTAATTAAAAGATGATTTGCAAACTATGTAGGTAAGTGGTGATCAGAAAAGTGAGGGACAGAGGATAGAGTTCCAGTCTTGGATTTAGGAAGACTGATCTTCCTGAATTCAAATCTGGCCTCAAACATTTACTAAATGTGTGACCCTGGACAAATCATTTGATTTTATTTGCCTCAGTTTCGTCATCTGTAAAATGAGCTAGAGAAGGAAATGACAAACTACTCCAATATCATTGCCAAGAAAACCCCAAATGGAATCATGGAGAGTTTGACATGATGGAAAACAATTGAATGACAGAGATCAGAAAGAATCAATAAAGATCAATCAAGAACACAACATTCCAGGATAACTTCATTTACCTTTTTGATATGATTGTTAAACTACTAGATAAGAAAAAATGCTATGAATAAAATTGACCTATTTGTAGCAAATCTTTTGATAAAGTATCTCATATTTGTATTAGGGAGAAACTGTAGCTATAATGATTAAATAATAATATAAATTAGATATATTCAGTATTGCTTGGATGGTCAGATTCAAAAAACAGTTGTTAATGGTCAAATATCAACATGGAAAATGATGACCAATAAAATACTCCAGGTATTTTTGCTTGACTCTATGGCATTTAACATTTTTAGCAAAGATCAAGATAAAGCCATAGAGGGTGTATTCAAAAAGTACATTGGGTGAAAGTCTGGATTAAAAAGAATCTTGACAGATATATAATAGGAATAAATATAAAGTCTTTATCTGAGCAAAAAACTTTCTAAAAGTATAAATTGAGGAGGCCTAGATAAACAGTTTTTTTCTGAAAAAAAATGAGAATTTTCAATAGATTGAAAACTTAAATGAGTTAACAGGTCAGAAAAGCTAATGTAATTTTGACCTGTATTAAAAGGACCTTAGTTTTCAGGAAAGAAGATGTGATCGTTTCACTGTCTTTTGCCCTCATCAAATTTCATTTGATATATTGTGATCAGTTCTGGGTACTAAGATTTTCAAAGGACATTAATTACCTGGAGAATATCTAGACAACAGCAACCAGTAAGCAAAGGAACCTTAATCCTATGATATGTAAGGAAGAGTTGAAGTTGCTTGGCAAGTTCACTTTGAGGTAAATAAAGACATCTCAGGGAATTAGTTATCTTACGATATCTGAAAGGCTATTATATGGAAGGAAAAAATTTGATCTCTTTGGCCCCAGAGGGATGATGAAGAAATAATAAAAAAAAAATTTCAAAGAGGTAAATTTAGGTTTTTTGTCAGGAAAAAAGGGTAGCTAGGTGGTACAATATGTAAGAGCACTGGACAAGTTAAAATTGTGCCTAAGATACTTATCTGTGTGACCCTGGCTATATCATTTAACCTCTCTCAGCCTTAGTTTTCTCTTACATAAAATAAGGAAAATAATTACAACTATTTCAGAGGGTTGTCAGTTAATAAACATGTTAAAGCCTCTACTATGGCTATGCACTGTGATAAGTGTTGCATTAAAAAAAAGCCCTCAATGAACTTAAAATTTTTCATTTTACTCTGTGTGTGTATGTATGTGTGTTATAAACCCATATTAGGCTTTAAGTTCTCTGAGGGGCAAAATGTTTTGTTGTTCTTTGCATCTTGGTAGTTCCCAGCACTGTACTTTTCACAATAAAGGCTGTGTCTTCTCTTCCCCCCCCAAAAAAAAAAAATAGAATCAAGGAGGTTGGGAAAGGCTTTCTATAAAATATGGTATTTGGAATGTAAAAGAAACCAATAGCAGGAATGAGAAGAGACAGCATTCCACTCTTGTGGGATAGCCAGAGATAATGCACAGTAGCGAGATGGAATGTCTAGTTCACAGAATAGCAGAGGCCAGCATCACTGGATTAGAGTATGTAATGGGGATTATAGTGTAAGAAGACTGGAAAGGTTAAAAGGGCTTAGGTTATGAAGAGCTGTGAATGCCAAACAGGATTTTATATTTGTTCATCAATAGGAGGTTAATAGGGAGCCACTGGTGTTCGGATGTTGGGTATATGGTCAAATCTGCACTTTAGCAAAGTCATTTTGATTGCTGAATGGAAAATGGATTGAAATGAGGAGAGACTTGAGGCAGGAAGATCCACTAATAGATCCTTGGAATAATTAGTTCAGGCTTGAGGTAATGAGGGCCTGCATCTGAGTGGTGGCAATGTCAGAGGAGAAAATGGGGTATAATTGAGAGATATTGCAATGATTTAATAAACAAACCTTGGTGATAGATTGGATTGAGAGAAAGTGAGAAGTTGAAGATGCTTTCTAGGTTGTGAGCCTGGGGAACTGTGAGCATGGTGTTACCCTCTACAGCAAAAGTAAAGTTAAGAGTGGGGGGACAGTTTAAGGGAAAAGGTAATGAGTTCTATTTTGGACATGTTGAACTTAAAACGTCTACTTGACATATAGTTTGAGACATCCAAAAGGCTTTTAGCAATGAGAAATTAGAAATCAGCATGTATGTTTCAGTAGGATAGTTAGATTTAAGAATCATCAGCATAGAGATGATAATTAAATTCATGCCAGCTGACAAAATCAAGTGAAATACAATAGAGAGAGAAGAGCACCCCCAACAAAATCCTGAGTGACATCTACAGTTAGAATGTATGAAGTGAATAAGGATCCTTCAAAGGGGACTGAGGAGTGATCAGAAAAGCAGAAGTAAAAGCAGGAGAAAATAATGCCCCAAAAACCTATAGAGAAGAGAGTTTCAAGGAGAAAAGAGTGACCAACAGTTTCAAAAGCTACAGAGAGATTAAGGAGAAAGACCATTGGATTTGGCAATTAAGAGATCCTTAGTAATTTTGGAAAGAATAATTTTGATGGAATTATGAGGTTGAAGCTGGTTTTCAAGGGATTAAGAAGAAAATAGGAGAGAAAGTAGAGGCATCTATTATAGATGACCTTTTCAAGTTTAGCCACAAAGGTTAAAAGAGGTAGGACAATAATTAGCATGGATGGAAGTATCAGGGTGAGACATTTTGAGGATAGAAAACACATACAAATGTTTGTAGGCAGTTGGGAAGTAGTCAGTAGATAGGCCACCTACTCATGTGAGATGGGGGTGAGGGAGGAGATAAGTGTCAGAAGGTGTTTGAGTGATATGAAACGTGGAAGAGAGAAGAGGAGGGAACTCATGGCAAATGTTCCCAATTTTTTATTGTAAGATATGAGGTAATGTTTTCTCATGTGACAGGGTAGGGGGTCTAATGAGATGAAAGTTGTGAGGATCCAATGAAATAACATATACAGAGCTTTGCAAATATTAAAGTGCTATACGCATGGTAATTGTTATTTTTAAAATTTCCTAATAATTAGAGCTATCCGAAAGTGAAATGATTATATCAAAATGAAAATCTCAACTATTATGAAAAGATCATCAACACAGTGGTTCAGTGACTTTCATGAGGTGTGGAATATTGGGATTTCTTTTATATTTCAGTAAATCTTATCTATGTTCTAAATAGGTTGCTTTTTTTTTTCAGGCAGAGAAAATGAAGGTACTCATCTCCATAGTCCATCTTATTAGAGTCATTGATCCTAGGAAATAGAACCAAAGCTTCAAAGGACTGGAAAAGGGAAAAGATTTGAGGTGGATGAGGTGAGATTAGACCCTTTCAAGAATATTGGAGAATAAAGGACTGTTACATGAAGAAAATGGGCAGCTGTATACTTAGATCCTGTGTTTCTTACTGAAGAAAAGAGGAATGCTCTGAAAAAAATTAAACTGCTTGTCCTTCAAAGAATAACACATTAGAGTCTCAGGCTATCAGCAAGAACCAAAGGAAGAACTGAAAAGTAGTAATTACCTGCTCAAGGAGTATTGAGGCAACTATTTGTCATCCTAACAATAGAGATGCCTATTATTTTTCTGAGTCATGTGTCCAAGAGATAACAAAGAACCTCACTAGACTTATCAAATGGGTGACTCCTGCCTATCTTCAGTGATTCACATAAGCACATATAATATTGTCAAAAGGAACATATAAAGTATTGCCATATATTTAAAAATTGGGAGAAAGAAACAAAAAACCATATGGGCACTGGCTGTTTTTCTCACTATTGCCTATTGAAGGCAAGGGGTTCAAAATTGAAAAGCAAATTGATTGAGAAAGTCTGCCCCTTTCAAGTAGACCCAAGATGAGTCTATAGCCCCGAAAATATAAAGTAGGCTGTTAAATAGAGTCCTCCCCTTGAACTTTTATGGCCCTGCAAGTCCCTTACTTTTGGAAGTCAATAAAGACTACCTGAATTTAAGGCACCAAGATGGGACCACAATAAGTAAGTGTTGGGCTTTTGGACCTCTAAGTTTATCAAAGAAGCCTCTCAATATGCTACTTTTGAAAAAGCAGTTCCTGGGTGGTGGGGGTGGGGTGGTTTGTGGGTGTGTGTGGGTTTGTGGTGTTTTTTTTGTGGGTTTTATTTGCTAAGGGACCTCAGTTGCTACCAAACAAATATGCAATTACCTTTCATTCAGAATTGCCTTTTATTGGCTGAGTGATGTCAGACAGTCCCTCTAGCAACATGTATAGAGCATAGCAGACTCCTTTTGTTAAATGGAATTGGTTCATTCAAAATCACACTAGTTTTTGTTCCATGCATAAATAGATGATAAATATGCCAGAGACTGAGACTTCCAGTCTAGACCCTAGTGCCATGACTTCTCTACTGACTCTATGTGCCCAACTTATAAGGACTTATCTCCTTAGGCCAAGAATGCCAGTATACTTAGTGTACTGATTACTTCAGAAACAGGCACACTGAACTGGACATTAGCAGTCACTAATCAGGTAGCAGGAAATACTCTAGGAAATGGGGGTCCTGATGAGTCCTTCCAGTGAGTTAAACTCCAGGTTGCATGGTTTGCATGTGAAAGAAGTTTGAAGGATGGAGCAAAGAAGCTATATATCTATACTAATTCTCAGGCCAAGGACTGAAGAGTGCAGTACTGGACAATCAAAGGTTCTATCCTTGGGGTCAGGAACAATGGAGGAATATTGTCAATGTGTTCCATTATATATACTTATAGGACATGTCAGCACCCTTCAGAGATGTAAAACAATCAAGTTAAAGCCAAAGCAAGAACTGCATAGATTGTAGTGTAGGGTCCACTGCAAATATTGATATTAGAGTGATATTTTTGGAAATATTATTTATTAGGTGATATTTGCTTGGAATAAGACCATATGATACCTTTAACTAAGGACAAGGTTCCTGCCCATCTGGGCTCTTAGTACCAGTCAGAGCTCTCATCTCACTCAAGTGACCACACAATCTATTCCCAACAGGCAAAATGATACTCTCTCATCTCAGGGCAAGGGGTTTTCCTCTACTATATAATCAACAGCTTTGTCATTGTATTACTTCCCAGATCAGGTCCTCAACCTCCTAGAAACCACATCTATGATAAATCAATGTCAAATTAAGAAAATAACAGTTCTCTAGCACTATGTAGGATCCAGTCCCCAAAAAGACCTATTGGACAAGCATGAATTGTTTTTTGGATGTCATTCCAGCCAACCTTCTCTAGATTTTCTTATTACTTCTACAGTGCAGTTGCTAAGGTCTTACGGGGAGTTTTCCTTCAAAGAACTTTGTACACCCTGGAGAAATTGCTCATTCCCCTCAATTGTGAGGTGAGATTCCTCTGAGATGAGTTTAGATAACTCTTCCCAAAGAAGAACCAGGGGGCTTTGGGGAGACACCTTGCTTTATAATACCATACAGGAAGTAAAACTTTAGCTAATATAACTATAATGGAATTGTATTTATTAGGAAGAAAGGAGGTTTCCTAGGTGATCTGGTGGTAATTCTGAATCCCTTAATGGGAGATCTTGTTTAGCCCCTAGGGAAGAAGGGGGAAATCCCCCTTCCACACAGTCTCTAAGAGATAAATATTTCATATAAGACCCTTGATATGACTTTCAGGGCCCTGGGGAAGCTTTGGTGTGTGAGGCAGGGAATGGTTATTTTCATTCTTTCTCAAAGGAACCAAAATGATATCTCTATGCTGGGGTCAAGGTACAGTATGTACAACCATAACTGATCAGACCAAGATGAGCTCACAGGTTAGGCACAAATAGTTCATATGAACATTTGGAGTGGAAATGTCTCTCCGGACCTCACATTTCTTTTGAGCTACTGCAATTCTTCTTTGCCCATAGAGTACATCACCTTCTTTAATGAGGGCATGCCACACTGGATAGTCCTGTACCAGTGTCTCCAATGTCTCACAATCAATTGTAAAGTTCTTCTGAGAGAGACCCTGAAAGTGTCCTTTTATCCCTTCTTCAGATTTCCATGTGTGCACTTGTCTTGTGTGAGTTCTCTGTAAAACAGTCTTTTAGGCAAACATATTTTTGGCATTCAAACAACATAGCCAGTCCACTGGTGTTGTAGAGTCTGCAGTAGAGTTTGAATGCTTGGCAGTTTAGCTCAAGAAAGGACCTCAGTGTCTAGTACCTTATCTTAAGAATCTTCAGAATTGATCTTCAGAATCTTCCCAAGACAACTAAAATGGAAGTGATTCAAGTTTCTGGCATGGTGCTGTTATACTGTGCAGGTTTCAAAGGTATACAACAATGAAGTCAGCACAATGGTTCTGTAGACCTTTACCTCTTCTTTCCCACACTCTCCTTTGGAGCCTCCCAAACACAGAGATAGCTCTGGCAATGCATGCATCAACCTAATCATCTATGTGTCCATCCCTGAAATATATATTGCCAAAGTAAGTGAACTTATTCACAGTTTGAAATTTCTCCATTTGCTGTAATTGATGGTTCCATGTATGGATGGTGTAATTCTGGCTTGTAGAGAACATACGTTTTCTTGGTGTTGATTGTAAGGCCAAAATTAGAAGAAGCAGCAGAGAATCAATCCCCACTTTGTTTCATCTCAGCCTCAGAGGCTGCCCTGACTGCACATAGTCATGTGCAAACAAAAAGTGACAGACCAACTCTGCTTTCCCTTTAATCTTGTCTTCTAGCCTTTTCAAGTTAAATAATTTACCACTGATTCAGTAGCTTGCCTTGATGCCATTTTTTTCCTCACCGATGGCATCTAACAACACTGCAGAAAACATCAAGCTAAAAAGCATGAGAACAAGGACACAGCCTGCTTCACTCCCTGGGTGAGCCATGGGATGCTGAGTAGGTAATAGCATTAACTTAGATTCCAAGAGAGATTGCATGCAAAAGTATTATGACTTCTTAGACATTTTACTACAGATACATATTTACTATAGATAACTCTAATGAAAGATAATGTGTTAATTTTCTAGAAGTATCATCTTCTCCGCCATGGCTCTGATATCCCTGGTATTATTTCTGTTTGATGTTTTTGTTTTTTTGTTACCACTTTGTGTTGAGTCCCACTGGACTACAAAGAAATGTGTGGCATCATCTATCACAATTATCAGATTAATGAGATCTGATACTTGCTCCTTCCAAAAGAAAGAAAAAAAATCTAGGATTTCCTTCTTTTGTTTCTCCGATTTCTTTTTTTTTTTTAATGGTGACCCTTGCAGGGAGGGAGAAATGTTAATTTTTTTTCTTTTCCTACTCTTCCAGAAGGATTTTCCAATAAAAGCACCAAAAATATTTAAAGGTGGAAGGTCCTCTACAATATCTTTAGGATCTTGCCACTATGGGAGTGGTATGTAATAGAAGTGGGTTCCCTTCTTTCCCAGCAAAAGGGATTAGTTTTCCCTAAAAAGCATCAAAATATCCTTGGGAACTGATTTGCCATTGTTTCACTTGAGACAGCTTCATGTTTAATTTAGGGCATAAATAGTCTCACCTATGTGCATGCGGAGTCCTTTTGATTTGGCAGTTGACTAAAGATCTCACGAGTCACTATACCAAATGTTCTGTTGATCAGATGCACTCCAAATGGAGATAATTGTGGCTTCATCTAGAGAAACTAAGTGCCACTTATATTGTATAGCATATTTTAGTCTTTTAGGGCAAAATAAAGCTCTTTGTTAACTGTTCAATAACTTGTGATTCCCTCATTTTGTTCTAATATTAAACCTAAACTAACAGAATTCTGGTTCTAGGCCTGCCCCATTACCAACACCACGTCTCCCAATTCCCAATGATGAACTTTCCAATATATTAAATACCATTGATATCCCGCACGTATTAAAAAGAGAAAAAAAGGGAGCCAAGACGGCGGAGTAGAAACAGCTCATCCAAGCCACTCTGCCCCCACATTCCCCCCAAACGATGTAAAAGGGGACTCTGAACAACTTCTGGAGCCCCAGCACCCACAGAACGACACAGAGAAGCTAAACTCCCACTGAGGACAGCCCAGCAGCCCTGCAGGAAGGACCAGCGCAGTGGTCTGGGACCTGGCAGCGTGCAGTGCGCAGAGCGCAGGAGCCGAGCCGAGCTGAGCCCAGGTCTGCATGAGCCGAGGTTTTAGCCCCAGGGCGGCAGGGCCAGCAGCCAGCTGGAGGAACCCCAGAACACCAGGAGCTGTGGCGACTCCAGAATTGTCAACATAGACTTGCCTAGGACAAAGTAAGAGGTTAGTGTCCTATGGACTTTGGGACTGGTATTTAGGGAATGCGTCGGCTCCCTCCCCTGGGGGCTAGAAGCCGCTGAGGACAAACACCATTTTGTAGTTTTCAGAGGCAGCTCCAGCTCCCGGCCTGCAAATTTGTAGGGAGATCCAGCGATCAGTCTTGGGGGGTAATCGCTCTTGCTTTAACCTCCCTGGATCTGGATTGTGATCTAAGGTGGAAGTCGTGGGTGGGTTTACAGCTTGCCAGAAACGGAAGTTGCCCCCCACACGTTCGGGACGAAAATTCCTCTATCTGGCCTTAAAGCCATAGTGTGGCAACAAGCCCAAAAGTCAAGTAATTAAGTGGCAACATGCAAGGCAAAGGAAACAGAAAAATGCAACCCTAGACTCCTATTTTGGGGGCATAGAGCAGGAAAAGGACTGTGAGGTCAGAAGTCCTGCTCCAAAAGCCCCAGGGGAAAACATGAGTGGATTGCAGGCCATAGAGGACCTTAAGAAGGACTTTAAAAATCAAATAAGAGAAGTGGAGGAAAAATTGGAAAGAGAAATGAGAAGGATGGAGGAAAAGTATGAAATGAGGGTCAACAGCCTGATTGAGGAAAACAACACCTTAAAAAATAGACTAACTCAAATGGCAAAGGAGGCCCAAAAGGGCAATGAGGAGAAGAATGCCTTAAAAAGTCGAATTTGCCAGATGGAAAAAGAATCTCAAAAGTTCACTGAGGAGATTCATTTCTTCAGAGTTAGACTGGAGCAAATGGAAGCTAATGACTTTATGAGAAATCAAGATGCTGTTAAGCAGATCCAAACAAATGAAAGATTAGAAGGCAATGTGAAATATCTCATGGAAAAACCACTGACCTGGAAAATAGATCCAGGAGAGACAATTTAAAAATTATTGGACTACCTGAAAGCCATGATCAAGAAAGAACCTAGAAATCACCCTTCAAGAAATTCTCAAGGAAAACTGCCCTGATGTTTTAGATCCAGAGGGCAAAATAGAGGTTGAAAGAATCCACCAATCACCTCCTGAAAAAGATCCCAAAAAGAAAACTTCCAGGAATATTATAGCCAGGTTCCAGAATCCCCAGATCAAGGAGAAAATACTCCAAGCAGCCAGGAAGAAACAATTTCAATATTGTGGAAACACAATCAGAATAGCCCAGGACCTGGCAGCTTCTACACTGAGGGATCAAAGGGCATGGAATATAATATTCCAGAGGTCAAAGGAACTGGGAATGAACCCAAGGGTCACCTACCCAGCAAAACTGAGTATTTTGTTTCAGGGGAAAATATGGTCATTCAGTGGAATAGAGGACTTTAAAGCATTCTTGAGGAAAAAACCAGAGTTGAATAGAAAATTTGACATCCAGACACAAGAAGGAAGAGATGCCTGAGAAGGTAATCAGGGAAAAAAAATCAAAAGGAACTTATCAAAGTTGAACTATTTACATTCCTATATGGAAAAGCAATATCTGTGACTGATGATATCTTTCTCACTATGAAAATAATGGAAGAAGGGTATGTGGTCATATGAATACATATGTGAGTGTGTGTGTATATGGTTACAGTTATATATGGATAGAGGGCATAATTTGAATTTGTTGGGAAGGGAGAATACTCAAGGGATGAAATTATGAGGTGAGAGAGGAAAGTGGCAAGAGGAGATGGGGAGAGACAGGGTAGGGTAAACTATCCCATGTAGAAGAAGCAAGGGGAAGTGGTTGCAAAGGAGGGGGAGAATAAGGAAGGCTAAAAAGGCGAAACCACATTCACATTGAATTTGGTTCAGGGAGAAAATGACATACATACTAAATGGGATATCTCAACCTGCAGCAGGATAGGGGAAGGGGGATGAGAGGAGGGATGATGGATGGGAGGGCATCCTTGGGGTGAGGGGAGGTTGGAAGTACCCACTATAGAAGAGGGACAGGATCATGTAGGGAATGGACCAGGTGGGGGTTGGATGAGTGGGAGGGAATTATAAGCAGCCTTGTACAATATATCTACTATGATAATGTTTTGCATAGCTAGACATGTACAACATATACTGAATTACTTATCTCCCAAGAGGGAATGGGTGGCAAGGGAGGAAGGAAATGGATCTGAAATTTGGGGTCGTAACATTAAATGTTTCAAATATATATAAATACTATTATTAATACTCTTTTGCTTGTAATAGGGAGATAAGATGTGCAGGCATTGGGATGCAAAGACTCACCTTCCTCTAATGGAAAAATCGATGGGGGTATGGGAGAAGGTATGGGAGAGAGCAGATTGGAGGAAGCGATATCTTATGGGATTACTATTCTGGGAGGTTGGGTAGGGGAATAATGGGGGGAAAATGATTGTAACTCAAAATCTGGCGGAAATGAATGATGTAAAACAGAAGTTAATAAAGCATTTGTTTAAAAAAAAGAGAGAAAAAAAGTTTAATTTCTTAATTTCCTCTTCCACCTAGAAACCAAGCTAGAGATTCAGATTAAAATGTATTATTCAAGTCAGGGAGGAAGTTGCTACAGGAGCATGTGTTCCAATACTTTAATCTTACTCCAATATCATTTTGCTTTCATTAGAAGATTCAGTTTTGCTCTAAAATACGCTATCGTGTACTTGTACTCTGATTTGAATAGCAAATCTAAAACAAATCATTTAAGTGCTTAATCCTTAGGTAGTGCCATTTTTACGTTGCTTCTTTTAGGCACAGTCTTTCTCTGGTTCTCTTGAAGATATTCTTCTAAAAAAATCTGAAAAATCATTTCCAGGATTAGAAATTAAAATGAGGTACAGAAATGACCAGCTAACAGAATTAATCATAATTACTTGTAACAAAAGAACTGAACATCGCAAATCAGAAACATTCCATATTTTATGCACATGTTGTAATTTATTCAGCTACTGCTGCCAAAATTGCAACAGAAATTAAATCTATCACTATCTTGTAATAGCTTTGTAGAGGATGCAAGAAAACATTAATATCTTCTCTGTTGTGTTATAAGACAATTTACTGTCCAAATGAAACCACTTATTTATTTATTTGGTGGTTCAGAAACAACTTGCCTTAGAATAAGGATGCTGTGGGAAAAGGTCTTATCTCTGACATACTAGTTATATAACCACAGAAAATTCATTTAATTTCACAATGCCCTACGCAAACACTATAGGAGTATAAGTAAAATATGAGTTGTTGATCTGCATTGGTGGAGGGAATTTTAGAACCAGGAATTCTCTATATGCAATCAATAAAATCAAGGCATAAAGTTAAAAAAAAATTGATAGATCATGTGCTTTATTGCTATCCTCTGAAAGTCAAGAGAAAGTAAGGAATATTGCATCTACCACCTCACCCCATTCACACACAATGCTTTGACTGGACTCTCTATGGTAAATTTCTGGGAAGGCATGGATGAGAGTATGGGCAATCTTCATCACTGACATGAAATATTCATAATAATGAGCTCATATCCATTTGAGTACTCATTATTCACATTTTTTTTCCATTTGTATTTATAAGATATATATATATATATATATATATACTTGTATGCAAATATGCATATTTGTGCATTTTACACCAGTCTATAATCATATGGAAAGTTCCACTCTGATGACTTATCCTGCTGTAAAGATAATTTTGGATTCCTAAAGGCTCTGCCATCATAGTGCAAACTATACATCCTCCAAGCTGGAAAGAATTAGTATATAGTTAGTGATGGGCAGTATGTCTTTTGCCCAAAGACTAGTAGATAAATGGAGAGTCTCAATACTAGGTAAGCTAGTGGGTGATGATTTTTCTTTAACTACAGCTACTAAGGTATAGAGAGTTAATAATCTAAAGTGATGGAAGGAATAATCTACAATATGAAATTATAGATGCATAAGTTATGTAAGTATGTATGCTTATTTGTGTATTATAGATGTATCTCTAACTAGCTCTCTAATGATGCTTATGGCATTTTTTTTCTTTTTGCTTTTTTCCTGTTTTGTTTTGTTTTAAGGGGAGGACAACTTTGTTTTGGCTTATAATTCAGTTATAATATTTTTTTATTCATTTAGCAATTCATCAGACTTAATATTTTTGTTTCACCTTGGGTTTGCTGGTTCAGTTTCAGTTCCTAGAAACAACTAATCAGTACTCTGAAATTTTTAAATTCATAAAATCTATTAAAATTATAAACAAATCCTACATTGAATGGATCAGATACTCAACAGTGACTAATTTTTAACTTGCCTCTCAACTCCTTAATCATACACAAAAATATAGATTGCAGAATAGAAGAAAATATCAGTGATTGTACTTACCAGCCTTAATGTGGACATCCTGGCTTCTGATTTTCCCTGAAGGATTTTCAGCTGTGCAATAGTAAGTGTTATCATGGATTAAGGTACTAAAGCTTGAAGGAGGGAAGGGGAAAATTTGGAGAGTGCCATTGAGGTGGACGTGGCGGATCCCTGGAACATCGTAGATCTCCTCGCCCGTTGCTAGGTACCATCTGAGTGTCACAGGTGGGATCCCTGCTGCAGGACAGGGAACCAGCGTCCCTGTGGTGCTTGCAAACACTACCTCTTGCAAAGATGCATTGACAAAATATAGACTGGAGTGTAGATCTTCGCTGACAACTGAAAAGGAAAAAAAGGACAATAAAACACATATCCTAAGGCCTTTAATCGAGGACAATTTTGATATGCTACACCGAAAGCCTCGAAGAGTCTATGTCCCTGCTATTTCTCGTATATCTCCTTTTTTTCACTCAGATGACCAATATCCTAGATTAGACCTCCTTTACCTCTTACCTGGACTGTTACAATAGCCCCCAAATTGTTCTATTTGAAGTCTTTCCCCTTTCCAATCTATTCTACATGCACTTTTCAAAATAATCTTCCTATGACACAGGTCTGATCAAGTATATCAACTGTTCAAACATAATCAGTTGACTCTCTGTTGCCTAGAGGATAAAATAAAAACTTTAATGTGTCTCCAACCTAATTCTTCCATACTTTCTCCATATCATCCTCCCTTCATATACTCTGACTTCCAGAAGAAAACAAAAACAACAACCCCTCTTCCTGCTATTTCTATTACTAAATTCTCAGAACTGGTATTTCATCTCCTCTCTTTGTTTGAATAAACTTAGGATATCCCTCACACTCAGAATGTATTGACTCTTCATTGAACATATAAGAATTCTTATCTTCCTTCAAGGCTCACTTCATTTGAAAGCTCCTACATGAATTATTTTCTAATTCCCTTAGCCTCCCTTCTCAAATTACTTTGAATTTTCTCAACTGTGTTTATGTTATATCCTCTCCAATAGAATCCAATTTCTTTGAGGACAGAGATTATTTCTTTATATTTTGCATAGACTAGATACTTAATAAATATCTGTTGAATTGAAGTGAAAGTTATTGTGATGGAACGTATAAAATGGTTAAAATGAAATGGTTCTAAAAAACAATTTTTAAAATCAAGAACAGATATTAGTACTATGTAATTAAAAGTCAGAATTGTTTGACTTTTGAGTTCATATACCCTATTCAGTTTCTGTATTGTTGATGAAAATTTATATAATTGATTCAAAGGGTAGACAAAGATTTTTTTTTTAAAGTCACAAACAAAAGTGGAGACATTTAAGGAATTATTATTGCATGAAACTACTGACAAATATAAAACACAAACAAGTAAACTAAACTTTGTGGCAGATATTTTTTAAAAACAATAAAATAAATTAACAAGACAGATTAAATAAATTATTAAAGCAATGCAAAGTATATCAATAATTATTGCATGCCACATGAAAGGAAATATATACATAGATTCACAAAGACATAGGAGAGAACAACTCTTCATTTGGAATTCTCTTTAGGTAGAGATTAGAATGATGGAGTTCTTTTATTTCTTAGAGTCCCACTTTTAGCAAGTATTATGGTAAAATTTAAGATTTTCCCTTCTGACAGAAGCTCAAGCTAACCCCTCAAGTGGCCACTCTTTAGTCAAAGGAGAGTTTTCTGCAAGAGTAAGAGCACTAGGCTACACATTACCTTGAAATATAGTTAAGTCCTTGGTATTTAGACTAATCTGACAATGAAAAAGACTGTCTCTTTATCTGGACAGTGTCCACCATGTATCATTTGCATAAGAGCAACATTTTGAAAAAATTGGACACATAAACTTAAGTTCTTATTTTTACTAAATATTTTTTTGCCAAAAATTTCTTTCAATAATATCTCCCAGACCCAAATGAAATGACAGATAAGGAAGAAGACAGCATTGCTTCCATGGAAACTGCTCCCAAAATGATTTAAGAATGCCAGCATGATGACAAAAACTGCTGGAAAAACTGGAATATAGTATGGCAGAAACTGGTCGTAGACCATTATTTAACATAATATACCAAAATCAAGTCTAAATGGGTGCATGATCTAGGTATAAAGGTTGATATGTAAGCAATCTCGGAAAGCAAGGAATAGTTTACCTGTCAGATTTGTGGAGAGGGGAAGACTTTATGACCAAACAAGAATTAGAGAGCATTATAAAATGCAAAATGGATAATTTTGATTACATTAAATTGAAAGGCTTCTGTGCAAACAAAGCCAATGGAACCAAGATTAAGAGGGAGGTGGGAAATTGGGAAAGAATTTTTACAACCTATGTCTCTGATAAAGGACTCATTTCTAAAATATACAGAGAATTGAGTCAAATTTATAAGAATACAAGTCATTCCCCATTTGATAAATGGTCAAAGGATATGAACAGGCAGTTTTCAGAGGAAGAAATCAAAGATATCTATAAGCATATGAAGAAATACTCTAAATCACTATTGATTAGAGAAATGTAAATCAAAACAACTCTGAGGTACCACATCTCACCAGCCAGATTGGCTAAGATGACAAAACAGGAAAATGACATATGCTGGAGAGGATGTGGGCAAATTGGAACATTAATACATTGCTGGTGGAGTTGTGAACTGATCCAACCATTCTGGAGAGCAATCTGGAATTATGCCCAAAGGGCGATAAATAATTTCATACCCTTTGACCCATCAATACCAATTGTAGGGTTATATCCCAAAGAGATCGTAGAAGTGGGAAGAAGACCCATATGTACAAAAATATTTATAGCAGCTCTTTTTGTGGTGGCAAAGAGTTGGAGATTAAGGAGGTTAATTGGGGAATGGCTAAACAAGTTGTGGTATATGTATGTAATGGAATACTATTATGCTATAAGAAACAAGGAGCAGATGGACTTCATATTTACCTGGAGAGGCTTATACAAACTGATGCTGGGTGAGAAGAGTAGAACCAGGAGAATTTTGTACACAATCACAGACACATCATATGTGTGATGACCAACTCTGATAGACTGGACTCTTCTCAGCAATGCAGTGATATAAGTCAATCCCAAAAGACTCATGATAGAGAGATACGTCTACATCCAAAGAAAGAACTGAGTTTGAACCCAGATTGAAGCAAACTACCTGACCTTTTTCTTGTTTGGTTTTGTTTCCTCTTTACCATTTTTTATTCCATCTGATACAATCTGTCTTCATAACCTGACTAAAGTCTAATGTGAAAGTATTGGCAGATCCTATACTTGATTGTATGCCATCATGGGAAGGGGGAGGAGAGGGAGGGAGAGAAAATTTGAAACTCAAGAAATTGTGGAATTGAATCTTGTAAACTAAAAGTAAACAAACAAATTAATAAAGACCAAAATTTTTTAAAAGAAAAGGGAAAACAAACAAACAAACAAAAAGAATGCCAGCATGAGTAGTGAATGCAAAATCAAACCATAGTCAGTCATTTTTCCAGCCCAAGATTACAAATTCAACCTTTAGGCAAATAATGAGAGCAGGAACTTTAGAACTGTAGAAGATAGATGGTCCAGATCATGAATTTACTGACTTCAGCTCTGAGCTAGATCAGCTGCTCAGGGAAATATGGAAGTAAATACAGCCTCAGGTCCAAGCCAATAATGAAGAATTTCCTAGAGGGACCAGGATTCCTGCTCAGTACCAAGAGTTCTGAATTAAGCCAGTCTAGAGCAGATCACAAACTCTGCCCAGTATAGCCTAATGGCAAGCAAAGTAGTACTTTGCTGCTTGTTTCAGCTATTCAAGTGCCTTTGAGCCCCACCTTTGATTGTATCAAGAGTCTCTGTTGGAAACACTATGCATTGTGTTGCCCTTAATAGGCCTAAGGGAGTTTGAAGACCTTCCCTACCCTTAACATGCCTAATTTAATCACATGGAACCCACCATGAGAGGACCTTAAGGGTGGAACAGGAAGGAGTAGAGCAGAGAAAAGCTTAAGCAGAGCTCAGAGAGAACAGAGTTAAGAGAGAGTGGACCTGGAAGTGATTTTTATTTTGTTTTGATGATTTTAAAAGAAGAAAGGAAAAGAAGGGAGAATGGTATAGGGGGGAGGAAAAGAGAAAATCTATTTCATATAATGGAAGGGGGTGCAAGTAGAAGACTATGCAAATGAGGAAGGATAGTTGAATTCAACCATTATGGCAGAGGATGGATTATTTAATATTGTTTATCTCCTAACAAAGAGGCAATGGACTAGCTATGTAGGGAGAGACATGTATTTTTGGAGGAAACATTCTCTCTTTATCTTCCTGCTGGAAGAGTTTTCTTAGTTAAAACAAATAACTCTTAATTGTCTCTACACTTTGGTTTGGGATTTTAAAAATTATTTCTTCAACTTTTGATTCCATTGTATATAATATACTGCCATAAAAGATCCAAAATAATTAATAAGGGTATGCGGAATCAAAATACAAAATATTCCTGAGCTCAAGTTCTCTATTATCCAGTTTTCCATTATTGAATGTTAAAATTTGCTATTAGGAATCATTTCATATTAACCATTTTTTAAATCTTCACAGTAACTTTATGAAGTAGACTTGACAGATTCAATGAAAATAAATGCAAAAAATATATTACCAACATCTATGAAGTTCAAATGAATTTAGCCTGAATATTCAAAGATGAACTGCTCCTGGTTAGTATAAATTGTGTATGGTTAGAAAGTATAAGCACTTTCGGAAAAGACTCTCTTTTTGATCAGTAAAAAAAAAAAACAACCCTCAAAAATTTTTAACATAGTACTTATGCTCTAATAAAAAAGAAAAAAGATGAAATTTAAAGCCCAACAATATCTTTGGGGTATTGGAAGGTAGAATATCAAATATGTTCCAACTGAAACTGAAAGATCTAATTTCAGTAATTGATCGAGACTTCTTCATGATCATGAAATTTGGGATGACAACATTTTTATCAGTGACAACTGTATCTTCTCCTTAGCACATGAAGACTTGGCAAAATCACCAACAATAATTCATAATAAATTCATAAGTACAGAAGCAATGGTCACTAAAGGTAAACCCTACTCGACATGATATATATGAAGAGGGGAATACAGTGATATGTTGAAATAGAAGAGAGAAGAGTATCTGAGCAACTAGAGGGAATAGGGAAGGAGATTTAAAGGGTTGAATTTTTTATGTGAGATTGTGTCAAAAGACAAATATTTGACTTCCACCTCTTTTACTTACTAGCTCTGTGGTCAGCATAAAGTCATTTAACCTCACTAGACCTCACCTGTAAGATTAGGACAATAAATCCTGCCTTGTCTGCCAAACAAGGTTTTTATGAGGATAAAAGGAGATAATAAATGTTAGACTGCTTCATAAGTGGCAAGTCACTGTGCAGATATGAAGTTTTATTATTATTAATCATTATTATGTGAACTCTAATGGGAAAACTGCCAGGCTGGTAGGACAAAACCTTCTAATACATAATCATGTATAATTTGTATCACAGGATTTAGAGCTGCAAAGAAGGCCCTTAGAGATTATCTAGTTGAACCTCTTCATCTTAAAAATGAGGAAACTGATGATCAGAAAAGTGAAATTGCTTAACTAAGTTGATACTAATTGTAAGTAGGAAATATGGTATAGTGGGAAAAGGTGTTAGATTTAGAAGTTCTGACTTTGTTCTGAGATAACCAAATTAATTTTTATTAATTTGGGTTTTAATTTTCATATCTGTAAAATATAGACTAGATTTCTAAGATCTTATACAATTCTTTTTTTGGGGGGGAGGGAAATTTGGGGTTAAGTGACTTGCCCAAGGTCACATGGCTAGTTTTTGTGTGAGTGTCTGAGGCCAGATTTGAACTCAAGTCCTCCTGACTCCAGGGCTGGTGTTCTATTCATTGCGCCACCTAGCTGCTCCAATCTTATATAATTCTAAACCCTACATTAAATCATTTAATTTCTTTATCTATAGAATGGGTATATTAATATTTTCACAATTTGCCTGACAAGGTTCTTCAAAGTCCTACCCTACAATTTTTTGTTAAGTAACTGGAATCAACTTTGACTAAAGCATATCTGTAGCTCTTCAGCAATTTATTATCTTAAAAAGTTGCGTGGGGTAGCAAGTGGTTGAGTGAGTTTCTCAGTTATGAAGTCAGTTTGTTAGAGGCAGTGTTTTAATTCAGATCCTCCTAACTCTGAGGACAGCACCTGATCCACTACACCATAATGCCTCTCAGTCAATCAATAGACAGTAAATTAGTATCTACCCTGTGCCAGGCACAGTGCTAAGAGCTGTGCTAAGTTCACTATATAGATATTGCTAGGAAGCAGAGCTGATATTCAAACCCAAGTTTTCTGATTCCAAATCCAGTTTGCTTTATACTTTATATACTATATCAAGTATAGAGAGTCCCCGTTTGTTACAGCTGCTTCCTCAAGCACTAGAGTTTTACTATAAGCTTTTAAGAAATAGAAACCAAAAGATACCATAAGCAGAGATACAAAAAGTATGAGACACTTCAAGTAACTGCTATAGTTGCAAACTAAATGCCAGTCTGTACATAATCATTGATAGTAATGATGCTGACGATTTGAAGAAGTAGTAGAATCAAGGTTAGCACTGAAATAATATTAGGATAGGTATTAGGCAGATATCCTAATTAGGCAGGATAAGATAGTACAATTCCAATATGAACCGAGGATTAGGCATTTGAAATCAAGGAATTAGCCAGTAGGGAAAGAGTTGGCTCCCACGTTAGTATTAAAAAAATATATAATGATAGTCATTTATCAACAATTGGCCTGAAATATTCCCCGAAGTTCAAATAATTCAGGTCAATGGCACTTTTATATTTATAAAAAGAAAATACTAAGCAGAGAGGTTTTACAAAAGTTTAGGCAACATATATTGACTATACTTATGGATCTTATAGCTAGGTAGAGGAATGATACACATAAATATATTATATTTAATACTATATAAGCATAATATCCACTAATACAAGGTAAGAGCATGAAAGTCATTAAAAAGTAGTGGACAATCCCTTCATATACACCCTCTTCATGGACTTGGGTTGTCTTATGACTTTGATTCTTACTCCCTTTATGTTTGGCCTCAATGATTATTTTATACTAATGCTACCTATGTACAATTGTTGGGACCAAAGAGAGAGGAAGAGAACAATTATGCTCTGCACAATGCTAAGGACAAAAATAGCACAATTATTTTAATGCATTTATTTCACAGAGTTAATGTAATTTCAAAAAAAAAAAGAAAGGTGTTTTGTAGGCCTTAATGTTCTATGAGTCTTGTCAGCTTGAGAGATGTGATTCACAAAGCAATGAGGCCAATTCCACAAACCACACAGGAAAATTACTTTGAAGTTACTTCTAAATACCTTATAGACTAGTTTTTTTTTACCTTATCACTCAAAATAATCTTCTTCTAAAGATACTGATGATCTGTTTTGATTACTTCAATTTTTATTAATAGCTTTTGTTTTTACCACCTAACTTCCCAAATTAACCCCTCTCCTATTCTCTAATCTGTTAGCCATCACTAAGAGTAAAGAGACATGTATTGTTCTATGCCCATGTTCTACCCACTCTAAAAAGAGATAAATGTTTCTATCTCTTCTTAAGGAGATAAATTTTGTCAAATATACAGTTTTCAAAGTTTCTTTTTTGTTGTTCCTCTTTCCATTTACATTCTTGTTGGGGTGTTCAGGAAGGACTAGAATCACTAACGTGAGTGTTTACTGAGCCCTTCTCAAGAATGGTCTCCATCTTTGGTGTCCACCTGGTACCCAGCTCTCACATGTGGCTCTAAGAAGCCGCTATGTGAAGTGGCCATACCACAAGTAAACCATCTCATTAAGTTAGTTTGAGGGCAACTGACAGACCTCAAACCTGTCAGTGAGTTGGAGGTAGAGATCTACTCCAAGCATATGAAGACTTCCCCCAGTGAAATGGGTGAATGAGAACAATTTGTTCCAATGGCCATGACAGTGGCTGGAACAGGCATTGCAGAACACTTAGAGTGGTCAGACATCGAAGATGCCAAGGTTACCCACTGCATCCTGGGCTATCACCAGTCATCCTGACTTTTATATTGTCACTGGACTTTGATGATTCTGGAAGAGAGAGTGAGGCTGACAACTTTGTGCAACTCTGCCTCACTTAAATACAATTCTTGCTCAAATTAAGACCACTGTGTGACATCATTGATCCTCTTCAAAAATAAAGGACCATCAAGACTAACATTCTTGTAGTCATAACACATGTTATTTTCATGCTTCTGTTCACTTTATTTGAAATTAGTTCATAAGGCTTTCCAAGATTCTCTGAATTACATAACTCTATAGAGATATCTCTAGATTCAGTGTAAGTGAGGTATTCAAGCACTCAATTCCCAGATTCCTTCTTATGTTTTAAAGGGAGTGGGGGGAAAGGATATGCAATTATAGATCCCCAGACCACATTTTGATGTTTACCATATAGACACTGGCTTCAAGGACAAGCAAAGGTATGTATGCCATGTCTATAAGACTAACCAGGAAGGCACTTTGGCCTTGCATACTAAGGCTGATCACCCACATATATATATCAGCATTGGGGTGATTGTGATGACAAGGAACAAGGAACAAAATGATTTGTATGACCAATACCATGCAGGAATTTATCAAAGTTGAGCATTATTTTCTCCATCAACCTTTCCACAGAATCTAAGGTCATGCAGGGAAGAATGTACCACTAAGATACTGGGGGAGAGGGGGTTGTACATTTCTTCCTGCTATATCTTTGAAGTAAATATCCATGTTTTAAAAGCTGATATTGAATGGTTAAATGGAACTGGAGCACTTGTCCTCTAAAAATGGGGGAAACACAGTTATTGAGGGTTTGAACTGATGGTACAGGGATGATACCCTAGTGATCCCTCATGGTGTCCTAGAACATGTTACAATGAGAAACATAGATAGGGTTATCTAAGAGGAAGAGTGATTGAGATCAACAGCAAAGAGCACTAGTAGGCATGGAACAACACAGACAGGGGAGTTATGGAAGGAAGAAACAATGTCAGTACATATTATTGTAAGTTACAGAGACATTTATGAAGCAAACATATTCACTAAGTGTATCCATAATTTGAATCTTGTCAACCTATATCTTCATGCACCTATATAGATTATGACTGCCTTTGTGCAATGCAAAATACTCACATACATAAATCATCTAGTTGAGAAATATAAGCCCCCAAATTATGGAGGGCTCCCTTGGTGTTCCTGGGGCCCTACAGGCATTAGAACAGAGCCTCTGGCACAAAGGTAATAGCAAGAAGTTGTGTAATAATATTAGTTTTGTGGTTTATTTTGATTTTTCAGAGGCACCAATTTTTAAAGCATTGCTAAAGTGATACATTGGTTTAATGGATTTATGGTATCCTGTTTACAAATAATTTTGTAGTTATGATTACAACCTGTTTTTGGAACAGTGGCAGCAGAGGATTAACATGAGTAACTCCATTTCTTAGTATGTCACATCATATTCCTTATTTTGCCCTCCTTTACCCCATTTCCTTTGTGAAGACAAACAAAAGACAAAGTTTACATTATGTTGAACCCCAAAGCCAAAAAAAATTAGAAAACTCCCATCCCTTCACTAGAAACACAACAGAGTGGCTCCAAAGCCAATTACTATTTAGTTTGTGACTATTTGTATTGTGACTAGTCAAGCTAGCATGACTTTGTGTTTTCTGTATATTGTAAGTACCTGTGAGAAGTGGCTTATATACATGTAGCTGAGATGATCTGTGATCAGTCCACCAGCTCTAGAAGCTCAGGATATTATTGTAGGGGATCTGAGCTTTCACCAACTCTCAATCAAGAAAGCCCAGAATGCAAACAAAGGTATTAAAATAATTAAGATCATCTATGCTTGATCCTTTTCAAATGTGTGAAAACCTTTCTTTGACAAAGGGAAAAAAAGAGTCCAACTTTGAAACATAACAGTTTCAGGATTGAGAATGTAGAGTTTTCAAACTATACTTGGATCAGATACCTGCAACTTTTCACAATGTAAAAATATTTGTTATTAATGTTTTGTTCATTGGCTAAAGGGCCTCCTATTAATCAAGACCTTGAGAAAAATAAGACAGAGAATCTTTAGGGTCTTCTTACAGTCAAAACAAAGGTCTTTTCCACTGAATACTTAGCTTATGGTAAACACAACTTGTGAATAGTAGCTACAGGAAAGTAACCAAATCAGTCTCTATGAAGGAGGAAAGAAAGCTGTCAACTGAAAATGAAATGGGATTTAGAAATTCCTTCATTTTTTACACAAATATCTGGTTCTCTAAAACAAGATGAATAGAAAACTGTAGATTCTAAATCTCTGATTAATTTGAAAATAAATAGGTTTTATAATTTCTGTCTAAAAGAACAAACTTTAGAGCATAATTTTAAAAACTGACAAAATATAATTTATAATATAAATAAATATGAAGAGGTTGTTTTTATAATGGATGAATATTGATATGGTAATTTGTCCTGAAGGAATCTGAACCCTACTGTTATTCATATTCAACCATTCTTGTTTGTGTACGTGTCTTTTCTATTTTCCTATGATATTTTGGGGGACTATTTTTCTCCTTTCTTCTTTCCTCTCCTTTATTCCATTCCACCATGGACAGCCATGAGAACTTGTTTTCACGTGTCTTACAGATAAAATGCCAGGTATGTAATATGTGAGTTGCATTTTCATTCTTGACTAGAGTTCTAAATTTATGATCTCATGTGAAAAATGTAGTGAACTCAAATTGGCATGAAATTGGGTTATCAAAATGTGAATTTAATCATTTGGTATCTAACATGTAGGGGAAAAAAATCTCCAAACTTAATTGTCCCATGTGATTAAGCACAAGCTATGAAATAAAATCAAATTACTTCTCGCTGATATAGTGGGCTTATTTTGTCATTGAATGGTGAATTCTGACTAGTTTGAAATTTTATTTGCTCAATAGCATCCTTTGAGTTTTGTTTTGAGACATGTTCAGTTTGCATTCAATGTCATCAAACATCAAGATGTAAAATTCTGGATGTTAAGATACAACAATTTGATAAGTGTTAAAAATAAGTTGCGAATTTTAGAATTATTTTTTAAGCAGTAGCACTTAGTTTAATTGCAAATTATAAAATTTAATGATATATAGAGTGCTCATTGAAGAACTTCAGATGGAGGTATGTATATTTTTTTTTCAGGATTCCTATATTTTTATTGTCAAAATTGGCATACTTTCAAAACAATTTAAAATCATTTCCAATACCATTTAATGAAAAAGCTCCAGACCGTCTTAGGTAAGACAATTTAACAGCCATGACTGATTTCCCATTTTTTATGAAAATGCCATGTCACGTGGTTAGATATTTCCAACACTCACTTCTATAGCAGGTGTATGACAAAATCCAAAGACTGTATTTCCCTCCCCTTTAAATTAAAAACAAGACTATTGTAAAGCTACAATAGTTACATACTATAGTGGTATCTAATCACATGCTTTACATAGTTCTTGTGAAAATATAATTGATTCCTACTAATCCCTGATGCAAGGCACTTGTGAGCACCTGCAGGAGAATGTCCATGTAAACGGTAATACAGTACATCATTTTAAATAACAAAGAACAAAAATTTTTCACACAGTTTGACCTCAACTTAAGGGGGAAAAGGACAAAGTTTCCACCACAGCCCACAGCAAAAAAAAAAAAAAAAAAGCAGGATTAGATTTACAAAGAGAGGGTTAAGTCACACAACTCCCTGAAAACAACAACTATAAACCATCATAAATATTTCATATTTAAAAAGCCACAGGCTATCTGAATATAAAAGCACTATGTGTAAGAGCACTGAACTGGGGACTGGGACATCTGGGTTCTTGTCCTGCTTTTGCCATTAACACTTACCCTCATTGGGCCTCGGTTTCCCCACTAAAAAATTAGGGAGCTGAACTAGGAGACCTCTCCAAGGTCCCTTCCAGCTGACTTTCCATGATTTTAGCATTCTGACCAGGTCAGAATTTCATAAAAGTGGCACTGATGAATGAATGGGTGTAACACCCACAAGATGAAGTGATTATGGGTCCTTGTAGCACCAAGGAGACTGTATGCTAGAAAATCACAAGACACAATCCAAATACCTTTCTCATGGACCCTAACCAATGGACATGATGAGATGAGTTATGGTGGAAAAAGGGAATGAAAATAACTGGCTTACCAGTTAGGACCAGCAGGGGAAATCACATTCTACTAGACACCACATTTTACACACGTTTCAAGTATGAAAAGCACCTTATATGAACTTCCTCAAAACGCTGTTTTGAGCAACCCCTTGCTCCATCACTCACTACATGGAGAGCAGAGGCAGGCACCCAGACAGAGAGGTTGTCATTGCCTCCCAACTACACACTTCTGCTCTTCCTCACAAGTAAAAATCTGCCAAGTGACAAATGAACCACTGAAAACTTGGTTTTCCACACCTGCCCACACTCCCTGGAGCTGACTTCTGTGCATGCAGGCTCCAGGTCTGCTGTGGAGGCAAGGCGGCTGGCTCTGACCTGCGGCCTGGATCCAAGTGGCTTCCTTACCAAGAAAAGCCGACCACTGGCCACAAGGGGAAGGGGCCACTCTGGGGGAAAGGAATGATTTAAGACTCCCCATCAGATTAACAATCCCCAAGTCCCAAAGCACATGCTCCACAGACATCAGGTGAGGAGTTTCATGTCCACATGTGAACTGTGACACATTTTTGTGTCTATGAGGTATGTATATTTTGACAAAGTACATAAGAACTAAAACGGGAAAAATATAAATTTTGTGGGACATGTGAAGGCCTTTAGATCTTGTCTTAATTCTATTTTTATTTATTTCTAATATGGATTTAATGAAAACAGAAAAGGAGAATTATATGTGAAACTGAAAATCTCTCCCATAGACAACTTACTTTAAAAAATACATGCTACTTTCAATTTTGTCTTGATTTTTTGTTTCTTTCTGAATGTTCTTTTGGATCTTAAAAGAACTATTTCATGGTATAGCAGAAAAGTGCTGAAATTAGAATTAGAAAGACCTAAATTCAAATGCTACCTTGGTCAACTATTGACTGTGTGACCCTGGTAAAGTCATTAAAGTTCCCTCAAGTTCAATTTCCACATCTATAAAATAATGATAATAGCTCTTCTTATTTTGTGATCCTCTGTGTCACTTGCATGGTTGTCACCACTTCTTCAGCAAATAATTGTCAAAAAACAATTAATTTTCTTCCTTGTTCCTCTCTCTTATATCTAGGCAATATGTCTGTTCTGATCTTATGATGGCATTCAGTATGAAATCTTGATCTAAACCTAATTTATGACTTCTTTCTAGTCTTCCTAGAAGGTTTTGTGGAATAGTGTGTCCTTACTCCAGTATTGTATATTGTCATTAAATCATGTTGTTGTTTTTTTCCAGTTGTATCTGATTCTCTGTGATCTTTTGGGGGCTTTTCTTGGCAGAGATACTGGAGTGGTTTACCATTTTCATTTCACTTTACAGATGAGAAACTGAGGCAAATAGAGTTAAGTAACTTGCCCAGGAACACATAGCTAGTAAGTGTCTGAGGTCAGATTTGAACTCGTGAAAATAAATCTTTCTGATTCCAAATCCAGTTCTCTATCCACTGTACCACCTAGTTGCCCTACAATATTGTATGTAGTATACCTAAAATGATCCACTGATGAAACTTTCTATTCTATAGCCAATGCCAAATAATTTTGCTGATTATTACTTTGTGCTACACTTGTTGATCTGGTACTGTTCACTCCAGCCTCCTTTCTTTTCTACTTTTTTTTTCCCATTAGTTCAGCTGAGGTTTCTGATCTTTTGTTCCTTCAAATGAATTTTGTTATTTTTTTCTCTAGCCAACAAGGCACAGGAGGCAGATACAGAAAGAGAAAATTTGTTCAGATAATTATAAAATATATAATATGCAGGGGACAATACATATCAAGAAACATACATGAACTACATGGATACAATTGTGAATCATTCTTTACAGAAATGCAAACCTATAAAAGTAGAAAAGTACTAATTACTTATGTTTGAGCCATACCAGCATAAGAAAATTATAATTCTATATAAAATAATATATTTATTCAATGTCATACTAAATCATCAAAAGATTATTTATCTTGCTGGTTAAATAACAAAAGTGAACTAAAGCAACAAAATGTTGAGCTTCTCAAAGGAAATAATGAAAAAAATGTGAGAAGAAAGAAGATTTAATAATACCAGATTTCAAGTTATACTATAAAGCAGTAATCCTTAAATCTCTTTAGTATTTTTTAAGTAGGTCAATAAGTGGAATGGGTTAGGAAGGCAGACAACATGCATAACATTAGATATGCATTTAAATTTTTTAAAGTATGCTGGAAAAACTGGAAATCAGTGTGGCAGAAATTAGGTTTAGACTAATATTTCACACCATAATTTACAATGATCTCCCACAGGATACAAGGTCTGGATACAAAGTCACAACATAAACAAATTGGAAGAACTAGGAAGAAACTTCATTTCCCAGGTGTGATTAAAGGAAAAGTTCATAGAAGACCTTAGAAAGTAAATTGAATGATTTTGATTGCATAAAGAAGTAGTACAGCCCAGTTCTCCCCCAGAACTATTTAAAAAAAGCCAAATAAAGAGCAATAGACTAAATTTTGACTGAGAAATCTATCTTAGGTCAGAACAGGAAAGAAGATAGAAGGAAGGGAAGAAAGAAAGGAGGAGAGAATGGAATATTAGTGAAGAAAGGGGGAAGAAGTATGAGTAACAACTTATATAATTGTGATACATAATAGAAAACTATACAATCAGAGAGGAAGGCTTGGGGTTAGTGGATATCATTTAAAATTCATTTTCATATGAAGTGATCAGGATAATATAGAATACACACAAAGTGCTAGGTACATAAATAAATTTAACTCAACAGGGAACTAGAAGGGTATAAAGAAAAAGGGTAGACTCAGGGAGGGATTAGTCTTAAATAAAATAAATTCCAGCCTTGTTGAGAGGATCACTAAGAAGGATTTAAGAGAAAATAAAAAGGTTAAGAATCTATGATTGAAGTCTAGATGAAGGAAAGAGAAGAGACATAGTGAAACAGAAGCATATTGAACCAAGCAAAGCCTTAATCCTGGGCACATTCTTACTTCACTACCCTCTTCCATGTAAAGGTAAGAGATATCGGGGGAAGGTGAAGAGCAAAGAGAGGAAAACAGTATAAAAGAATAGGATAGTGAGGGGCGGCTAGGTGGCACAGTGAGTAGAGCGCTGGCCCTGGAGTCAGAAGGACCTGAGTTCAGATCTGGCCTCAGACACTTACCACACACACAAACAAAAACCTAGCCGTGTGACCTTGGGCAAGTTACTTAACCCCAATTGCCCTCCGGGGGAAAAAAAAAAGAATAGGATAGTGGGAAATACACAATTAACACCTGTAACTATGAAGGTGAATGGGATTAGGTCACCTGAGAACTGAAAAGAATATAAGAACATATTAGAATGTCAAATCCAAAAATATGGGGTTTAAAAGAAGCATTTGAAACACAGATTGCTATGGAGCTAAATTAAGTGACTAGAGCAAAATCTATTGTGTTTCTATTCAACTTGAAAAGGCAGGGTAGTAATGATGATCTTATATAAGGCCACAACAAAAATAGACTTGAATAAAAGAAATAAACAGGGAACATGCATTTTGCTGAATGTTCCTAAAGATAATAAATTAATAATAATATTTAAGATATATGCACCAAATGACCTAGAATCTAAATACTTCAAGGAAAAAATAAATAAGTTATTACAACAATTTGAAAGTAAAACCATAATAATAGAGGACTGTTTCTGACCAAAAATATAATAATAACTCCCCCCAAAAAAACACACAGAGAATTTAGGAACTTAAATAGAATTTCAGAAAAGACAGTGATGTGATAGATCTTTGGTGATTATTGAATGATAATAGAAAAAACATACATATATCTAGCTTCACTATGGTTCCTTTATAAAAACTGACCCTGAACTAAGCTTCACAAACAAATTCAGAAAAGCAAAAGTCTAATTTTAGTTAATTAGGCAGCTAGGTACTGCAGTGGATAGTGCTGGGTCTGAGTCAGAAAAATCTTTTTATTAGTTGTATGACCCTGGGCAAATCACTTAACTTCTGGTTGCTTCAGTTTCCTCATCAGCTAAATGGGTATAATAATAGTACCTATCTGTCAGGGCTGTTGTGAAATTCAGACAAGATAATTTTAAAACACTTAACACAGCACCTGGCATATAGTAAGTGCTATATAAATTTTAGATATTATTATTGCTCCTTGGAGAAATACAGGGATAGGTTCCTCTGAGTCTCTGGTCACAATATCTGTGCTATCTAATCAATACATAACCTTGTTTTATATGTTTTTGTGTAACTATACCTTGTTTAATATTTACTTCTTTCAAATACTTAGTTATGTATAGTATTAACATTGAATGGATGCCTAACAGACCAGTAATTCATATGTGAATGAAGCTGATCTAATATGTGTATATATATATATATATATATATATATATATATATATATATATATATATATATATATATATATTTTCTCCATAAGACACATTACAGCCTTCTTATGGTTAGAAACACTAGGGGAATGTGTCAGTACAATGTTGGCCATCATTTTAAATAGTAATAAGCAAAAAGCATAAAAATTAAAAAGAAAATGTGGCACCAAATATAACACAAAACAATACTTGTTTACAGAGTGAAACATAAAACAAAAAGGCCAAGTTTCTCCTTGTTTAACCTCAGCTTAGAATCAGCCTCAAGCAACTCAAATTTTTCACTGTTTCGTACCTCTCCATGAATGACTGTGAAAGAGCTAGGAGTACTGATTTTGGTGTCACAAACAAAGTATATTACACAGATGAATTTGCAAATACAGAATTTGAATAATTATCAATTCTATATGTAACTACAATCCCCAAACCCATTGACATGGAACTCTCTTCCTATTGGGTGAGATCAATCTCTTATACCTGCATGAGGGGTGGGGAAAGGTGGGTGAGAGAAGGAGACAGGAAAGTTCTTCAGTTATTGATTTTCCTTGAGTCACTCAATCTCTTCAAATATCAGTTAGTTCCAGATTTGAGAGAGATGATGGAAGATGTCAACCCCACTTGAGATTGCTGAAAGAAAAGATTCTTGGAAGATATGAGAGGAGTTAGCAGCATCTTTTATGTCTCTATCCTTATCTTGCTACCCTGAAGACTTTGGGGAAGTTCCCTTTGAGTTATATCTGGGACTCCCTCTTAGTTGAGCTGAGTTACTTGACTTTCAATGGCAGAGTTCCTTCACTCTCTATTATAAACACACATACACATATATACAAACATTCTCTGATTTCTGTTTTGCTATGGACTTGGATAAAGGAGTTTATTTGCCATTTGCTGTCTGGGTTCATTGTGAAACAGCATTTGGTGGGAAAGGTGTCATATTTTTAACATATACCTTGGAGCCCTCCTGTCCTATGAGAAAATCAAACATTGATTTTATATTTGATTCCATTCTAAAATTGATTCTATTATGTAACTGCCTAAACTGTGTTCCATTGTCTTTGAGTTAGGTTTGGAAGTTCATGAGTCCATAAGCTCCGTTTCCCTCTCTGAGTGAAGTTTAAAACTTCAGTTTCCCTGTAAATCACATTAATTGAAAGGAAACTGTTATCTTTGTACTACTAGCTGCTTTTGTACAATTAGAAGAAACCAGCTATCTATATACTATTACTTATTCTTGAAGGTGGACTAAATCACTTAGAATTTCTTAGATGGAAAGAGAAGTTGTTGCTAGCCTGAACTCCCAATTCCCAGCCAATCATATTGTCCTGCACACTTGTGATGCTTCTGACTTTACGATCAATGATTGTTTTCTATCCATGATGCTTCCTATTCTTTATTCTCTTGTACTTTAGAAAACTATATGAAGAGAGGCGAGCCCCATTTCATGGTCTTTTGGCTGACTGAGGAGCTGAGAAAGCTTTTTATTGGTAACTCCTAGCCTTACCAATAAATTGAACATGCCCAGAATTTTTGCCTCAGTTTACCTGATCTTCAATTGTGCCATCTATTAAGGGATAATAATTATGGGTATAACATAAACCTAAAAATTTACTTCCTCTACACAAATAGTATTTAAGGGAGAAGATAGATATAATTCTAGCCTAGTACTCCTCTCTGAGGAGAGCAGAGTGGACAAACCATCTGGCCTCAACTTCCTGCTTTCCCTCCTGGCAAGGATTAAAATCTACCTTGGAGAAGAGTTGAAGGAGAAAAAGCTAGAGATGTCTATTCTTTTCTCCCTCAGCCTCATAATGACACACTGTAAAAAGGCAAAAACTAATATTATCACAGATTTCTATTCTATTTATTTGATGTTGTATTGATTTTTATAATTGTTATCTGCCTGAATTCACTTTGCTCAGGAATTCAGTTTCCCCTCTAAATTACTTTAAAGGTACAATTAAAAGGGAATGTCATTATCACTCATCCCATTAGCCCCTGGGGCACTGGCTTATTGTCTGTAAGTCCCAACCAACATAAAGTGGTACCATCCTTCAAAAGACATTTTCTGGGATGGAGTCAAGATGGTGGAATACAAACAAGACTTCTGTGGGGCTCTGGCTTCCACCTCCTCCAATTCATATAAAAGGTGACTCTGAACAAACTTTGGAGCTACAGAACCCACAAAAAGACACAGAGAAGCTAACCTCCCACTGAGGACAGCCTGGCAGGCCATCAGGAAGCAGCCAGCACAGCACTCTGGGAACTGAGCCCAGCCCCACAGGGGCCTGAGGTTTTAGCCGCAGGGCAGCTACAACCAGGCACCAGCTGGAGGGACTTCAGATCACCAGCAGCTGTGGCAGTTTGCAGAATTATCAACCCATAGATGCTAAGGACAAAGTGAGAGGTCAGTACAGTGTGGACTTTGGGACCTGGGAATTGGAGAGTGTGGTCAGCCTTTGCTTCTGGGCTGAGAAGCAGCTGAGGTGCCACACAGCCACCATCTCATGGCTGCTTCAGAGCTCCTTGTCTGCACATAGTAGGGGGACCAAGCAACCAGTCTGAGGGGTAATCGTGCTTGCTTTAATCTGCTTGGATCTGGATCACTGTCTGGGGTGGAGGTCCTGAGGTCTGTGGCCAGTTTGCCAGAGTGTGGGGAGGCTTCAGAGAAGGAACAGCTCCAACAGCTGAGAAAACCCCAGCTATTGGGACAAAGCTCCCCAATATGGTAGCAGAGTTCTATTGTGGCAAAAAGCTCAAAAGTCAAGTAATTAAGTGGCAACATGAGCAAATGAGGGAAACAAGGCAAGCACAGTCATCTAAGGACAAAAAGAATTTGGGCAAGGAATAGGAGGAAAACAGCAAAGTCATAACTCTGGCACCAAAGGATTCCAAGAAAAGAATAAACTGCTAGAGGCCATAGAGGAGCTTAGGAAGAATTTTGAAAATGAAATAAGAGAAGTTGAGGAAAAATTGGGAAGAAAAATGAGAATGATGCAAGAAAATTATAAAATGAGAGTCAACAACCTAACTGAAGAAAATAACACCTTAAATGGCAAAAGAGTCTCAAAAAGCCAGTGAGAAGAGTGCCTTAAAAAGCCGAATTTGCCAGATGGAAAAAGAATTTCAAAAGCTTACTGAAGAGAATCATTCCTTCAGAATTAGATTGGAGCAAATGGAAGCTACTGACTTTATGAGAAATCAAGATACTATTAAATAGATCCAAACAAATGAAAGAATAGAAGGCAATGGGAAATATCTCACTGGAAAAACTCCTTCCCTAGAAACAGATCCAGGAGAGATAATTTAAAAAAATATTGTACTACCTGAAAGCCATGATCAAAAAAGGAACCTAGAAATCATCTCCTAAGAAATCCTCAAGGAAAATTACCCTGGTTTAGAATCAGAGGGCAAAATAGAGGTTGAAAGAATCCACTGATCCCCTCCTGAAAAAGATCCCCAAAAGAAAACTCCTAGGAATATTATAGCCAGGTTCCAGAATTCCCAGATCATGGAGAAAATATTACAAGCAGCCAGGAAGAAACAATTTGAATACTGTGGAAACACAAGCAGGATAGCACAGGATCTGGCAGCTTCTACACTGAGGTCAATTGAAGGACTTGGAATATAATGCTCCAGAGGTCAAAGGAGCTTGGATTAAAACCAAGAATCACCTACCCAGAAAAACATGCTTATCATGTTTTAGGGGAAAATATGGTCATCCAATGGAATAGAGCACTTTCAAGCATTTTTGATGAAAAAAAAACAGAGTTGAATAAAAAATTTGACATTCAGATTCAAGAAGCAAGTGAAGCATGAGAAGGTAAACAGGGAAAAGAAATCATAAGGAACTTATCAACGTTTAACTATTTATATTCATACATGGAAAAATGATAACTGTAAGTTATTAAACTTTTCTCAGAATGAGAATAGTTGAAAGGAATAGAAATGTATACACACACATATGTCTATATAGGAGGGTATATGGGCAAATGAATATATGCGTGAATATGTATATATGTGTGTGTGTGTGTGTGTGTGTGTGTGTGTGTGTGTGTGTATGTACAGGTATACATAGACAGAGGTACAAGACCAGTTGAATAGGAAGGGATGATACTTAAAAGGTGAAATTAAGAGGTGAGAGATGAATATAATGAGAGGAGATGGGGAGAGATAGAATGGGGTAAATTATCTCATATAGAAGGGGCAAGGGAAAACTGTTACAATGGAGGGGAACATCAGGAAGGCAAAATGGAATGAGTCAACCTTATTCTCAATGAATTTGTCTTAGGGAGGAAATGACATACACACTAAATAGGGTATCTCACCTTACAGGAAAGTAGGGGGGAAGAGGATGAAAAGGGGAAGGCTGGGGGCAGGGAGCGAAGTTGGAAGCTTTTGAAAAGGGACAGGATCAAAGTAGAGACTAGAACAAGTGGGGGTTGGGATGGGATGGAGGGAAATATAATCAATCTTTCACAATATATCCACTATAGAAATGTTTTGCATAGCTACATATGTACAACCTCTATTGAATTGCTTATCTTCCCAGTAAGGGTGAATGATAAGGGAGGTAGAGAAAGAATCTGGAATTCAAAAGTTTAAAATCCCATGTTAAATATATGTATATTATTATTATTATTATTATTATTACTACTACTACTACTACTACTATTTTACATGTAACTGGGAAATAAGATATACAGGCACTGGGGCATAGAGATCCACCATGCCCTACTGGAAGTCAGAGAGGGGATGGGGTAAGTTATAGGAGAGAGTAGAGTAGATTGGGGGAGGGGATATTCAGTGGGATCACTGTTTTGGGGTGGTGGGTAGGGGAAAAATGGGGAGAAAATTTGCAACTCAATCTTGTGGAAGTGAATGATGTAAAGTAAAAAAATAAACTACAAAAAAAGACATGTTTTGTGTCCTTGTTGACAACACAATTCTCTATATACAATTAGGAAAAGTTTCATCTTCCCCCAAGAGAACAGCAAACCTGGTGATTCTGATTTTCTAGCCAAGATTATAAGAGGTAGATGAGTCCCATAAAATAATTAACATTCTTAATTGTCAGAGAGGAGTGTGATTAGCCACACCTGAATACCAACCCTCTTTTCCTAGTATAGGCAATTGTAAGATTCCAAATTACCCAATTCCCCACTCATTTCCTAGGTGTTAATAAAGATGGTCACTCCTCACTGGGGTCACTGGTCTTACTATGGCCATTCTGACTTTAATTGTTAACAGTTTCATGAATCACTGTTAATAAACTGATCTTGGTCAAAGTATGTACCTATATTTATTTTGCATTTACTCACAATAAATCCTATGCTACATGTAGGTGACAGCCCTCACAATGTGGCCCTTCTACATATATGTTATATATGACCCAGAAATGCTTCTGCCTTAAAATATATTTTAAAAACCCAGAAGACTCTAACATAAAATGTGAGTCTATTATGGAGGATTACTGGGCAGAAAATATCTATATTATACTAGATAAGAAGAAGGGCAGAGTTGGGTCCTGCAGAAGTCAAATCAACATTCGTTAAAAATGCGTTACATTCTAAGCACTGTGCTAGGCCCTGGAGATACAAAGAGATGCAAAAACAACAGCAGCCCCTACTCTCAAGAAGAACATACAAACATACAAACAATTGTATACAAACAAGGCATAAACAAGGTAAATTAAAGATAATCTCAGAGAGAAGTCCTAGTATCAAGGAAGATCAGGAGAGGCTTCTTATAAAACATAAAGTTAGTTTCAGCTAAAATCTTGAACCTGAAGGAAATAGTGACATACAGAAGAGTAGGGAGACAATTCTGGGCCTGGGGTACATCCAGTAAAAATGCCTGATTAAAAGATGGAATATTGTGTTCAAAGAACCATGAAGAGGTCAGTGTAACTTGACCCCAAACTGCAAAGAGAAGAGTAGGTGTAAAAAGACCAGAAAGGTAGGAAGGGGGCAGGTGATAAAAAAGGTTAAAAGTCAATCTAATAATTTTTATATTTGATTCTGGAACTGAAATGGAGTCATTGGATTTTATTGACTAGAGCAATTATGTGGTCAGAGCTGAGAAGATTAATTTGACAGCTAAGTGGAGGATGGACTAGAGTGGAAGGACCAACCAAAGCCTATACATAGTCTTCTAGGATCCCAATGTGAGATGATAGGACCTTGGACCAGCAGTGTCAGAAGAGAAAAATCAACAGGACTTGGCAACAGCTTGCAGAGTGGGGAGATATGAGAGAGCAGTAAGAGAAAGTAAGGAGTTTACATTATGTACCTGGGTGATTGGGAGAATGGAGTTCCCCACAGAATTAGGAAGAAGGGAAAAATAATGAATTCAGTTTTGGATATGTTGAGATTAAAATGTCCATAGGAGATCCAGTTTGAGATGAATATACTAAAGCCATATGGGGATACAAGGCTGGACATCATGGGAGAGGTTAGGGTTGCATAAATAGAACTGAGAATTATCAGCATAAAGATTTCAGTTGAATCCACAGGAGCTAATGAAATCACCAAGTGAAACAAAATAGAAAGAGAGCCCAGAAGAGAGCCCTGTGAGAAAACCACTAGTTGTTACTTCCTGGATTAACAATAAGCAAAGGAGACTGAGAGAGAGTGGTCAGAAAAAAGGAAAATCAGCAATGAATAATGGCCCAAAAACCCAGATATAAGAAAATACCATAAGATGTGGGTGATTATTCTGGGAGCCAAGATGGCAGACTAAGCAGAAAATCATCTGAACCTTCCCACATTCACCTCCAAACAACTATAAAATAGTACACCAAAATGAATTCTGAAAGGTCAGAATCAACAAAAGGACAGTGTGTGAAAGAACTAGAAAGAACAGAGTTTGAATGCAGATTGAAGCAAATTACCTGCTCTCTTTCTTTTTCTTGTTTGGTTTTGTTTCCTCTTTCCCATTGTTCATTCCATCCATGACAATCCTTCTTTATAACCTGACTGATGCCTAATGTGAAATTATTTGCAGATACTATACTTGATTGCTTGCCACCATGGGGAGGAGAAGAAGAAGGAGGGGGAGAAAATTTGAAACTCAAGGGATTGTGGAACTGAACCTTATAAACTAAAAGTAAACAAACAAATAAATAAAGACAAAAATTTTTTTTAAAAAAAGGACAGAGTGAAAGAATTTTGTAACTCAAGACAACTTGGAGGACAGGTAGGAAAAGGCTGTTCACTCAAGTAAAAGGAAAGTGCAGTCCAGGGCAGGCAGCTGCTCTGTAAGCCAGCAGAAGCCCTGCCTCAGCAAGCCAGTAGAAGGCCCCGAGCCCCATTACAGGACAGTGATGGAGGACCCAGGGCCCCTTTGCAGAAGTGGGCCAGCAGCTAACCTCTCCTCCCACACAGATCCAGTGAAGAACCATTCCCATTCCTTTTCCTCCATCTCTGTGGGTCTCAGCAAAACTTTAAGTGAGCCACCAAACTAGACCCCTCTGGCACCAGCCACCCCCCATCTTCACTTCCACCCCATCCCGCCCCACCCCATCACAACACCAGGAGGATCTCACATGTGCCTCAACCCAGCACCAGGTGAACTTGCAGATGCCAGCACCAGCCCTCTCTCTGCCCCTCCCCATTCCTCAGCACAGAACCAAAAAAATGGCAAAAAAGTCAACACTAGGTCCCTACCTTGAGCATAAGCACAGTACCAGGTGAATGGACAGACCCTTGCAACAACATGCAGCACCAGGCAAGCCCCCATCCTCAACTTACTACAGCAACCTACAAGTCTAAGTGCAGCACAAGGGTCATTCTGCCTAATCACAGAACAAGGTAAGCCCCAGCACAGCAAAAGTATAGCTCAGGTGCTTCAGTGTAGCACCAGGTAAGCAAGCAGACAAAAGAAATAATGCCATCCCATGTGCTTCAGCCCAGCACCTAGCAAACAACAAAAGCCAAAACCAGTTCCTACTCCTCCAAGCACAACACAAAGTGAGATGCCAGAAACCCAAGGCTCTATTGAGCATCCTACCCACCCACCCCCAAATCCCTTCCTTAGAGTAGTTCCAGGTGAGGCACCAGATGCCTTTAGCCCCAGCACAGCATGAGGGGCCCCCATGGGCCTCAGGGAAGCACCAGGGCAGCACCATATAAACAGACAGGGCTTACAGTCAGCCCTCCATTCCCCTCACTCACAAGAAGTTTAGGACAGTGTCCCTTCCATCCCAAGAGCAGAATTTATCTTTAAAAGTAATGGTATAACCTGGAAAAGATGAGTAACAAACAAACAAAAAGGATCTGAACATAGAAAGTTATTTTGACTACTGGGAAGATCAAGACACAAATTCAGAAGACGAACACAATGTCAAGAAACCTACATGCAAAACTTCAAAGAAAAATGTAAATTGGTCTCAAGTCCAAAAAAGAATTCCTGAAAGAGCTTAACAAGAAGTTTAAAAATCAAATAAGAGAGGTAGAAGAAACATTGGGAAAATAAATGAGAATGGTATAATAGAATCATTTTAAAAAGAATCATGAAAAAGAAAACAACTCCTTAAAAAGTAGGCTTGGCCAAATGAGAAAAATAAACAGTCCAAAAGTTATCTGAAGAAAATAATTACTTAAAATTAGAATTTGGTAAATGCAAACTAATGAGTATATGAGACATTAAGAATCAATCAAACAAAGTCAAAAGAATTTTTTAAAAATATAGGAAAAATGTAAAATATCTCACTGGAAAAAACAACTGCCATAGAAAACAGATCAAGGAGAGATATTTTAAGCAGCATTAGGCTACTTGAAATCCATGATTTTAAAAAAATGACCTGAATATCATACTAAGAAATTATCAAAGAAAATAGACATTGAAAGAATCCACTGATCATCTTTGGAAAGAGATCCCAAAATGAAAATACCCAGGAATATTGTAGCCAAATTCTAGAGTTCCCAGTTCATGGAGAAAATATTGTAAGCAGCCAGAAAGTAACAATTCAAATATCATAGAGCCACAGTCAGGATTACACCAGATTTGGCAGCTTGAACATGAAACAATTTGAGTGGCATGGAATGTGATATTCCAGAAGGCATATGGGAATAAAACCAAAAACTACCTACTCAGCAAAATGGAGCATAATCCTTTATGGGGAAAATGGTTATTCAGTGGCTTTTAAGTTTTTCTGATGAAAAGACTGAGTTGAACAAATATTTGATTTCCAATTTCAAGATTCAAGAGAAGCATTAAAAGGTAAAAAGGGAAGAGAAAGCATAAAGGATTCAATTAAGCTAAACTGCTTGTGTGCCTACATAGGAAGATGATACTTTTAATTTTTGTAATTCACTATTAGTGCAGTTAGAAGGAATATACATAGATAGTTTGGGTATAAGGTGATTTTATATGGATGGTATAAAAAAGGAGGATGATATAAAAAAAAATTTAAGGGGTAAAATGAGGATTACACTGGGATCAGAAGGAAGGGAGAGGTAGAGTGGGGTCAATTATCTCACATGGATAGGCATGAAAGACCCATTACAGTGGAGGAGAAGAGGGGAAAGTGGATGGTGGGCATCATTTGAACCTTACTCTTATTGGAATTGACTCAAAATGGGAATAACATACACAAACAATTTGGTATAGAAATCTATTTTACCCTACAGGGAAGTAGGAGGGGAAGGGGCTGGACAAAGGGAGGTGGTGGAACTTAGAGAAGGGAAAGCAGATTGGGGGAGGCAGTGATCAGAGGCAAAACACTGATAAGGAGGGAAAGGGTGAAAGGAGAGAGAGAAGGACAAACAGGAGGAAAAAATGGAATGAAAGGAAATACACAATAATCACAACTGTTAATGTGAAAGGGATGAATTCTACATAAATCAGTATAGATAGCAGATAGCATAGTGGATTAAAAACCTTGAAGATGATATGATAGTACATTTAAAACCCCCCCAGACAATCAACTAAAATCTAATTGACAACTTTAGTAGAGTTGCAAGACATAAAATAAACTCACATACATTATCAAGCATTTCTATATGTAATCAACAAAACCCAAAAGGAAGAGATAGAAAAAGAAATTCCATTTTAAATGACTGCAGACAATATGAATTATTTAGCAGTCAACCTGCCAAAACAAACCCAGGAACCATATAAGAACAATTACAGGAGACTTTTGGCACAAATAAAGACAGATCTAAACAATGGGAGAAACATTAATTGCTCATGAGCTGCAAAAGTATATTCAGTTGAATGATAATGTAGGAAGTCAGACTACAGAAAGTTAGAGTCAGAGATATGGGTTGAATCAAGATCATAGGATGAGTCAGCATATTTTTATCAGTACCAACATACTTCCTTCACTACAACGTAGAAAATGCACCAGACTAAGTTCTCACTGGAAAAAGCAAGAAAAAAGCTACAGTGTGTCATTTGTCCACCCAGGAAGCTTAGGAGATGAATTACAAGCTTTCAGGATACTAGGGTTAGGGCCAACTAGTTCAGTAGGGTGGCGGCAATAGCAGTAGTGTAATGGGAGCAAGTACTTGGAAAGAAAAAGATCCCAAGGGACCCCTTAACTAGCAGTGGGAGTAGAAAACAGGTACCATCTAGCATCTTTTTCACCCTTTACCCAGTTCTGGATCATAGATCCAGGGTGGAGAAGAGCAGCTGATACTAAGTCAGGGGCTTTAGCAAAGTATTGAGCATAAAACAATTTCCAGAAATTTAGCTATGTGACTCTGCTCACAGGAGCAGAGTAGTGACTCAATTCTAATGTTTAGCCCAAGATAAAATCCTGCAGTGGAAAAATGAGAGCATAATATGAAGTCCAAAAGGACAAAAAGCAGTTCAGTCACTGAACCTGCAGAATCTCACAGCTGGCTAACAATGCTTAAGTCCAAAACCTTCAACTGAAACTCCATTGTACACAAGCCAATAGACCCACAACTGGTTCAGGAACTTGCAAAACTGAGACCAAAAGAGCTATAAACAGCTCTCTTCCCTGAACACACCATTTTGGAATCACTAAAAATGTATAGTACCCCAGACTAAGCTGTGAAAACAACAGAAATTCAGGCTAGGAGGGAAGAAAGAAAGGGAAAAAAGAGAAGAAATTTACATGATAATCATATCTATTTAAAAGGAATAGCAAGTTGTACATGATATATTTGCAGTTTCATGTGCAATCATCTTTTTTATTATGCTATGTTATGGAAATGCTTGTTTTATTCCCCATAAATTAAAAACAACACAAATTTAATTTGCAAAAAAAAAAAGTTAAAGCAAGAGCTAAAGAAAGATTTTTTAATAACCAAAAAATGCTTTAAAAATCAAAAAGCAATAGAGGAAAAATTAGAAAATAAAGGACAATTAACCAAAGAGCTTAGGAAAAGAGAATTAATAGCTTAAGAAAAAGAAGTACAAACCTTTCTTGAGGAAAATAATTCCTTAAAAATATTAGAACTGACCTAATAGAAGCAAATGGTTCTATGAGATAGCAAGAAGAAATAAAACAAAAACAAGACTTGGAAAAAAAAAAAAAGAAGAACATAGTAAGTATCTGACAGGAAAAGCCACTGACTTGGAAAACAGATGGAGGACAGATAATTTAAGAATCATTGGTCCAACTGCAATCCATGAACAAAAGACTTTAGACCATTCAAGAAGGTGTAAAGACTAACTACCCAGAATTCCTAGAACTAGAGGTTAAAGTAGAAATTACTGAATCCACCAGTCATGAAAACTTCTAGGAATACTGTAGTCAAAATTCTGAACTCACAGGAAAAGGAGAAAATACTACTATCAGTCAAAAGAAAGAATTCAAGTACCATTTAACCATAGTCAGGATCAAACAAGATTTAGTGGTCACCATTTGAAGAGAAAAGAGAGCTAATATTGTGATATCACAGAAGAGAAAGGATCTAGAATTGCAACCAAGAATAACACACTAACACACACACACACACACACACACACACACACACACACACACACCTGAATATAATCCTTCATGGGAAGAAATGGATATTTAAAGAAACAAAGAACTGTATGAAAAAATAAGTAAAGAAGGAATCTTACCAAATTCCTTCTATGACATAAGTGAGTGAAGGGAGAGTATAAACAGAAAAAGAAAACTACAAATTTATTTAATGAATATTAATGCAAATATTTTAAATAAAATATTGGCAAGGAAGTGATACCAATATATCACAAAAAGTATACATTGTAACCAGGCTGGATTTATCTTAGGAATGGAAGATTGCATCAACATTAGGAAAATTATAAGCCCAATTTACCATAAGAAAAAAAATCATGTCATTTCAATAGATGCAGAAAAAGCTTTTGACAAAAATATAACACCCCTAGTTGTTAAAACACTAGAAATCAGTCAGAAAAAAATTGAGTTTTCTTTAAAATAATAATAACTGTATACCTAAAACCAACAACAACATTGGATAGAATGATGATAAGATAGAAACATTTCCAACAAGATCAGGATTAAAGGAAGTTAAGTTAATTATCACCATTATTATTCCATATTCTACTACAAATTATAGTTTTATCAATAAGACAATTTAAAAAGTTATTGAGGGGGGCAGAGCCAAGATGGCGGAGTAGAAACAGCTCTTCCAAGCCTCTCTGCCCCCAGATTCCCCTCAAACTATGTAAAAGGGGACTCTGAACAACTTCTGGAGCCCCAGCACCCACAGAACGACACAGAGAAGCTAACCTCCCGCTGAGGACAGCCCAGCAGCCCTGCAGGAAGGACCAGCGCAGCGGTCTGGGAGCTGGCAGCGTGCAGAGCGCAGAGCGCAGGAGCCGAGCCGAGCCCAGGTCCACATGAGCCGAGGTTTTAGCCCCAGGGCGGCAGGGCCAGCAGCCAGCTGGAGGAACCCCAGAACACCAGGAACCCTGGCGACTCCAGAATTATCAACATAGACATGCCTAGGACAAAGTAAGAGGTTAGTGTCCTATGGACTTTGGGACCTGTATTTGGGGAATGCGTCAGCTCCCTCCCCTGGGGGATTGAAGCTGCTGAGGAGACACGCCATTTTGTAGTTTTCAGAGGCAGTTCCGGCTCCCAGCCTACAAATCGTGGGGAGATCCAGCGATCAGTCTTGGGGGTAATCGCTCTTGCTTTAACCTCCCTGGATCTGGATTGTGATCTAGGGTGGAAGTTGTGGGTGGGTTTACAGCTTGCCAGAAACGGAAGTTGCCCCCCACACGTTCAGGACAAAAATTCCTCTAGCTGGCCTTAAAGCCATAGTGTGGCAACAAGCCCAAAAGTCAAGCAATTAAGTGGCAACATGCCAAGGCAAAGGAAACAGAAAAATGCAACCCTAGACTCATATTTTGGGGGCATAGAGCGGGAAAAGGACTGTGAGGTCAGAAGTCCTGCTCCAAAAGCCCCAGGGGAAAACATGAGCAGATTGCAGGCCATAGAGGACCTTAAGAAGGACTTTAAAAATCAAATAAGAGAAGTGGAGGAAAATTAGAAAGAGAAATGAGAAGGATGCAGGAAAAGTATGAAATGAGGGTCAACAGCCTGACTGAGGAAAACAACACCTTAAAAAATAGACTAGCTCAAATGGCTAAGGAGGCCCAAAAGGGCATTGAGGAGAAGAATGCCTTAAAAAGTCGAATTTGCCAGATGGAAAAAGAATCTCACAAGTTCACTGAGGAGATTCATTCCTTCAGAGTTAGACTGGAGCAAATGGAAGCTAGTGACTTTATGAGAAATCAAGATGCTGTTAAGCAGATCCAAACAAACGAAAGATTAGAAGGCAATGTGAAATATCTCATGGGAAAAACCACTGACCTGGAAAATAGATCCAGGAGAGACAATTTAAAATTTTTTGGACTACCTGAAAGCCATGATCAAAGAAAGAACCTAGAAATCACCCTTCAAGAAATTCTCAAGGAAAACTGCCCTGATATTTTAGATCCAGAGGGCAAAATAGAGGTTGAAAGAATCCATAGATCACCTCCTGAAAAAGATCCCAAAAAGAAAACTCCCAGGAATATTATAGCCAGGTTCCAGAATCCCCAGATCAAGGAGAAAATACTCCAAGCAGCCAGGAAGAAACAATTTCTATATTGTGGAAACACAATCAGAATAGCCCAGGACCTGGCAGCTTCTACACTGAGGGATCGAAGGGCATGGAATATGATATTCCAGAGGGCAAAAGAACTGCGAATGAACCCAAGGGTCACCTACCCAGCAAAACTGAGTATTTTGTTTCAGGGAAAATATGGTCATTCAGTGGAATAGAGGACTTTCAAGCATTCTTGAGGAAAAAACCAGAATTGAATAGAAAATTTGACATCCAGACACAAGAAGCAAGAGATGCCTGAGAAGGTAACCAGGGAAAAGAAATCAAAAGGAACTTATCAAAGTTGAACTATTTACATTCCTATATGGAAAAGCAATAACGGTGACTAATGATATCTTTCTCACTATGAAAATAATGGAAGAAGGGGGTGTGGTCATATGGATACATATGTGAATGTGTGTGTATATGGTTACAGTTATATATGGATAAAGGGCATAGGTTGAATTTGTTGGGAAGGGAGAATACTCAAGGGATGAAATTATGAGGTGAGAGAGGAAAGTGGCAAGAGGAGATGGGGAGAGACAGGGTAGGGTAAACTCTCCCATGTAGAAGAAGCAAGGGGAAGTGGTTGCAAAGGAGGGGGAGAATAAGGAAGGCTAAAAAGACAAAACCACATTCACATTGAATTTGGTTCAGGGAGAAAATGACATACATACTAAATGGGATATCTCAACCTGCAGCAGGATAGGGGGAAGGGGGACGAGAGGAGGGATGATGGATGGGAGGGCATCCTTGGGGTGAGGGGAGGTTGGAATTACCCACTATAGAAGAGGGACAGGATCATGTAGGGAATGGACCCGGTGGGGAGTGGGATGAGTGGGAGGGAATTATAAGCAGCCTTGTACAATATATCTACTATGATAATGTTTTGCATAGCTAGACATGTACAACATATACTGAATTACTTATCTCCCAAGAAGGAATGGGTGACAAGGGAAGAAGGAAATGGATCTGAAATGTGAGGTCATAACATTAAATGTTTCAAATATATATAAATACTATTATTAATACTCTTTTGCTTGTAATTGGGAGATAAGATGTGCAGGCATTGGGACACAAAGATTCACCCTCCTCTAATGGAAAAGTCGAAGGGGGTATGGGAGAAGGTATGGGAGAGAGCAGATTGGAGGAAGCGATATCTTGTGGGACTACTATTCTGGGAGGTTGGGTAGGGGAATAATGGAGGGAAAATGATTGTAACTCAAAATCTGCCAGAAATGAATGATATAAAACAGAAGTTAATAAAGCATTTGTTAAAAAAAAAAAGTTATTGAAAAGTAGGTAATGAAGAAACAAAACTGCCAGTTTTTCACATGATATTTTCTTAGGAATCTCTAGTCAACTAAAAAATGAATTGAAACAACAACTTAAGCAAAGCTGCAAACTATAAAATAAACCCACACAAATCATCAGCATTTCTGTATATTACTGACAAAATTCACCTGGATGAGATGAGAAGAGAAATGCTATTTAAAATGATATTTTCAATGAAAAATAAGAGGACAGGGAAAGTAGCAGTACCATTTCTTAAACTATACTACTGAAAAAATTAAATTAATATTGTCTCTTTTTGTAATTGATTTTATTCTGCTTTTGCCTGCCATTTAGTAGAACTGCCTAAGGCACATTTCTTTGTGTTTCAGTTAAGTTCAGAGATTCAATTGAAAAGTTCAGTCTTCCTCTAAGTTAAGCTTTAAAGTTGTTTTTCCTATAAATCACTTTAATGAAAAGAAACATGTTATATCAAATAAATTATAGGTATATGTGTATATTTTAAATAAATTTGTTATACCACTAGCTGTCCTTGACCAATTCAAAGAAATCTGTAATATATTTACCATTAGTTATTCTTGCAAGTGGACTAAATCAATCCTAGCAACATCCTAGCAACAAGATAAAAGGAGGGGTTCCTAGCCCCATATTCCCAATTTACATCCAATTATATTGTTCCCATGCCTATGATGTTTAAGATTTTGTAACCAAATATATTTTCTTCCCCACCTATAGTTTTGCCTTGTATTAGGGGGAGATGGGGAGATGTTCCTCCCTTTGTCTGTAAAAATGATCTGTCAGCCTCCATTCAGGGTCTTTTGGCTGGATAAGGAGCTTAAGACCCCTTTTATTAGTAACTGCTAGCCTTAACAATAAAATGACTGTTCTTTGAACTTTTGCCTCAGTTTACCTTAATTACAATCACAATATTACAAAGCTATAATGAACAAAATATTTTTATACTGGGTAAGAAATAGAGAGTTTGACCAGTGAAATAGATTATGTACACAATATTCAGAAGCAAATGAGCACAGTAAACTAGTGATTGATAAACCCAAAGATCTCAGCTATTGGAACAATAACTCATTATGTGATTAAAAAACCTGTTGTGAAAATCAGAATATAGTCTGGCAACAACTAGGAATAAATCAATATATCCTACCATTGTTTAGACAAGCTCAAAAAACGATTTAGACATAAAGAGTGATATCATCAACAAATTAGTGGAGTATGGGAGAAATCATATGTCAGATCACTGATAGAAAAAGAGTTCATAAACAAATAAGAGATAGAGGTTCCCAGGAAGTAAAAGGCTCATTTATGTTTACATAAAATTAAAAAGAAAAATGTTTGTCCCAAACAAAACTAAAACAGCTAAAATAAGAAGAAAAGCAGGAAATGGGGGGAAAATCTTTGCAAGCAAGTTTCTCTGACAAAAGTCTTATTTCTAAAATATATAGGGGGATTAAGTCAAATTTGCAAGAATTAAAGCCATTTCCCGGTCTATAAAATGGCAAAGGATATAAATAGGCTATTTTCAGAGGAAGAATTCAAAGTTTTCACTAGTGATAAAAATGCTTAAAATCACTAACAAGTAGGGAAATTGCCCACTAGAATAACTGACATACCACCTCATACCCATCATATCAACAAATGTGGCAAAAAAGGAAAATGACAAAAGTTGAATAGGAAGTAGGAGAACAGGTACACTAGGGCACTATTGGTAGAGTTGTGAGCTAGTCCAACTATTCTAGAAAGCAATTTGAAAGTATGTCCAAAAATTTATTAATCCATATTTTCCCTTTGACAGAAATAATGCTATTGTGTCCACATTCAAAAGAGACAAAAGAAGGAGGAAAGGGGAACATATATACACAAATATTTATAGCAGCTCTTTTTGTCAGAGCAAGGAATTGGGAACTGAAGAGTTGTCCTTCAATTGGAGAATCATTACACTAGTTATGACATGTGAATGTTATAGAATATTATTGTGTTGTAGGAAATGATAAACAAAATGGTTTGAGAAAAACCTGAGAAGACTTTTGTGAACTGTTGCAAAGTGAATTGAGTAGAATAAGGAGAAAATGTATACAGTAAAATCAATATTGTAAAGATAAAGACAGTAACTGACACACCATGCCCTGCTACAATTCCAAAGGATTCATGATGAAAAATGCTAACCATTTCCAAAAAGAAAACTGATGTACTCAAAGTGCAAACTGAATCGTATTTTCTTCTATTTCTTTTTTCTAGAAATTTTTAATGTGGAAATTTGTTTTGCGGGTCTCTCTTTCCCTCTCTCTCTGTTTCTCTCTGTGTGTCTCTGTTTCTGTCTGTCTGTCTGTTTCTCTCTCTCTCTCTCTCTCTCTCTCTCTATATATATATATATATATATATATGTATGTATATATGTGTGTGTATGTGTGTGTATACACACACTGTGTATGTACATATACACACATGTGTATGTCTTTGTCATGGGTTTTATTTTTCTTGCCTTCTCAATGAGAGGGGGATTGACAGTAAGATGGAGAGAATTTGGAAATAAAAATTTTGAGAATTAAATATAAAAGAAATAATTTAAAATGAAAGAGAGAAAAGGAAGCAGATACAAATATTATAGATTAGTTTCTCTTGTAGTTTAGTCATGAAAGGGAGAAGAGACATAGGATGATAGCTAGAACGATGGATAAGCTAAATAAAAAGTTTCTGAAAATAGACGAGACATAGGAGGAGGCAGTCCATAGGCAAAATAGAGATTAAAGATCAGTGAGAAGGCGAACATGAAAAAGCAGTCAATAAACTAGAGAAGATGGGATAGAATGTCATTGAAGATTCATATAGAGAGGTCTGCTTTGATCCATCTTCATGTATGACAGAGGTAAAAGAAGAAAATAGTAGAGGAAGATATCTGGTTGATAGGAAACGAGTGGAGGAGAGAAGGGGGATCTATCAGTGAATTGTTAAAAAAAAATTCCCAGTTAATTACAAGACAAAGTTCTCACATGCAAGCACAGAAAAAGGGGAAAGAATATGAAGTTTGAAGATGGGTGAAATCCTTGGAAAAAGTGGTATGTTGAGTGAGATGTTGAATCATTTAGGGAGAAATAAAAAGATTGACTTGCTACAATGAAGATTTAGTTAAGCTTATGTAATAGATGTGTGTGTATGTATGTATACATGTATGTATTAATATATAAATATATGTTTACATACACATATACATGTGTGTACACATGATGAATAAATAATATACAAATACAAATAATTTAGATCATAATATAATAGTAATGGTCATATATGTGTGTATATATGCACACACACATATATGTATATGATTTCTAGTGTACTCAACAGAGTTTGGTGATTTTTCCCCTGCTAAATTAATTGGCAATTAAGTAGGAGGGAATACAGTTGATGTTGAGAGGAATCCAAGGCTGAAGCAAGATCTTCTATAGCATAAGACATCATGGGAGTCAATAGAAGACTTCTGTGAAGTGGAATTGATTCTCCAAGAGGTCAATATGGGGAAAGAGCAAGTATAGAGGTGATGGTTTTGAAAAAAAAAAAAAACTGAGGGATGAAGTGATTGGAAGACATGGTGAGGATAAAGAAGTAAGAGACTACAAAATAGAGGGAGGATTTGTAATGACAACAGATTATTTTCTTGACAGAGAATTTCAGACTTAATGAACACAGAAAAGGAAACTAATGCAAAATGTCATCAAAAGTATAACCCTTATTACCTATATTATTACCTTATTACTCTACCTATCTGTGATAGGGTGTAGAGTACATCTTGGGAAATGAATAATGTAAGGAACTGATAAGTAAGAGCTTCTACGGAAATAACAATCCATATGAGCAAGTAAAATGAAAGAAATAAAAATGAAGTAAAGGGTGGAATTTGGGGAGTAAAAACTCTCTGCCAGGTACTGAAAAAACTGAGGAAAGAAGAACTTCTTGGAGGCTGGTAAATGACAGATACCAGAATTTGGAAAGAACAGAAATGAATTCAAGATCATCTCTCCCTGGAGAGATGGGTGGGTGGATTTTTTTTTTCTTTTAGCTGCAGGAGGGTAACTACAAAACAAAGCAAAGAGAAGTAAAAAGAGAGGACAAGGACAGTAGCCCAGCTATGGAAGACAGTGACCAGATACCAGAACTTCCCTTTCTTAGAGCCTTAAGAGGTAATCTTGAAATAAACAAGGGAAGAAATCTTATGTGTATTTTTTTTCTTTTTTGTTGGAATGCTGAGGGAAAACTTGATAGAAGGAAAGGGTGGTCCCAACCTTTCCCCTGCCTTACTTCTACTTATTTTTTAAAATGTTGTTAGACTACATTTATTAGATTTTTAATACATATTTTATAAATACCTGTAATGGAGGTACCCTGGGAAGATGGTAGAATAGGTCAGAAATTTCCAGGCTCTCCACATTTCCTCCACAAACAGACAGAAAATTTCCATGAAATTAAGAGAGCAGCAAAATCAAAGGGATAAAGTCATTGTCTTCCTATCACAACTTGAGAGGACCTCAGAGAAGATTCCAGGGGTTGTTTGGTCTGAATGAGGTGTAAACACCTCTAGGCCAATTCCACGGATCAACAACCAGTAGTCCCTGAGGGAAGCAAACTAGGCCTCAAGAAATTTTACCTCAGTAACTTTCATCTCTTAGTCTCAGTAACTTTCACCTCTGGAACTTTTACCTCTCAAATGTTCATCTAAAGAACACAGGTTGAATGAGCTAAGACCAAAAGACCCCTGCTCTTTGTTTCCAGAAGGCAGAACCAGTGCTCCTGGCTAGACAGTGATCCAGCTGTGGCTGTGGGGAAGGATGGGGCAAGTGCAAACCCATTTTTTCTTTTGAGTTGCCAGGTATCCTTTGTTTGAGGAGGCAAGGGTGTGGGAGAGCAAAGGGAGATGCTTAAAAGACTAGAACCTTTGTTAGTATAGGACTGGAAGCTAAAAACCCCAGATGATTTTTAGCATTCTGCTCTCTATTGGGGGTAAAAACATGAGGCACCTCATAATTATGGAATTGTTACAAATCCAGACCTTATTATATAATTTGTACACACACATGCATGTATGTATGTGTGTATATGAAATGTGTGTGTGCACATTCACCTTTGCTCACATTTGTTGTTCATCTTTCACCCTTTATTTTCAAAGAGAAGCAATGACCTCACAGGGTGACTTCCTTGTGAAGTGGATTTATCTGAGGTCAAGTTAGGCAGTGTTTAGTCTTTCTCTTCTACAGTCATCAAAGTCCGGTGTCAAGACAAAAGCCAAGAAAACTGGTGATCACCCCAGAATGCAGTGGATGACCTTTGTGGCTTCAACATCAGGCCAAGTTCTAATTGTGCTGTAGCACCTGCTTCGGTTGCCTTCGTGACTATTGGAAAAAATTGTTCTCATCTACTTATTCCAGGGGGGAAATCTTCACATACATGGGGTAGATATGCCCCTAATTCACCAAAGAGTTTGAGGCCTCTTGGTTACTCCTCAGTCTGGTTTAGCCCTTCTACAGAGGGTTCACTCTAATGTGGCTGCTGGAAGCTACATCTTCTTGGAGCCACAGGTAAGAGTTAAGTGCCAAAATCAAGTGCCACCAAAGGTAGGTGAACATCCCTGCAAAGGACTCAGCAAGTCCTCACAGAAGAGGTGTTAGCCCTCTGTGAATACCCCATATACCCTGACTCATATTCATGAGGGGTGTGTGTATGTGATTAAATATATATTCAGAGGAGAAGGAAGAGATAGATTGGGAGTGGAGCATGGAGAAATAAGAGCTAGATACTTTAAGTATAAGGAGAAGGAACAGAAAGAGAAAGAAATTGCAGTGTGTATGTGGGGCAGGAACCATTCAAAGTATACAGTGATAAACAGAAAGTATCCAGTAGATTTTGTAGTTATTTTCAAATAATTTGGTTAAATCACCACAGAGCAATCAGCAATTTTGTATGTGAGGTGAGTGGTCAAGAGGTTAGAGTGCTTAAATGAGTTTGACTAGAGAAAGACCCATAATGATTGTTTGTATGCTGAAGGATTAGCTGGTATAAGAGAATTCGATGAGAAACCACTGGGAAGAAGAAATATACACCAAGAGGTCAATACCCTCTAAAATTTAGAGCCCTGAAGAAAACATTCAGTTTTTTGGTCTTTTAAGGGACTGTTCTTTCATGAACATGGTTGTTCATTTTGATAGTGAGCATAAGATTATTATGATATATTATTAACACATTTTATCTATCACCTATAGAGGGCCTGGGTACAAATTGTAAGAAAACCAGGACAAGGAAAATCACATAATTTTAGAAAAAAAATTATTCTATTAAATATTATGCAGATAAAATGGGAGAATTCATGTTTCTGCTAGCATTTGGAAGCCTCTGCAAAGTAGAAGCATCTAAAGAGAATCCTATAATTATTAGCTCAGTCCAAATATAGTCTTCCCTGAAATGACTAAGGTAGCTTCTTTTATTTAAGACTATCCCCCTCCTTTGGGGGTAAAGTAAAGTTAGCACCTTAGATATTAGAAATGAGGGAGTACCAGGTTCAGAGTGTTCACTGCCTAGCTGAGCAACTTTCATAAATTTCCATTTTCAAATGATATACATGATAAATAGGAAATAATAAACCAAAGGGTGGCACTGGAATAAAGAGGACTTGGGAAAGGCTTCTTGTAAAAGATGGATTTTACTTGAGGCTTAAAGAAACCATGGAAGTCAGTAGACAGAATTGAGGATGGTGAGCATTCCAGACATGGGTGACAGAAAGAGAAAATGCCTGGAGACAAGTTGAAAAATATACAGCAGGGAGTAGTAAGATAGAAGAAGACTGGAAATGTAGGAGTGTCCTAGAAGTCTATTGAGTATTTGGGGGGATGACATGATTGGATTTGTGCTTTAGGAAAGTAACTTTGATGAGTGAATGGAAAATGGATGGGAGTGGGGAGAGATTTGGGTCAGGCAGACATATCAGCAGGCTATTGCAATAGTCCAGGAATGATCTGATCAGGGCATGAACTAGAGCAGCAGTATTGAAGGAGAGAAGGGGGCATATTCAAGAAGAGGTTGCAAAAGTGAAACTGGAAGGCCTTAAACTCTGTCAGGTCCCTATTTTTAAGCCTAACTCTTGTAGGCTATTGCCTGAGGGTTGACATTTCCTTTAGCTTAGTTTTTAGTTTCCTCTTCTCCTATTTTTGTTCCAAACAAAAGCATGGCCTTGGCCAAGGGCCCCACAATCTTATAACTATGCCAAGTGCTGAACAAAGACGGCTTTGGTGAGAAAGAAGGAGAATAATTTATGATAATCCTGGAAAGTATATTGTGACCCAGCTTGTAAAGGACTTTAAATGTCAAACAGGCTATATTTAATCTTAAAAATAATATCTAATCACAGAGTTTATTGAAATGGAGTATGACATATCTATACCTGTACAATAGGGATACCACTTTGGTAACTATGGTAAGAATGAATTGGAGAGGCGTGAGACAGCAGAAAGTCTAGAAGATTATTGCACCTGTTCAAGTGAAAGGTCATGATAGGGTGGTAGTGTCCAAAGTAAAGTAGATGGATATAAGAAATGCTGAGGAGTCAGAATTGACAATATTTAGCACCTGATGGCGCTAGGTGCCAAAGTGAATAGAGTACTGGCCCTGGAGTCATGAGGACTTAAGTTCAAATCCAGCCTCAGACATTTAACACTTACTAGCCGAGTGACCTTGGGCAAGTCACTTAACCCTGACTGCCTTCAAAGAAAAACAAACAAAAAACTGAAACCATTTAGGGGTGGCTAGGTGGCACAGTGAATAGAGCACCGGCCCTGGATTCAGGAGGACCTGAGTTCAAATCCGGACTCAAACACAACACAAAAACTAGCCTGTGACCTTGGGCAAGTCACTTAACCCCAATTGCCTTCCAAAAAGAAAAAAAAAAGATTTAGCACCTGAGTGTATATGGAAGGTAAACAAGAGTAAAAAAACCTGAATATGACTCTTAGGTTGTCAATCTGTGTGACCTGAAGAATTGTGGTGCCCTTATCCAGAAAGGGATGAAGAGATTAAAAAGAAGGGAAAATCAGTGGCAGAGGAGGCTTGGAAAGGAATAATTATTTGTATTTTAGATATGTTGAAGAAGAATGATTCACTTATGTTTGAGAAAACAATTGACCATATGTGGTCAAAAACTGCAGTTTGGGAGCTTTAGGGGCAACTCAAATACCTTTAACTTTTCTCTTGGCAAGGTACTACACATTCAAGATTCTTATTTTTTATAATAGCGTGGCACCAGCTTAATAATCTATGAACTTACCTGTGACTGCTAAGAAGGAACTTTACAGCAAGGAGCTGATTCATAAGCTATAAATTATAGGAGCGGGGGGGAGAATAGCTAGATATGGTAAAACTGATCATAGACTTCCTCCTCTACGCTTCTTGCCTATAACTGCTGAGCTCTACCATTCCCTTTTTCATCTCCCCAGGATATAGCTAAGAGTAATCTCTCTGAGTCATAGGATCCACTTCATTAGCATTAACTGGATACTCCTTTTCCCACTCTCAGATGTACTAACAATGAGATGAGATGACACCTTGCTCTATCACTATATATAGGATAAAATAATTGTAATAACAGGTAAGTTTAGTCTTTGAGTACAAATAGAAGCAGGTCAAAGACTGATGGAGTTTTGCCAAGATAACTCACTGGTCATAACCAACATTCTTTTTCAACAACCCAAAAGACAAATCTGTACATGAACATCACCAGATGGTCAATATAGAAACCAGGTTGATAATATACTTTTCAGTCAAAGGTGGAGAAATGCTATGCAGTCAGTTAAAACAAGACCAGGAGTTGACTATAGCTCAGATCATAAGCTTCTTGTAATAAAATTCAGACTTAAATTCAAGAAGTAGGGAAAACCATCAGACCTTACAGGTATGACCTAAAGAGCACCCCTTAGGAATATGAAGTTGAAGTGAATAGATTTAAAGAATTAGATCTAGTAAGTAGAAGAACTATGGCTAGAGGCTCACAATATTGTACAGGAGGCAGAAAAAAAGCAATCCCAAGAAAAAGAAGAGTAGGAAAGCAAAATGACTGTCTGGTGAATTATGTAAACAGGCTTCTCTGGGCATGCCCAGATCAGATAATATGGAAGCATTCTGCTTCCCCTACCATTTGGGTGGGGGTAGACTCCCTTGATCGGTTGTGTAGTCAAAATAAGTCACATCTTGAAAACTGGCAAACTGAGCCAGTCTCTTTCTTTCCTACTGCACACAGAGGGTAAAGATCACAGTTCACCCACTCATTACTAGGCATGAACGGAGTCATATGGAAGGATATCTCCCTCCCTGTCTGCCTTTTATGTCAGCTCTGAGAAATGGGCCTGGGGTGTTTGTTTCTGTTCTGTTTCATTTGTTCTAAGTGCTAATTATGGAGGGTCTAAGTTACAAAACAACCTACATGTTCTTGTTGTAGCCTTCAGTACCTCATACCCTTGCAAGCACATGAACATTCAGAGGCAGACAGTGAATAGCTTGCTAGTGACAGATGGCAAACCAGCCTCTGGGAGTAAAACATTTTAGCACTTCATAAATTTCTAACAAGGTTTCAAACTGTTGGCCATTTCCCTTCTCTCAGCTCTGTCAATGTAGCAAAAGTTGCAGTAGTGTGTGTGTGTGTGTGTGTGTGTGTGTGTGTGTGTGTGTTAATGTGTGGGGAAGGATAGGGATTCTTAATTAAATGTAGAGTCCTAATTAAATTCACAGTGAGAAAGTTACACTTAAAAGACTGCTATTCTGAAAACAAAGTGAACTATTTGGGTCCTACTGCAAAGAAAGGCAGAATTTTCTATGTATCTAATTTTCTATATTAATAAAGACAAAGGAAAAATTCACATTTGATTGATTTTTGACATATTAAAGAGCCAAACAGAGATTGTTAACAGAATGGCTGCTATAGAATACTTGAAAAGAAAAATGGAAGATAACACAAATTGAAATTTTTCAAAATGCTGAAGGATCATAGAATATAATCCAAGGGAAAAAGCCATAAGCAGGGAACCCCCTCTTCCTTGGGGAAGACCAGTGCCCTGCACCTACATGACAGGTAGGGTGAAGATGGCAAGAGCTGAGTAGAGGAAATATTCAGTTTCTTCAGGCTCTTGGAATGTTTCATTTTCTTTAGGTTCTATGGTTACTTTGGTGCTTCAGGCTTCCAGCTTTGAGAGAAAAAATGGATATTCCAACCCCTCTTCATGGTGTTTAAGGAAAAGACTGGGAATAAACAAGAGAGGAGATGGCAGTGTCCATTACATCCTTATCCTGAGGTAACTCCCCTTTGGATAAGATGTAGGATTCTCTCTCCTGGTTAAGCTGAGTTACCTCACTCCCAATGGGAGAACTTCACTCTGTATTGTCTGATATTATATTCTCCCATATATACTTTCTCTGATTTCTGTTTTGCCATGGACTTGAATAGATTTCTTTGCTAACTTCCTATCTGTGTCATTGTGGAACTGGTATTTGTTGGGGACTAAGACAACCCTTGGATATAAACATTCATGAAAAGGATCAGAAGTTAGATTTAACTAGAAAATCACATGCCCTAGACAAAGAACATTTAAGAGAACAGACAGATATAATCCTAGTCTAGTACTCCTCTCTCTCTCTCTCTCTCTCTCTCTCTCTCTCTTTCTCTCTCTCTCTCTCTCAGGATAGCAGTGTAGCTATGCTTCTGGCTTCAACCTCTACATGTCAGGCATTAATGAATCCCTTGGAGAATAGCTGGGACAGGAAGGAGAGGGTAGAGATGTGCACTGTACCTCCCTTTGAACCACAGAACTATACCCTAATGATACATGTCAGGGACAACCTTTACTACAGGAATATTAATATTACAGTTAAATAAAATTTATAAATACCAGGAATTAAAAATATTCTCCATTAGGGTCATGCTAGAATAAAATTATTACTAATAAAAACCCATAGAAATTGTGTGTGTGTGCATGTGTGTATAAGATCCAATTTGTGTGATCAACAAGATGGCAAATTAGGAATTTCTATAAACCTCTTCAATACTAAAACCTCAGAAAAAGGAATTATGAAACAGATGTAGAATAACTAAAGATGAAAATACAAAACAGAAAGGAAGAAATACTAAAAAGCTGTAAGATAATAATCATAATCATATTAACAATAAAGCCTCATGAAATAACATAGGGTAACTATTATCCTTAGATTTCCCACTGCATAGCCTCAATACTCAACCCTGTTCTGGCTGCAGGTATAGCAAGCTTTTCATATGGTTGTGCTTTGGAATTCAGCTCTTTGAGATCCCTATCTTGTTCCTCCCCACCCCAGTCACCTAGAAGTGACTCAACCAAAGATTCATATCTCATAAAAAATTATAATGATTTTTCCCAGCCAAACAAAATGAAGTGAATACAACTTTGGGGGTAGAGCAAATGATACAAGCATAAGAGAAGGGATGTTTTGACATAGGGAAAAGACCTGGAAAGAAAGACGTAGCCATGTCCTGTGATCTCTCCACCAAGCCTGAACTAGGGGAGAAAAAAAAACATGAGAAAGCTATGAAGAGAAAACTCTTAGAGAGAAAAATAAAATTATGAAAATGTAAAAAAGAAATGAATGTAAAAACAAGAGGATAAAAACTAAAGTCAGAGGAAGCAATCATGAATATAAACCTAGCTCATAAGCCGCAGCCACAAAGCAGCTTCAGCTCCTGTCCTGCAAGCTGTGGGAGGACCCAGTGATCGCTCTAGGGGATAAGTGCTCCTGCTCTGCCCTCCATGGATGTGGATTGCGCTTTGGGGTGGAGGTGTTAGGCTGTGTGACCAGCTTGCCAGAGGATGTGGGGACTTCAGAGGGGGCACCCAACTAATACCTGAGAAAACCCCAGCATTTGGGACAGAAGCTCCCCTGCCTGGTGGCAGAGTCCTATTGTGGCAACAAGCGCAAAAGTCAAGTAATTGAGGGACAACATGCCTAGGCAAAGGAAACAAAATAAACAGAACATTTTAATATTAGACTCCTATTTGGGGGGCAGAAAGGATCAAAGCATGGAATAGGAGGAGGGCTGTGAGGTCAGACATCCTGCACCAAAATCCCCAAATGAAATTATGAGGGGGTTACAGGCCATAGAGGACCTTAAGAAGGATTTTAAAAATCAAATAAGAGAAGTAGAGGAAAATTGGGAAGAGAAATGAGAAGGATGCAGGAAAAGTATGAAATGACGGTCAACAGCCTGACTGAGGAAAACAACACCTTAAAAAATAGACTAACTCAAATGGCAAAGGAGGCCCAAAAGGGCAATGAGGAGAAGAATGCCTGAAAAAGCCAAATTTGCCAGATGGAAAAAGAATCTCAAAAGTTCACTGAGGATATTCATTCCCTCAGAGTTAGACTGGAGCAAATGGAAGCTAATGACTTTATGAGAAATCAAGATGCTATTAAGCAGATCCAAACAAATGAAAGAATTAGAAGGCGGGGGGGCGGAGCCAAGATGGCGGAGTAGAAACAGCTCATCCAAGCCACTCTGCCCCCACATTCCCCCCAAACGATGTAAACGGGGACTCTGAACAACTTCTGGAGCCCCAGCACCCACAGAACGACACAGAGAGGCTAAACTCCCGCTGAGGACAGCCCAGCAGCACTGCAGGAAGGACCAGCGCAGTGGTCTGGGACCTGGCAGTGTGCGCGCAGAGCGCAAGAGCTGAGCCGAGCTGAGCCCAGGTCCGCATGAGCCGAGGTTTTAGCCCCAGGGCGGCAGGGCCAGCAGCCAGCTGGAGGAACCCCAGAACACCAGGAGCTGTGGCGATTCCAGAACTATCAACATAGACTTGCCTGGGACAAAGTAAGAGGTTAGTGTCCTATGGAGTTTAGGACTGGTATTAGGGAATGCATCGGCTCCCTCCCCTGGGGGCTAGAAGCCACTGAGGACAAACGCCATTTTGTAGTTTTCAGAGGCAGATCCCTCTCCCAGCCTGCAAATTTGTAGGGAGATCCAGCGATCAGTCTTGGGGGGTAATCGCTCTTGCTTTAACCTCCCTGGATCTGGATTGTGATCTAGGGTGGAAGTTGTGGGTGGGTTTACAGCTTACCAGAAACAGAAGTTACCCCCCACACGTTCGGGACGAAAATTCCTCTAGCTGGCCTTAAAGCCATAGTGCGGCAACAAGCCCAAAAGTCAAGCAATTAAGTGGCAACATGCCAAGGCAAGGGAAACAGAAAAATGCAACCCTAGACTCCTATTTTGGGGGCATAGAGCGGGAAAAGGACTGTGAGGTCAGAAGTCCTGCTCCAAAAGCTCCAGGGGAAAACATGAGCGGGTTGCAGGCCATAGAGGACCTTAAGAAGGACTTTAAAAATCAAATAAGAGAAGTGGAGGAAAAATTGGAAAGAGGAATGAGAAGGATGCAGGAAAAGTATGAAATGAGGGTCAACAGCCTGACTGAGGAAAACAACACCTTAAGAAATAGACTAACTCAAATGGCAAAGGAGGCCCAAAAGGGCAATGAGGAGAAGAATGCCTTAAAAAGTCGAATTTGCCAGATGAAAAAGAATCTCAAAAGTTCACTGAGGAGATTCATTCCTTCAGAGTTAGACTGGAGCAAATGGAAGCTAATGACTTTATGAGAAATCAAGATGCTGTTAAGCAGATCCAAACAAACGAAAGATTAGAAGGCAATGTGAAATATCTCATAGGAAAAACCACTGACCTGGAGAATAGATCCAGGAGAGACACTTTAAAAATTATTGGACTACCTGAAAGCCATGATCAAGGAAAGAACCTAGAAATCACCCTTCAAGAAATTCTCAAGGAAAACTGTCCTGATGTTTTAGATCCAGAGGGCAAAATAGAGGTTGAAAGAATCCACAGATCACCTCCTGAAAAAGATCCCAAAAAGAAAACTCCAGGAATATTATAGCCAGGTTCCAGAATCCCCAGATCAAGGAGAAAATACTACAAGCAGCCAGGAAGAAACAATTTCAATATTGTGGAAACACAATCAGAATAGCCCAGGACCTGGCAGCTTCTACACTGAGGGATCAAAGGGCGTGGAATATGATATTCCAGAGGGCAAAAGAGCTGGGAATGAACCCAAGGGTCACCTACCCAGCAAAACTGAGTATTTTGTTTCAGGGAAAATATGGTCATTCAGTGGAATAGAGGACTTTCAAGCATTCTTGAGGAAAAAACCAGAATTGAATAGAAAATTTGACACCTAGACACAAGAAGGAAGAGATGCTGAGAAGGTAATCAGGGAAAAGAAATCAAAAGGAACTTATCAAAGTTGAACTATTTACATTCCTATATGGAAAAGCAATAACTGGGACTGATGATATCTTTCTCACTATGAAAATAATGGAAGAAGGGGGTGTGGTCACATGAATACATATGTGAATGTGTGTGTATATGGTTACAGTTATATATGGATAGAGGGCATAGGTTGAATTTGTTGGGAAGGGAAAATACTCAAGGGATGAAATTATGAGGTGAGAGAGGAAAGTGGCAAGAGGAGATGGGGAGAGACAGGGTAGTGTAAACTATCCCATGCAGAAGAAGCAAGGGGAAGTGGTTGCAAAAGGGGGGGAGAATAAGGAAGACTAAAAAGGCAAAACCACATTCAAACTGAATTTGGTTCAGGGAGAAAATGACATACATAGTAAATGGGATATCTCAACCTGCAGCAGGATTGGGGGAAGGGGGATGGGAGGAGGGATGATGGATGGGAGGGCATCCTTGGGGTGAGGGGAGGTTGGAAGTACCCACTATAAAAGAGGGACAGGATCATGTAGGCAATGGACCAGGTGGGGGGTGGGATGAGTGGGAGGGAATTATAAGCAGCCTTGTACAATATATCTACTATGATGATGTTTTGCATAGCTAGACATGTACAACATATACTGAATTACTTATCTCCCAAGAGGGAATGGGTGACAAGGGAGGAAGGAAATGGATCTGAAATTTGGGGTCATAACATTAAATGTTTCAAATATATATAAATACTATTATTAATACTCTTTTGCTTGTAATAGGGAGATAAGATGTGCAGGCATTGGGATGCAAAAACTCACCTTCCTCTAATGGAAAATTCGATGGGGGTATGGGAGAAGGTATGGGAGAGAGCAGATTGGAGGAAGCGATATCTTGTGGGATTACTGCTCTGGGAGGTTGGGTAGGGGAATAATGGGGGGGAAATGATTGTAACTCAAAATCTGGCGGAAATGAATGATGTAAAACAGAAGTTAATAAAGCATTTGTTTAAAAAAAAAAAGAATTAGAAGGCAATGTGAAATATCTTATGGGAAAAACCACTGACCTGGAAAATAGATCCAGGAGAGACAATTTAAAAATTATTGGACTACCTGAAAGCCATGATCAAAGAAAGAAACTAAAAATCATCCTTCAAGAAATTCTCAAGGAAAATTGCCCTGCTGTTTTAGACCCAGAGGGGGAAATAGAGGTTCAAAGAATCCACAGATCACCTCCTAAAAAAGATCCCAAAAAGGAAACTATTAGGAATATTTTAGCCAGGTTCCAGAATTCCCAGATCAAGGAGAAAACACTACAAGCAGCCAGGAAGAAATAATTTCAATATTGTGGAAACACAATCAGAATAGCACAGGACCTGGCAGCTTCTATACTGAGGGATTGAAGGGCATGGAATATGATATTCCAGAGGTCAAAAGATTAAAACCAAGAATCACCCATCCAGCAAAACTGAGTATCTTCTTTCAGGGGAAAATATGGTCATTAAGTGGAATAGAGGAATTTCAAGGATTCTTGATGAAAAAATCAGAGTTAAATAAAAAATTTGACATTCAGATACAAGAAGCAAGAGAAGCCTGAGAAGGTAAACAGGGAAAAAGAAATCATAAGGAACTTATAAAAGTTGAACTATTTACATTCCTACATGGAAAAACAATAATCATAACTGATGAAACTTTTCTCATTATGAAATTAGCTGAAGGAGAGTATATGGGCATATGAATACATATATGAATGTTTGTATATATGTTTACAGGCATACAAAGACAGAGGGCACAGGTTGAATTCAATAGGAAGGGATGACACTTAAAAGGTGAAATTAAGAGGTGAGAGAGGAATATAACAAGAGGAGATGGGGAAAGACATAATGGGGTAAACTATCTCATACAGAAGAGGCAAGGGAAAATGGTTACAAGGGAGGGGAAGAATAGGAAGGCAAAAAGGCAAAACCTTATTCTCATTGAATTAGACTCAGGGAGAGAATGACATACATACTAAATAGGATATCTCACACTACAGGAGAGTAGGGGGGAAGGGGATGAGAGAGTGGATGATGGAAGGGAGGGCAGGCTGGTGGGAAGGGAAGCTGGAAGCACCCACTTTCGAAAAGAGACAGGATCTAAGTAGAGAATAGAACAAGTGGTAGGTGGGATAGGAGGGAGGGAAATATAGTCAGTCTTTTACAACATACCTATTATGGTAATGTTTTGCATAGCTGTACATGTACAACACATACTGAATTGCTCATCTTCCCAGTAAGGATGGGGATAAGTGAGGAAGGGAATGAATCTGGAATTCAAAGTTCTAAAATCAAATGTTTAAAAATATATAAATACTATTATTAATACTATTTTACATACAATTGGGAAATAAGATATACAGGCATTGGAGCATGGAGATTCACCATGCCCTACTGGAAAAGTCAAAGGGGGTATGGGAGAAGATATGGAAGAGATCAGATTGGAGGAGAGGATATCCTGTGGGACTGCTATTCTGGAGTGGTAGGTAGGGGGAAAATGGGGGAAAAATTATAACTCAGAATCATGTAGAAATGAATGATATAAACCAGAAGTTAATAAAGCATGTGGAAGAAAATAATAATAATAATAATAACTTTTAAAAAAGAAAAATGACCCAAAATCAAAAAGTAGGAACTTGCTTGAGCTCCCACTCCAACTACCCCAAATACCTGTAGAAAAATTACTCTAAATAAATTTTAGAGCAACAGAACCCACAAAGTGACAGAAATAAATCTCCCACTGAAATAAGCCTGGTAGGCTGACAGGAAGGGTCTAATGACCCCTTGGCTGGGAACCAAGCACAGTCCATACTAAGCCACACCAGCCCAGGTTCATGGCCCAGGCCTGAGTCACAGACCAGCTAGAACAGACTTCAGGAGAGTGGCAGCTGTGGCAGTTTCCAGACTTCTCAACCTATAATGCCAAAGAGAATGTAAAAGATCAGTAGGGAACTCTATTGATCCCAAAAAGAAAACTCCTAGGAATATTATAGCCAAATTCCAGAGTTCCCAGTTGAAGAAGAAAATATTATAAGAAGCCAGGAAGAAACAATTTGATTATTTGGAAACACAATCAGGATAACACAAGCTCTAGCAGCTTCTACAGTAAGGGATTAAAGGGCTTAGAATATGATATTCCAGAGGTCAGAGGAGCCAGGAGTAAAAGAATAACCTGCCCAGCAAAATGAAGTATAATACTTCAGGGGAAAATATTGTAATTCAATGAAATAGAGGATTTTCAAGCATTCCTGATGGAAAAACCAGAGCTGAACAGAAAATCTGACTTTCAAATACAAGAAGCAAGAGAAGCATGAGAAGGTAAACAAGAAAAAGAAATCATAAGGATCTTATTAAAGTTGAACTATTTACATTCTTGCTTTTTTTTTTTTTTTTTTGGTGGGCAATTGGGGTTAAGTAACTGGCCCAAGGTCACACGGCTAGGTTTTTCTTTGTGTGTGCGTTAAGTGTCTGAGGTCAGATCTGAACTCAGGTCCTTCTGACTCCAGGGCTGGTGCTCTACTCACTGTGCCACCTAATCGCCCAACTATTTACATTCTTACGTGGAAAAAGGATAATTGTAACTCAACTTTTCTCAGTAGAAGGACAGTTGAAGGGAATATGTATGTATGTATGTATGTATGTATGTATATTATGTATGTGTGTGAATGGGTATATATATAAATGGGTGTATGTGTATATAAATATATATATGTATATGTATACATATATATGTATATGTATACATATATATGTATAACATGTGAGTGTGTTTATATGTGTGTACATGTATACATAGACAGGGGCACCAGATCAGTTGAATATGAAGGGATGATATCTAAAAAATAAAATTAAGAGGTGAGAGGGGAATATATTGGGAGAAGGAGAAAGGGAGAGATAATTTACCCTAGTCTATCTCTTATAAAAGAGTCAAGAGAGGGGAAGCTAGGTGGCGCAGTGAGTAGAGCACCGGCCCTGCAGTCAGAAGGACCTGAGTTCGGATCCGACCTCAGACACTTAACGCACACACAAACAAAAACCTCCGTGAGACCTTGGGCAAGTTACTTAACCCCAATTGCCCTCCAAAAGGCAAAAAAAAGAGGCAAGAGAAAACTGTTAAATAGAAGGGAAGAGCAGGAAGGGAGTGGGTCAACCTTACTCATTGAATTTGGCTTAAGGAAGGAATAACATACACACTTAATTGGGTATCTTACCTTACAGGAAAGTAGGAGGGGGTGGGGACAAGAGGCAGAATGATAGAAGGGAGGGCATATTGGGAAAGAGGGTAGTTAGAAGCAAACAGTTTTGAAAAGGGACAGGGTCAAAGGAGAAAACAGAATGGCAGGGGCGGGGCAGGAGACAATGGAGGGAAATATAGTTAGTCTTTCGCAATATAATTAATATGGAAATATTGTGCAAAACTACACATGTACAATGTATACTGAATTGCTTGTCTTCCCAGTGGGGGTGGGTGAGAAGGGAAGAAAAGAAAGAATCTGGAAGCCAAAGTTTTAAAAACAAATGTTTAAAAAATTGTTTTTACGTGTAACTGTGAAATAAGTTATATAGGCACTAGGGTATAGAAATCCATCTTGCCCTACTAGATGGTTAGGAGGGATGGGTGGTAGAAGATATGAGAGAACAGATTGGGGGAAGGGGTATTCAGTAGGCTCACTATCTTAGAGTGGGGGGGTAGGTGAAAGACAGGGAGAAAATTTGTAACTTGAAACCTTGTGCAAATGAATGTTGACAACTAAAAATTAATTAAAAAGAAAAGGTATTGGAAATGAAATTAGGTCAGAAGTTAGGCTTCTCAACTCAGAATTAATGGAAAAGTGGGTACAGAATTTAGAAAACAATGAAGGCTTCTCTTTTTTTTAAAAGTAGAAGCACTGAAAGATCGAGATATTTGGAACAAAAAAGTGTAGAACTATCTGAACATTTTACAGAAGAAAAGCAAAAAGAAACAACTTTAAAAGAATAGAGAAATTTTATATAATCCAAATCAAGTGACTTCGAAGGCAGTATGCACATAGATAATGTAAGGATTAAAATAATCAGATTGACTGTTTCTTTTTTAATTGATCCTATTTACAACTAATTGATTCCCCCCATAATTTTCTACATCATGATTCTTTGTCTCTGAACTTAATTCAGAAATTTAGTTGGCCTATAATGTGTTAAGTTTAAAAATCCAGTTCTCCTGTTAAACACTATTCTATTCATGTGTCAAGGAGATCTGTTCCCCCTAAAAGGATGGAGGTAGATAATAGGAAGTCTGCTGTAGCATCACTATGCCATCAAGCGATACTTTAAAGATGTCTGGTTAATTACCCAATTTTCAGTTTTCCATCCAATCATGTTTTCTTCCATCTAAAATGCTGGCTTCCCTATTTTCTTTTTTAAAGCTTTTATTTAGTATTTTATTTTTCCCCAGTAACATGTAAAAATAACTTTTAATATTTATTTTGACAACTTTGATTTCCAAATTGTCTCCCTTCCTCCCTCTCCAATATCTCCCTCATTGAGAAGGCAAGCAATTTGATATAGGTTATACATATGTAGACATGAAAAACATATACATAATAGTCATGTTGTAAAAGAAAACAAAGATCAAAAGAACTCTAGAAAAATAAAGTTTAAAAAGTATGCTTCAATATGTATTCAGAAACCATTAGCTCTTTCTCTGGAGATGGATAGCATTTTTCATCATAAGTCCTTCAGAGTTTTCTTGGAACATTGTATTGCTGAGAATAGCTTAGTCATTCGTAGACGATCATCATACAATAGTGTTGTTACTTTGTACACAGTGAATTTTATTTTGCATCTGTCCATGAAAGTCTTTCCATGTTTTTTTTTTTCTGAGTATCCTGCTCATCATTTTTTATAACAAAATAGTATTCTGTCATAGTCACATACCATGATTTGTTCATCCATTTCCCAAGTGATGGGCTTCCTCTTAGTTTCTAATTCTTTACCCCCAGAAAAGAGTTGCTATAAATATTTTTGTACATATAGGCCCTTTCCTTTTTGTTTTTTTCACCCTTTTGAGATGCAGACCTAGTAGTGTTATTTCTAGGTCAAAGGGTATGGTTTTATATTCCTTTGTACGTGATTCCAAATTGTTCTACGAAATGGTTGAATCAGTTCACCACTACACCAATGCTTCATTAAAGTCTCATTTTTTCCCACATCCCCTGCAATACTTATCATTTAACTTTTCTGTCCTATTAGTCAATGTAATAGGTATAGCACCACAGAATTATTTTGATTTGCATTTCTCCAATCAATAGTGAGTTAGAGCATTTTTTTTTTAAGCAATTGGGGTTGAGTAACTTGCTCAAGGTTACACGGCTAGTCATTATTTTGTGTGTGGGTGCTCATTTTCTGAGGCCGGATCTGATCTCAGGTCATCCCAAGTCCGAGGCCGGCACTCTTACTCACTGCGCCACCTAGCTGCCCCTTTAGGGCAATTGGGGTTAAGTAACTTGCCCAAGGTTACACGGCTAGGTTTTTTTTTTGTTTGTATGGATTAAGTGTCAGAGGCCGGCTCCGAACTCAGGTCCTTCTGATTCCAGGACCAGCGCTCTATTCACTGCGCCACCTAGCCACCCCGAGTTAGAGCATTTTTATAAGTCTCTAAATAGCTTTGATTATTTCGTCTGAAAACTATTATCTTTTGATCATTTATCAGCTGGGGGTTGGCTTTTATTTTTATAATTTTGACTCAGTTCTCTATATGTTTGGGAACTGATACCCTTCCTATTTTCTTTGTTCCCCAGAACTATAAAAGAAAACTTCCCTCTCCCTCAGGTCACAGATTTCCTGGGGAAGCTGAAGTAAGTTTACACTATACTAATTAAGTGATTGGGATCAAAACTTGTGCCTTGGGTCTACTTTAATTTTAACTGTTACAGGAGAGGGTGAAGTCAAGATGGCAGAGGAAAGGTAGAGACTTACCTGAGCTCTCTCAAATTCCCAAATAAACAACATTAACATATGCTAGAAAACAAATTCCTGAGTGATATAACTAGCGAAAGAATAGGGTGAAAAAATTTCCCAGCACAAGAAAACCTAGTTAGCTGCCAGCAAGAATCTGTGTCACTGAAGGAGAGTGAAATGCAATCTAGTCAGCAAGCCAGCAGGTTATGGGGGAGAATGAATCAAAGATGGCTCTAGTTTCTAGAGATCTCAGTCCAAAGATGATAAGGGGTGGTCAGACAAATGATCAGAAAGTTACAGTTGGGGGCAGAGCCAAGATGGCGGAGTAGAAACAGCTCTTCCAAGCCTCTCTGCCCCCAGATTCCCCTCAAACTATGTAAAAAAGGACTGTCAACAACTTCTGGAGCCCCAGCACCCACAGAACGACACAGAGAAGCTACCCTCCTGCTGAAGACAGCCCAGCAGCCCTGCAGGAAGGACCAATGCAGCACTCTGGGAGCCGGCAGCATGCAGAGCGCAGAGCGCAGGAGCCGAGCCGAGCCGAGCCCAGGTCCACATGAGCCGAGGTTTTAGCTCCAGGGCGGCAGGGCCAGCAGCCGGCTGGAGGAACCCCAGAACACCAGGAGCTGTGGCGATTCCACGATTCCAGAATTATCAACATAGACATGCCTAGGACAAAGTAAGAGGTTAGTGTCCTATGGACCTTGGGGCCTGTATTTGGGGAATGCGTCAGCTCCCTCCCCTGGGGGCTAGAAGCCGCTGAGGACAAACGCCATTTTGTAGTTTTCAGAGGCAGGTCTGGCTCCCAGCCTACAAATCGTGGGGAGATCCAGCGATCAGTCTTGGGGGGTAATCGCTCTTGCTTTAACCTCCCTGGATCTGGATTGTGATCTAGGGTGGAAGTTGTGGGTGGGTTTACAGCTTGCCAGAAATGGAAGTTGCCCCCCACACGTTCGGGACGAAAATTCCTCTAGCTGGCCTTAAAGCCATAGTGTGGCAACAAGCCCAAAAGTCAAGCAATTAAGTGGCAACATGCCAAGGCAAAGGAAACAGAAAAATGCAACCCTAGCCTCCTATTTTGGGGGCATAGAGCGGGAAAAGGACTGTGAGGTCAGAAGTCCTGCTCCAAAAGCCCCAGGGGAAAACATGAACGGGTTGCAGGCCATAGAGGACCTTAAGAAGGACTTTAAAAATCAAATAAGAGAAGTGGAGGAAAAATTGGAAAGAGAAATGAGAAGGATGCAGGAAAAGTATGAAATGAGGGTCAACAGCCTGACTGAGGAAAACAGCACCTTAAAAAATAGACTAACTCAAATGGCAAAGGAAGCCCAAAAGGGCAATGAGGAGAAGAATGCCTTAAAAAGTCGAATTTGCCAGATGGAAAAAAATCTCAAAAGTTCACTGAGGAGATTCATTCCTTCAGAGTTAGACTGGAGCAAATGGAAGCTAGTGACTTTATGAGAAATCAAGATGCTGTTAAGCAGATCCAAACAAACGAAAGATTAGAAGGCAATGTGAAATATCTCATAGGAAAAACCACTGACCTGGAAAATAGATCCAGGAGAGACAATTTAAAAATTATTGGACTACCTGAAAGCCATGATCAAGGAAAGAACCTAGAAATCACCCTTCAAGAAATTCTCAAGGAAAACTGCCCTGATGTTTTAGATCCAGAGGGCAAAATAGAGGTTGAAAGAATCCACAGATCACCTCCTGAAAAAGATCCCAAAAAGAAAACTCCCAGGAATGTTATAGCCAGGTTCCAGAATCCCCAGATCAAGGAGAAAATACTACAAGCAGCCAGGAAGAAACAATTTCAATATTGTGGAAACACAATCAGAATAGCCCAGGACCTGGCAGCTTCTACACTGAGGGATCGAAGGGCATGGAATATGATATTCCAGAGGGCAAAAGAACTGGGAATGAACCCAAGGGTCACCTACCCAGCAAAACTGAGTATTTTGTTTCAGGGGAAAATATGGTCATTCAGTGGAATAGAGGACTTTCAAGCATTCTTGAGGAAAAAACCAGAGTTGAATAGAAAATTTGACATCCAGACACAAGAAGCAAGAGATGCCTGAGAAGGTAATCAGGGAAAAGAAATCAAAAGGAACTTATCAAAGTTGAACTATTTACATTCCTATATGGAAAAGCAATAACTGTGACTGATGATATCTTTCTCACTATGAAAATAATGGAAGAAGGGGGTGTGGTCATATGAATACATATGTGAATGTGTGTATATGGTTACAGTTATATGGATAGAGGGCATAGGTTGAATTTGTTGGGAAGGGAGAATACTCAAGGGATGAAATTATGAGGTGAGAGAGGAAAGTGGCAAGAGGAGATGGGGAGAGACAGGGTAGGGTAAACTATCCCATGTAGAAGAAGCAAGGGGAAGTGGTTGCAAAGGAGGGGGAGAATAAGGAAGGCTAAAAAGACAAAACCACATTCCCATTGAATCTGGTTCAGGGAGAAAATGACATACATACTAAATGGGATATCTCAACCTGCAGCAGGATAGGGGGAAGGGGGATGAGAGGAGGGATGATGGATGGGAGGACATCCTTGGGGGGAAGGGAGGTTGGAAGTACCCACTATAGAAGAGGGACAGGATTATGTAGGGAATGGACCAGGTGGGGGGTGGGATGAGTGGGAGGGAATTATAAGCAGCCTTGTACAATATATCTACTATGATAATGTTTTGCATAGCTAGACATGTACAACATATACTGAATTACTTATCTTCCAAGAAGGAATGGGTGACAAGGGAGGAAGGAAATGGATCTGAAATTCAAGGTCATAACATTAAATGTTTCAAATATATATAAATACTATTAGTAATACTCTTTTGCTTGTAATAGGGAGATAAGATGTGCAGGCATTGGGACACAAAGATTCACCTTCCTCTAATGGAAAAGTCGATGGGGGTATGGGAGAAGGTATGGGAGAGAGCAGATTGGAGGAAGTGATATCTTGTGGGACTACTATTCTGGGAGGTTGGGTAGGGGAATAATGGAGGGAAAATGATTGTAACTCAAAATCTGGGGGAAATGAATGATGTAAAACAGAAGTTAATAAAGTATTTGTTTAAAAAAAAAAGAAAGTTACAGTTAAAGATTTTTGGCATGAGGAACAGGACTCTATTACATTGCCCATTTACAATTCTGAGTCTTAGTACCAGAGTGAGGGGGAGGACTAGCAGGAACAAGAATGCCCATCACAGTTACAGGGTGGAAAGGAGTACTTTTGATTCCTCATGGACCACAGCAGAGACCAGGAGAATAATAAAGAAAAGTCTCTATAGATCATACCACTTTGAAAGAACTGAAAACTTTATAGACACCCAGAAATGGCACTGAAAATAGTTCCACAAAAATCTGAAAGTTTTTCATAGTGCTCCCTCTACCCTGGTAGCAAAGCCCAACTTTAACATAAAGTTAAAAGTCAATAAATAGGCTGGAAAAATTACCAAAACAATAAAAAATAACCAGATCATAGAAAGTTACTATTGTGAGAAGAAAGATCAAAACACAAACACAAAAGAGGACAACAAAATCAAAGCAGCTACATGTAATTTCTCCAAGAAAAATGTAATTTAGTCTTAGGCCCTAGAAGAACTCAAAAAGAATTTTAAAAATCATATAATAGAGATAGAGGAAAAATTGGGAAAAGAAGTAAATGATGCAAGAAAATCATGAAAAGGAGGCGCAACTAATACTGAGGAAAATAATACCTTATAAAATAGAATAGGCCAAATGGCAAAAGAAGCACAATAATCCACTAAAGAAAAGAACTCCTAAAAAAGTAGAAGTGGACAAATGGAAAAAAAGGGTATGAAAATTCACTGGAGAAAGGTCTTCTTAAAAAAATTGGACTGGCCAGAAAGAAAAGAAGTTTCAAAAGCTCACTGAAGAAAATAATTCCTTATAAATTTGAATTGGACAAGTGCAAGCTAATGATTCCATAAGACAACACAAAACAATAAAAGAATATCAAAAGAATAAAAAAGGAAACATGAACTATCTCAGTGGAAAATAACTGGCTTCGAAAAATAGATTCAGAAGAGATTATTTAAGAATTATTGGACTGCTTAAAAGCCATGATCAAAATGAACCCATACATCATCTTTCAAGAAATCATCAAGGAAAACAGCCCTTATATCCTAGAACCAGACACTAAAATAGAAATTGAAAGCATTCACTAATCACCTCCCAAAAGGAACCCAAAATTTGGAATTCCCAGGAATATTATAGCCAAATTTCAGAGCTCCCAGGTCAAGGAGAAAATATTGCAAGCAGTCAGAAACAATCGAAATATCATGGAGCCATGGCCTGAATAACACAAGATTTAACATTTTCCCCATTAAATGATCAGAGGATTTGGAATATGATATTCTGGGGGGCAAATGGGGTAAGATTATAACCAACAATGACCTACCCAAAAAAACTGAGTATAATCTTTCAATTAAAAATAGATATTTAATGAAATAGAGGACTTTCAAATGTTCTTGATAAGAAAACCAGAGCTGAATAAAAAATCTGATTTTCAAATACAAGATTCAATAATAGCATAAAGAGGTAAAGAGGAAAGAGAAATCATGAGGGCTTCAATATTATATTCCTATGTGGGAAGGTGATACTTATAACTCCTAAGACCTTTCTCATTATTAGAATAGTTTGAATGAATATACATTTACAAACTCTGCATCATGTAGTGAATAAATTTCCTAGCCTACATAACAAACAGCAAAATTTCCAATTAGCAAGGAGGATAACATTTAGCTATGAAGGAAAGTAAATTCAAATAATTTAAGAATACTATGAATAAACTGTGGTATAAATGGAATGGAACAATATTTTGCTATTAAAAATTATGTTTGGGCTGGTTTTAGAAAAACTTGGGAAGACTTGTAAGAACTGATTCAAAGTAAATCAAGCAAAACCATGAGAACAATTTATACAATAACAATATTATTAAGATAATTAACTTTGCTGGGGGCAGCTAGGTGGTACAGTGAATAGAGCACCATCCCTGGAGTCAGGAGTAACTGAGTTCAAATCAGGCCTCAGACAGTTAACACAAAAACTAGCCTGTGACTTTGGGCAAGTCACTTAACCAAAATTGCCCTAAAAAAAAAAAAAGATAACTTTAAGACTTTGGAACTCTGAGCAACATAATGACCAACCACAGTTTGAAACAACTCATGATGTACCATGATATCCACTACCAGATATATGGAAGATGGACTAAGAATGAATATTAAAATGTATTATCTTTTCTTTCTTCCTTTTTATTCTTGGGGGGTGAGGGAGGGAGAAAATGGCTAATGTGCCAATTTGTTTTACATATGACTGCACATGTATGGATTTTGTCCTTTTGTGACTTCTTAGTGGGTGACAGGGCAGAATAAGGGAGAGAATTTCAAACCAAAAATAAAATAAATTGAATAAAAAACTAGAAATGGAAAAATGGGTTATTTCAAAAAGACCTAGAATGACTTATATGAATTGATGCGGAGTGAAATGAGAAGAATGAGATTTAACAATTTATACTATATCATAAATTTTATTAAAATGGACAAATTTGAAAATTTTCATAAACTAATGAAAAATTAAGTGAGCAGGATCAGGAGAAAAAATTATACAACAACAATATAAAGAAAAACAATTTTGAAAACTCTAAAATGGGATAGAGGAAGTACTACAGAACCTCTAGGCAGTTGAAGGATAGAACAAGAAAGGATAGGGAACAATACAAGTGACAAATTGGAAAACAGAATGTATAATAAACCAAAAGTAACAGAATTTAAGAGGAGAGTAATGCTGAGGAAAACTCTTGGGAAAATAGTGCTGTAAAATTCTGTTACTTAAACTAAGTAGGGATGGCAGAGAAAAACAGTTTTGAACTGCAACTGGAAATGCACAGGGCAGAATCAAAAAAGGGAAAGAGAAAAAATTTAAGAAGCAAAAATAAATGAGAACTTCACAAAATAAATAAATTTAAGGAACTTGGCATAAGACAGGTAAATGGAAGTAGGGTGGTAGATAAGTTAAGCAGAGCATTTGTGGGAATAATCTAGCATCAGAGAGAATAAAGAAATCTAATTCCAGGGACAAACTATTTATAATGAAAAGGAAAAGGTAAATAAAAAAGAAATAAAGGGAGGAAATCAGCAGTGTGAATGGTAAATAGAGCAAACAATGCAATACAATTAAAAAGAATGGCAGAATGAATAAGAAAAATCTTCCATATTTGTTGCACATAAGAAACATTTAAACATACATTTTTTAAATTCATAGCATCAAGAGAAACATTTAAGTAATATATATATTTTTTTAATTCACAGCATCAAGAGAAAATACCTTTATGCTTAAAATTACCAGAGAAATGAAATAATATTAATTCTAGCACAAAATATATATTTATTAAATGATAATTTAAATTTATTTTTTAAAATTAATCATTAAAAAGAAGACACAGACAATAATGATACAATAATTGCAGGAGAATTCCATAGTACACTTTCAAAGTTAAATTAAACAGAAAGAAAAATAAAGGAGTAAATATAAAACTGATTTATTTTTTAAGTTAGATGTGAAAGACATGTCATCTTCTGCATGGGAATGTTGAAGAATATCAATATTAATTACTTTTCAATTATTTTACAAAATTTTTTACACCTTCCAATTGTTTATCACCCCCACACATTAAGCAGCTCAGAACTTTGTTCTCTGCTTTTAAAGGAATAGAATATCAATTGAAATGGAAAATAGATTAAGCTTGGAGAAAGGGAAAGGAATAAAGGGAAGAAATTCACATATTTGTTATACTACCAACCAAAAATATGTTATCATTACTATGTGTGGAGCAGGGAGTAAATAATATATCAAAAATCATTTCATTTAGAAAGGAACAACATCTGTATAAAGCAGTGGTAGAGGTATTTTTATAATGCTATATAATTCTATACAGTTTCATATCCAAATGACTATATAGTATTGGTGATGAATTCATTTTTAGATTCAGAATGTGATTAAGAATAATAATTCAAGTGGTTATGTTAATATAGTTAAGGATAACAGATTGTTGTAATAGAAAAGTACATTGTCTCAGAACTTGGGTTTGATTTCTGAGTTTTCATCTTATTATGTACCTGACCTTGGTCAAAAATTGAGAAATCCATTTACTCCTAAAAGTAAAGAAAACTTCCTTTTAGGTCCCCACACAGCAAAAATTTATTTGGTAGAGTAAGGGTGTCAGTAGAATTAATAGCAAGATAATGTGCCATTAATGATATTTATTCAAAGTTTAATCTTCCCTTAATTCCCCAGAGTAGATACTATTCAAAGATGCCACTAGCTGTATTGTTTAGGGAAAGGATAATTGGATTTGTGGTTTGGAAATGCAGTTCTGTTACAAACTATCTGTGTGACCTTGAACAAGAAATGCTAGAGGCCAATGACTTAAACAGAATTCTCATGTCTTTCCATCATGTTTATTTTGAGATACAGAGAATACTAAATAAATTGTCAAGGTGGGGAGGGAGGAAAGTTAGAAAAGGAGGAGGAGAAAGAGTGGGAGACAAAGACAGAGACAGAGAGATATAAGAAACCAATTATATCCATGCCCATAACCCTGTAGCTTCTCCTCCTTTGGGCTCCATACAACATATAATCCACATCTTTCACCCAATCAAAATCCTGATAGCTGTTGTCTAAAACCACTAAGACACTACCCTTCCTTTCTCAATGAATTCAGTATCTGACTTGCAATCTTTCTCAGCTCCCCAGTTCCTACTTTCATACCAATATATACAATGACTCCCTCAAATATCCTAGCCATTCAGTTCCTCAACTTATTCCCTTCCCATGACATACTTCTCTACCCCTCCTCAATCAAATACAAAGATGGTCTTATCTTTGATCTTGCCATCAGCTACAAAGGTACCACCTCCATGACACCCTCTTATCTGACCATAATCTATTGGATTTCTACCTTTTTATCTCCCCTCCTATAAAAAAATGCTATTTTTCATCCACATTTGGATGAAATTCCTCAAACTTTCACTTCTCTCTCAGACCATTGTCCTTGCACTAGCCACTTTATCTTCTTTTCCTTATCTTGACCCCTTTGTGAACCAGTACACTGTCATCTCCTCTCAAGTTCCTGATCCCCTTATCATAATACCAATTGCATCCTGCCAAATATCAATTTTGGACCACTACCACCATCTACTGCCTTTGCCCTTTCACACATGCTACTGAATAAATGTAGAGATGGTCATACCATTCTGACTGTTTGTTATATAAGTGAGCCCCCACTGTTGCTAGACAATCTTTTGTTAACTATGACACAATTATTAACTATCACAGCAGTTCTTTCAAAACTTTCCATCTCTCCTCACACCTTCCTACCCTCCCCCTACCCTCACAGTTGAGAACCTTGCCTCACCTTAAAGATTGAGGCTGTTCACCATGAGTTCCCTCATCTCCCCTCTTCCTATGCCACTCATATGCCTTCTTCCACTATTACCTCCCTCATGCCTATCTCACAGAAAGAAATAGATCTGCTCTTTACCTAAGCTAATCCCTCTACCTGTACAAACCATCCCATCCCATCCCATCTTCTCCAACAGACTGTATCCTTTGTCACCCCCAGTTTATCACTTACCTTTAATTTCTCTCTGTCTACTACTGGCCACTTTTCTACTGCCTACAAAATTTCCCATGTCTCTCCCATCCTCAAAAACTCCTCAAATGATCCTTCCATCCTCACAATCATCCCACATCTCTTCTGCCAAAGGTTGATTTATTGCTAAGGTTCTTGAGAAAGCCATCTACGAGATGTGCCTCTATTTCCTCTGTTTTTTCTCCTTAATCTCTCACAATCCAGCTTCTAATTTCATTCCACCAAAACTATTCACTTCAAAATTACTAATGATCTCCTAACTGCCAAATTCAATGGTCTTTCCTCAATCCTCATTATTTGTGACTTCTCTGAAGTCTTTATCTCTGTCAATTACCCTTTTCTCCTCAATACTCTCTTCTTTCTGGGTTGTTGGAGCATTGCTCTCACTTGGCTTTCTTTTTAAATATCAGATCACTCTTTTGCTGCATCATCATCTAGGTCATGTCCACTAATAATGAGTGTCTTACAGGGCTCTGTCCTGGTGCCTCTTCTCTTCTCTTCTCCCTTAATACTGTTTCATTTGGCGATCTCATTAGCTCCCATGGATTTAATTATTTCTATTTTGATAATTCTCAAATTTATCTATCCCATCCTAAACACTTTCACTGACCTCAGTCATATATCAAACTGCCTTCCAAACATTTCAAAGTGGATGTTCAACAAACATCTTAAACTCATCATGACCAAAATTTAATTCATTGTTTTTCTCCCTAAATCCTCCACCTCCCAAATTTCCAAATTACTTGTGAAAGCAGTGCCATCCTCCCAGCCTCTCACTGTCACAACCTAGGTATCACCCTTGACTCATCACCATCTCTCTCACCCAATACCATATCCAATCTGTTGCCAAGGCTTGTTATTTTCATATTTGCAATATTTCTTGAATATACTCCCTTTCCTCCTTCAATATTGGCACCACCCTAGGGTATTGCAATAGCCTGATGATGGCTCTACATGCCTCAAGTCTCTCCCAAATCTTATACATTCCCCAATTAGCCATCAAAGTGGTCTTCCTAAAGTACAGGTCCAACTCTCTCTCTCTCTCTTACACACACACACACACACACACACACACACACACACACACATACACACACACACACCACACACTCCTCACCCTCAATAAACTCCATCAGCTCTATATCATCCCAAAAGCAAATACAGTTATCCCTTCCATATCACAATTTTCCCTATGGCAGTTTCAATGTATCAAGGATCAGCATAAGAAATTAAATGAGAATTCGCAGGGGAGGAGAGTTTCAGGGAAACCACAGATGACATGTGAAGGGCAGAAGACAATGCAGAAAATGTTTAGAAACTCAGAAATGCATAAAATATGTACAGCATTATATAATATAGCTTATGACCAAATATTTAACCCAAATTTTGCAACAAGGTACTATAAATATCCCATAAAAGAAAAAGAAAAACTACAATGTAAATTAAATAGCAACATTTCAAAAAATATCAAAAGTAAATGTAACAAAATTATGAAGATCAAATGCAACTCAAATGAAGACATTCAAATAAGATACCTCCAACTTATATCACTGCAGAGGTGGGAGTTCTATAGCTGTTATATATTACACATGTTTTCAATACTTTTTAACATACTAAGAAGTTGTGCTGACTTTTTTCTTTTATTTCTCTAGAGAATATTATTTATCATATGGGATGGTTCACTGTTCAGGGCAAAAGAAGGGAAACATGGGATGTGATTATGTGAAGAAGAGAAAACATCAATAAAATTTAGTTTTAAAGTAAAAAGGTAAAATTGATGTGGGAATTCCAAACTTCTAGTGCTGGTGCGAGATAACAAACTAAACCTAGAAAGCAGTGCTACACAGGATGACTTAAATTTAGGAATGCAAAATGTTATACCATGCTGTATATTTTCCCACTATTCTTTAAAGCTATAAAAATGCAAAACTATTCCAATTATAATTTTAAAAGTACTTAGAGTGTTTTGATGTTATTTCCCCTTATTTAAACAAGTAAAATCTCTTGACTTGTGTGGCTTTTATAAAATTTTTTTTTACAGTTTCAGAAATACCCAAGATACTTGTCCAAAAAATATTATTACTGTATTTCAATATAATTTGTTTCTTATGCATTTTATTGCATATTTAAAGATTGCCTAAGAACAGATCTACCAGAAAGCCCAAGGGCTCATTAATATGAAAAAAAAAGTTTAAAACAAAACTCCTGCCTTAGATCATAATTGTGGCTATTATCACCTGGATATTGTCGAATTCTGTTGTATGAACTGACTGTTCTAATTTATGGCATTTACCTGATATCATACAGAGTTTAGACAGTTGGTTTTGGCCTTCCAAGTTCAAAATTGACAGGACAATTTTTATGTTATTTTATTCATATCCCTCCTCTTTTATATTTATTTCAAATACTTCTTACTGTGGACAAATTGCATATTATATTATTAATATCATTATTTGTTATAATCACACACCACTGAGTTCACAGTGCTTGAATGAAGTAATGAAAAATTCTACTAACCTAAGAGATTTTTCATGACCTCTCAGCCCTCAAAAAAAAAAAAAATACTCTATATCCCCAGAACAGACCTTTCCAAAAGCAGACCTTGACAGTCTTACTTCACAATCAATCAGAATGATTTTCACACAGGTTGACTTGTTTTCAACTAGTCGAAAAAGATTATCTGTCCTATGTAAACTCAGGCCAGTTTTTTAATTCACAGCAAAGAAATGGGTAGAGGATAAAATCTTCTACCTATCCACCCAGACAAATTGTATACCCATATACATATATTTACACACATACTGTATGTGTATATACACACATGCATTCATACAAATATACTACATATTTCCATGGGGAATCAGAAAGAGGAAAGGCAACTGTCTGGAAGTATATATAGTAGCCAAGTTTACTGTCTTTGATACATTTCTTACCAATGTTTTTGAAATACAGATAGTCCTGGTCATACTAGAAATAAGTAAAGGTCACAAAGAAACTTGTCTCACCCAACAAGTAATACACAGAATTGGGTATAAACAGTTATTCCACAAGTCCAGATTGGTTTTAAAGATTAAGAACGTCTTCTCAGTTGCTCCTGATTCTACAACATACCTATTAACCAATGCTTCTGTAATGCCTAATTCATTTAGTCAAAAATAGTCTAGTTCATATTTTAAGGAAGTAGGAGTAGAACAATGGCTTTGTAAAAAAAATTTCCACTCTATGGAAAAATATATAAATTTATCTTATTCTCATTGTAATATGCACAAGTTTGAAAAAATATTGTAAAGACAGAACAAGGACAGGAAGAACTTCCTAATGGTGCATTTGAATACCTACTATTAGTCATTTTGAAAATGCCAAAATATAGATGGTGGAGTAGAAGCACAAACTTGGTGCAGGTTCCCCTCCAATCACTGCTAGTACATGTAAAAAAAAATGACTCTAAACAAACATTAGAGCTACAGAACCCACAGAGAGACAAAGAGAAACAAAGCGCTCACTGAAAGAATTCCAGCAGGCTAACAGGAAAGCTATATTGCACCAGGCTGGGAGGTCAGTGCAACCCCACCTGTGATGTATGGTTCCTGGCCCCAGAAAGGCCTGATTGGGGCGGGGCTCAGAGCAGACTTCAGGAGAGAGAATCAATAGCAGCTGTGGTCGTTTCCAGAATTATCAACCCATAAATGCCAAAAAGAAAGCAAAAGGTCAGTGTGGAACTTAGTGGGAACAAGGGACAGAGAGAGAGCAGTCTGGCCCCTAGCCCCAGGGTGAGAAGCGGCAGAGGCATGGCAGCTGTGCAGTCGCCATTGCCTAGCTGTCTCTGGAGCTCCTGGCTTGGAGATTGAAGTGGGGACCAAGCTACCATTCAGAGGGTAATCACTCTTGCTTTAACCTGCTTGGATCTGAATCATGGCCTTGGGTGATGGTCTTGGGGTGTGTGACCAGTGACCCAGAGCTTATGGTGTCTTTAGACAGGGCACCCTCCTAATAGCTCTGGCAGTTGCAAAAATCGCAGCGATTTGGGACAAACCTCTCTCCATTCTGGAAGCAGAGTTCTACTGTGGCAAAAAGCTCCAAAGTCAAGTAATTGGCTGGCAAGATGAGTAAGCCCAGGAAATGTAATCAAACCATAGATTCCTTTTGGGGGGACAAAAAAGATCAAGGCATGCAGTGGGAGGAAGACAGTGAAGTCAGAACTCTTACATAAAAAGCATTCAAGAAAAATATGAACTGCTTACAGGCCATGGAGGAGCTCAAGAAGGATTTGAAAATCAAGTAAGAGAAGTGGAGGAAAAAATGGGAAGAGAAATGAGAATGATGCAAGAAAATCATGAAAAGTGTGTCAACAACCTGCTAATGGAGACCCAAAAATACACTGAAGAAAATAACACCTTAAAAAATAGACTAATTCAAATGTTAAAAGAGACTCAAAAAGCCAGTGAGGAGAAGAATACCTTAAAAAGTCAAAGTTGCCAAATGGAAATGGAATTTCATTAACTCACTGAAGAGAAGAATACCTTCAAAATAAGACTGGAAGAACTGGAAGCTAATGACTTTATGAGAAATCAAGATACTATGAAACAAATCCAAACAAATGAAAGAATAGAAGGCAATGTGAAATATCTCATTGGGAAAACCACCTGGAAAATAGGTCCAGGAGAGATAATTTAAAAATTATTGGACTACCTGAAAGCCATGATCAAAAGAACTTAGAAATCATCCTTCAAGAAATTCTCAAGGAAAATTGCCCTGATATTTTATATCCAGAGGGCAAAATAGAGGCTGAAAGAATCCAACAATCACCTTTTGAAAAAGATCCCAAAAAGAAAGCTCCTAGGAATATTATAGCCAGGTTCTGGAGTTCCCAGATGAAGGAGAAAATATTACAAGCAACAAAGAAGAAATAATTTTAATATTGTGGAAACAATCAGGATAACACAGAATCTTGCAGCATCTACACTGAGGGATGGAGGGGCTTGGAATATGATGTTCCAAAGGTCAAAGGAGCTGGGATTAAAACCAAGAATCACCCACCCAGCAAAAAAAAAATGAATGAAAATATGGTCATCCAATGAAATAGAGGACTTTCAAGCATTCTGGATGAAAAAAACAGAGTTGAATGGAAAATTTTACATTCAGATACAAGAAGCATGAGAAGGTAAACAGAGAAAAGAAATCATAAAGAACTTATCAAAGTTTAATAATTTACATTTCTACATGGAAAAATGATAATTGTAACTTATGAAACTTTTCTCAGTATGAGAATAGTTGAAGGGAATATAAATGTGTATGTGTGTGTGCGTGTATATATATATATATATGTATATATATACATACATACATACATACATATATGTCTATATAGGAGGGTATATGGGTATATGAATACATATGTGAGTGTGTATGTAGATATGTATACAGGAATAGATAGAGGGCACAGGACCAATTTAATAGGAAGGGATGATACTTAAAAGGTGAAAATAAGAGGTGAGAGAGGAATATAATGAGAGGAGATGGGGAAAGACAGAATGGGGCAAACTATCTCATATAGAAGAGGCAAGGGAAAATGGGTACAATGGAGGGGAAGAACAGGAAGGCAAAAGGAAATGAGTCCACTTTACTCTCATTGAATTTGGCTTAGGAATGGAATGACTTACACACTAGGGCATCTTGCCTTCAGGAGAGTAGGGGTGAAGGGGATGAGAGGGGATGACAGGTGGGGGGGGGGAAGTTAGAAGCACACACTTTTGAAAAGCGACAGGGTCAAAGTAGAGAATAGAACAAGTGGGGAGCAGGATAGGATGGAGGGAAATATAGTCAATTTTTCACAATATATCCACTATGGAAATGTTTTGCATAGCTACAAATCTGTAACCTATATTGAATTGCTTATCTTCCCAGTAAGGGTGCATGATGAGGGAGGAAGGGAAAGAAAATGGAATTCAATGTTTTAATATCAAATGTTTAAAAATATATCATTATTATGATTATTATTTTACATGCAATAGGGAAATAAGATGTACAGGCACTGGGGTATAGAAATCCATCTTGCCCTATTAGAAAGTCAGAGGAAGATTGGGGGAGCATATAAAAGAGAGCAGATTGGGGGAGGGGGTATACAGGCATAACTATTTAGGGGGGTGGGTAGGGGAAAAATGGGGAGAAAATTTGTAACTCAAAGTCTTGTGGAAATTAATGATGCAAACTAAAAAAAAACATAAATTTTAATTAAAAAGCAAAAAAAATTACATGACATATGCTCCTAAATATTAACATTCCTCAAATTCTAAACCTCCTTCCTCTTATCATATGACTCTTTCAATGAAGTAAGCTAATAGTCATCCTGTGATGAGAGATTCTATTGTTTTAGAACAACTAGATAGTAACAAGACTGACTCCATCTAGTAACAAGTTGAATAATTTTATTACAAGTCCATTTTTGAAAATTATAATTACTGAAACTGAGGAATATAAACATTACAAAATATTTTAAAATTCATGTCATTTTACAATTATTGCTTAATCCTTTCTCCTGTTAGATCTGTAAAAAATTCAGTACTCAACCATATAGAATTTTTGTTGAAAATATTATTTTTCAATTCAAAAATATTGTTAAAATATTTTAATATTTTCCTAATTATATGTAAAAACACTTTTAAACATTCACTTTTTAAAATGTGGATTTCCAAATTCTTTTCCTCTCTCACTCTCTTCCTTCCCCCCTCACTGAGAAGGCAAGCAGTTTAATAGGTTATACTTGGGAAGTAATTCAAAATATATTAGCATATTAGTCATGTGAAAGAAAACAGACCCCCACCCAAAAAAAAAAAAAAAACAAGAAAAGTAAAGTGACAAAAGTATGCTTCGATCTGCATTTAGACTCTATCAGCTCTTTCTTGGCAGGTAGATATCATTTTTCATCATATGTCCTTTGGATTGTCTTGGATGATTATATGCTGAGAATAGCTAAGTCATTCATAGTTGATCATTGTACATTATTGTAGTTACAATGTACAATGTTCTTCTGTTACTTTCATTTTTCATTAATTCTTGTAAGTCTTTCCAGGCTTTTCTGAAAGCATCCTATTCTTCATTTCTTTTTTTTTCTTTTTTTCTTTTTTTTTAAACAAATGCTTTATTAACTTCTGTTTTACATCATTCATTTCCGCCAGATTTTGAGTTACAATCATTTCCCCACCATTATTCCCCTACCCAACCTCCCAGAATAATAATCCCACAAGATATCGCTTCCTCCAATCTGCTCTCTCCCATACCTTCTCCCATACCCCCATCGACTTTTCCATTAGAGGAAGGTGAATCTTTGTGTCCCAATGCCTGCACATCTTATCTCCCTATTATAAGCAAAAGAGTATTAATATTAGTATTTATATATATATATTTGAAACATTTAATGTTAAGACCTCAAATTTCAGATCCATTTCCTTCCTCCCTTGTCACCCATTCCCTCTTGGGAGATAAGTAATTCAGTACATGTTGTACATGTCTGGCTATGCAAAACATTATCATAGTAGATATATTGTACAAGGCTGCTTATAATTCCCTCCCACTCATCCCACCCCCCACCTGGTCCATTCCCTACATGATCCTGTCCCTCTTCTATAGTGGGTACTTCCAACCTCCCCTCCCCCCAAGGATGCCCTCCCATCCATCATCCCTCCTCTCATCCCCCTTCCCCCTATCCTGCTGCAGGTTGAGATATCCCATTTAGTATGTATGTCATTTTCTCCCTGAACCAAATTCAATGTGAATGTGGTTTTGCCTTTTTAGCCTTCCTTATTCTCCCCCTCCTTTGCACCCACTTCCCCTACATGAGATAGTTTACCCTACCATGTCTCTCCCCATCTCCTCTTGCCACTTTCCTCTCTCACCTCATAATTTCATCCCTTGAGTATTCTCCCTTCCCAACAAATTCAACCTATGCCCTCTATCCATATAACTGTAACCATATACACACACATTCACATATGTATTCATATGACCACACCCCCTTCTTCCATTATTTTCATAGTGAGAAAGATATCATCAGTCACAGTTATTGCTTTTCCATATAGGAATGTAAATAGTTCAAATTTGATAAGTTCCTTTTGATTTCTTTTCCCTGATTACCTTCTCAGGCATCTCTTCCTTCTTTTGTCTGGGTGTCAAATTTTCTATTCAATTCTGGTTTTTTCCTCAAGAATGCTTGAAAGTCCTCTATTCCACTGAATGACCATATTTTCCCCTGAAACAAAATACTCAGTTTTGCTGGGTAGGTGACCCTTGGGTTCATTCCCAGTTCTTTTGCCCTCTGGAATATCATATTCCATGCCCTTTGATCCCTCAGTGTAGAAGCTGCCAGGTCCTGGGCTATTCTGATTGTGTTTCCACAATATTGAAATTGTTTCTTCCTGGCTGCTTGTAGTATTTTCTCCTTGATCTGGGGATTCTGGAACCTGGCTATAATATTCCTGGGAGTTTTCTTTTTGGGATCTTTTTCAGGAGGTGATCAGTGGATTCTTTCAACCTCTATTTTGCCCTCTGGATCTAAAACATCAGGGCAGTTTTCCTTGAGAATTTCTTGAAGGGTGATTTCTAGGTTCTTTCTTTGATCATGGCTTTCAGGTAGTCCAATAATTTTTAAATTGTCTCTCCTGGATCTATTTTCCAGGTCAGTGGTTTTTCCCATGAGATATTTCACATTGCCTTCTAATCTTTCATTTGTTTGGATCTGCTTAACAGCATCTTGATTTCTCATAAAGTCATTAGCTTCCATTTGCTCCAGTCTAACTCTGAAGGAATGAATCTCCTCAGTGAACTTTTGAGATTCTTTTTCCATCTGGCAAATTCGACTTTTTAAGGCATTCTTCTCCTCATTGCCCTTTTGGGCCTCCTTTGCCATTTGAGTTAGTCTATTTTTTAAGGTGTTGTTTTCCTCAGTCAGGCTGTTGACCCTCATTTCATACTTTTCCTGCATCCTTCTCATTTCTCTTTCTAATTTTTCCTCCACTTCTCTTATTTGATTTTTAAAGTCCTTCTTAAGGTCCTCTATGGCCTGCAACCCGCTCATGTTTTCCCCTGGGGCTTTTGGAGCAGGACTTCTGACCTCACAGTCCTTTTCCCGCTCTATGCCCCCAAAATAGGAGTCTAGGGTTGCATTTTTCTGTTTCCTTTGCCTTGGCATGTTGCCACTTAATTACTTGACTTTTGGGCTTGTTGCCACACTATGGCTTTAAGTCCAGATAGAGGAATTTTCGTCCCGAACGTGTGGGGGGCAACTTCCGTTTCTGGCAAGCTGTAAACCCACCCACAACTTCCACCCTAGATCACAATCCAGATCCAGGGAGGTTAAAGCAAGAGCGATTACCCCCCAAGACTGATCGCTGGATCTCCCTACAAATTTGCAGTCTGGGAGTGGGATCTGCCTCTGAAAACTACAAAATTGTGTTTGTCCTCAGGGGCTTCTAGCCCCCAGGGGAGGGAGCAGACGCATTCCGTAAATTCTGGACCCAAAGTCCATAGGACACTAACCTCTTACTTTGTCCTAGGCATGTCTATGTTGATAATTCTGAATTCTCCACAGCTCCTGGTGTTCTGGGGTTCCTCCAGCTGGCTGCTGGCCCTGCCGCCCTGGGGCTAAAACCTCAGCTCATGCGGACCTGGGCTCGGCTGGGCTCCTGCGCTCTGCGTGATGCACGCTGCCAGGTCCCAGACCACTGTGCTGGTCCTTCCTGCAGGGCTGCTGGGCTGTCCTCAGTGAGAGGTTGGCTTCTCTGTGTCGTTCTGTGGGTGCTGGGGCTCCAGAAGTTGTTTAGAGTCCCCTTTTACATAGTTTGGGGGGAATCTGGGGGCAGAGTGGCTTGGATGAGCTTTTTCTACTCCGCCATCTTGGCTCCGCCCCCCCCCCCATTCTTCATTTCTTATAGTGCTATAGTATTCCATCACAACAATATGCCAAAGCTTGTTCAGCCATTTCCCAATTGATGAACATCCCCTCAATTTCCAATTCTTTACCACCATAAAAAGAGCTGTTATAAATATTTTTGTACATATAGATCAAATCCCTTTTAAAAATTTGGGATACAGACTTAATGGTCATATTGCTGGGTCACAGTGTATGCACTCCCCCAAACTCTCCTACCTTTACCTCTACCACAAAAGCTCTTTTGTGCCTCTGTCACATGAGATAATTTACCCTATTCTACTTCTCCCTGTCCCCTTCTCCCAATACAGGCCTTATTGTTTCTTAATTTTATTATTTTAGATATCCCATTGAATCTGTGCCCTCTATCTACGTATACTCCCTCAAACTATCCTAAAAATGAGAAAGTTCTTAGGAGTTACAAATATCATCTTCCCATGCAGGAATATAATATTCTTTTATTTTTACCTTTTTATGCTTCTCTTGAGTCTTGTATTTGAAAGTCAAATTTTCTATTGAGCTCCAGTATTCTCATCAGGAATGTTTGAAAGTTTACTACTTCATTAAATATCCATATTTTTCCCTCTGAAGGATTATACTCAGTTTTGTTGGGTAAGTGATTCTTGGTTGTAATCCTAGCTCCTTTTCCTTCTGGAACATCATTTTCCAAGTCATCTGAGCCTTTAGTGTAAAAACTGCAAAATCTTGTATTATCCCAACTATGGCTCCATGATATTTGAATTGTTTCTTTCTAGCTGCTTGCAATATTTTCTCCTTGACCTGGGACCTCTGGAATTTGGCTACAATATTCCTGTGGGTTTTCATTGGGATCTCTTTCAAGAGGTGATTGGTGGATTTTTTCCATTTCTATTTTACCATCCGGTCCTATAATATCAGGACAGTTTTCCTTTATAATTTCTAGAAAGATGACATCTAGGCTTCTTTTGATCATGACTTTCAGGTAGTCCAATAATTCTTAAATTATCTCTCCTAGATCTGTTTTCTAGGTCAGTTGCTTTATCAATGAGATATCTCACATTTTCTTCTACTTTTTCATTATTTTGATTTTTGTTTTATTTTTTCTTGATGTCTCATAGAATCATTAGCTTTTACTTGTCCAGTTCTAAACCACATTCTTTTCTATTTGGCCAATTTTACTTTTTAAGGAGTACTTTTCAGTGAATTTTTGTACCATTTGACTTATTCTGTTTTTTGGGTGTTTTATCTTCTGTATTTTTGTGCCTCCTTTACCAAGTTGTTGATTCTTTTTAATTATTTTCTTGCAACACTGCCATTTGTTTTCTCAATTTTTCCTTTCCTTTTCTTATTTGATTTTTAAAACCTTTTTTTAGTTCTTCCAGGAATTCTTTTTCAGTCTGAGGTCAATTCACTGTCTTAATGTATGAAGCAGTTTTGATTTTGTTGTTGTCTTCTGAGTTTGTGTTTTGAGCTTCCCTGTTACCATAGTAAATTTCTATTGTCAGTTTCTTTTGTTGTTGTTGTTTACTCATTTTTCCTGCCCATTTCTTTACTGTTAACTTTATGATAAATTGGGTTCTGCTCCCAGGGTGGAGGGGTCACTATTCAAAGCTTCATGATTTGGGGGGCAGCTGTTTTCAGAGCTGGGTCTGGGAATCTGTAAGTTTTTACTTCTTCCAAATTAGTTAGATCTAAGGAGCAGTACATTTTTTATTCTCTTGGCCTGTGCTCTAGTCTGTGAGTTACCACAAGCACTCTTTTTCTACCTAGAACTGTGGCCAAGGTTCCCACTCCCCTGTAGCCAAAAACTCATGAGTTCTAGTATTCCTCCTTACCTGGTACTTTGACCCAGGGCTGTGACCAGATTCCAAGTCTTGGCAATGCAACAAAAACCTGTATCCAATGCCAGCCAAGGGACTCCTTTAATCTCTTTTTGTGCAGTTGTGTGACCCCCTTACTGTCTGTTGCCTGAAAGCTCCAGAAACCATTGCTGCTACTGTCAATTCAGTTGTTACAGTCCTGCTGCAGATTTACCCGGGTGTGGCTTTGCTGTCACAGCCTATGATGAACTGCAGTATACTCGCACCTTATTGTGATATACATTTCCTGCCGACCTTCTAAGTTTTCTTGGGCTGGAAAATTATTTCACCTTGTTTTTTTGTGGGTTCTGCCGCTCCAGAATTCATTTTGAGACATTTTAAAAAGTTGTTTGAAGGGGAATTTAGGAGAGCTCAGGCAAGTTCCTGACTTTTCTAGGCATCTAGGCTCTACTTCTGGTCCTCAGTGAAATATGAGGCAAAGTTCTCACCTGAGAGGAGGTCTTATGGGAAGTTTGAGGAAGGATAAAAGTTTTTGAAAATTAGTGTGAAGCATAGAAATGTGGGTCTTTTAATGGGATATAAAATGATCCCCATGTTACAGTGAGGGCTCACTTGAGATTATGTTATCTTTATTTATAGTGGACTCAATGTGGTTCTTGGTTTCCTTTAGCTACCTTCAAGAACATTTGAATAGGACATAAAACAAGGGACAGTGGGAATAATCCAAAGTTGAGGTTCTGTAGCACAAAAATCTTCTGTAGGCAAAGGGGACAATGGACTAGAGAGAAAAGAACCACATCAGGTGGAACCAAGTAGCCAAGATTTGTAACAGAGGAGAGTGTTATCAATGCAAGGTTGAGGAGTAGAGAGGGAGATGAAGCTTTTGGGGGGGGGAGGATGAAGAACAGGCTTAGGGGATACAAGGGAGAGGTGGAATCAAAAGGGATAATGATCAGATAAGGTAATATCAGAGTTCACTACATGACAACTAAAAGGGCATGAACATTTTTGTTTGTAGTTGAGGTCACTGGAAGAGTAATTCATGAAAAAATAAGCAGGTTGAGAAATTGAGAGATTAGCTAGGTGTATGTCGGTATGAATGTTAATATATTCTAGTATGAGAGCAGAAATTTTGGAGGAGAGAAAGACTTAACCAGACACTGAAAAAAAAATGGAAAGTGGCCTAGAGGTTGATAGGTAACATATCTCAGGATCTCAATTGCAATGAATTTCAGAGGAGGAGAGGTTACTGATTAATGGTGATATAGGCACAGTCTAGAAGTGACAATGAGATCTAAGGAGTATTCCAGCTCTTGTCTTTCCCCTGTGATCAGTGAAAGTGAAACCAGTAGTGGAAAGGGAGGCCAATGATACTATCATCAGGAAGAAGCCAGAGCTCCATGAGTTCAGAAAATTACAAAGAGTTCAAAAGGAAAAGGTTTAAAATGTAAGCTGTTTTGCCTAGAAGGAAGCATTCCAGAGAATATAGTGGAAAGGATTCTGTGCCTGTAGAATAGTACTTTAGGGAGGTTGAGTTGAGGGTGATGGGAATAAAGGTGTGGGCATTGTTTGACAGTCAGGGGATCAGAATTACTGGAATAGGAACATTAAAATGAGATGAGAGTATGTTAATCATTGAGAAATAGATATCATCATCTCTAGGCATTTGACCTCTTGATGGAGTCATCCAATATCATTGAAAAACAGTACGTAGCTAGAAAACAGTGGTTAATATATAAAGGGGCAAATGAAAATGAAGCAACTGTTAGTGAAGGAGGATGGCTGTCCTAGAAAGGCTAGGATTATCCCATCCTTCCCTAGTAGCTACTTCCCACCTTATCTAGCACAAATAAGGGAAGCAAATGGTGAAGGTGGAGTTGTTTGACACTAAAGAGTGTGCTGGGAGAGAGTGTTATGGAATGAGATTCAAGTTCACGATAATGAATAATAAAATGATCATCACCAACAATAACTTCAATGAATATCTCACTTGCAATTGGCCTATGGCACTATTTCTATGCAAGACCTGTTCAATGAAACCAAGGTCAAATTAAGCACTGAAATATTGAATAGGAGTATTTTTTTACATCTATATTCATTCTTTTACACACTCGGTTGGCTTCTGCACTCTGTGTGCATTCCTTTCAGAACATCATGGAGAAATGGTTAACTCAGATTCCCAGTTCCCTCTTTAGGACCATGACCTACATAGAGTAGGAACTTAGTAATTATACTGAATATTTTTCACCTCACACTCCTAATGATGACTGTCTATAGTCATAGTATTTATGTTTAGTTTTTTCAACTATTTGCATAAAACTGATTTGGAAAAGATACTTTAAAATACAGAATTATTTGTTATGCATAGAGTTGTACTTAGTACATTAATGTGAAAACAATAGCTGGTCCAACTGTGGATAAAGGCATAATTATTAAAAACTCTGTGATAAATAGACTAACTTTATAATCCATGAGGGATTATGGAACATAGTAGCTGCTTAATACATGTGTACAAAATGAATTTTAGAGAAATCTTATATAACCTACCACAACGAAACACATCTTTTTTGTTTCCCTTAGATGACAATGCTATTATGAGCTGATGAAAATCTGTTTGACTGGCTTCAACCATGTCAGAAGCATGTATCCTAAGTCTAATAAACTTTAAGACTGGGCATTGCACCCACTCCATCCCCTCTTATTTGCATGGCACAGTTAGAATTAAGTTTCCTAAGTTCCTGTTCCTCATTCTGAAGCATTCTGAAGCCAGATTAAATTGCTTCATAACAGCCAATTGCTAAATTTTCAGTGTAAGCATTTGTACTTCAAAAACTGGAAAATGTGAAAAATCAGGGCTTGATTTATTCATTGTCTAGACTTTAAAAAGCAATGGAAAAAATACAAGTTAAATTGCAATATAGATTTAACTTAAAAGTGTGCTATGTATACATCCCCAACCCTGAAAGCTAGCTGTTAAACATTTGTCAGCATATCTCTGACCTCATTCCTCAAATTAGATAATCTAGAAAAAAAAATTTCAATGTTCTAGAGTACTCCATGACCACCTCCATGGATGATGGAGGAAGTCTCCAATTAATGCCACATTGGCTTTTTGTCTAAAAGCACCACAAGCTGCATACCGAGACTTTCCCATTGGAAAATTTCCCATCTGTCCTCCTACCTTTGTATCAATAATTTTTTTTAACTGCTATCCCTGTAGGTCTCTGTTTCTCTTCATGCAAAAATTCTCTCCCTTTTAAGAACTGTATTTACTTATGTTCTTCAAGGAAATTATTAGAGCATTGATTATAGATGGCAGCAAGAAGAGAGATCAAATAGGAGGATATTGCTGTACTCTACGAAAAATACAATGAAAGTCTCAATAAGGTGGTGACTGTGAGTGAGGAAGAGATAGTATATAATAAGAGCTAAGAGATAGAAACTTTATGATTTAGCTACAGATTGATATTTGAAATGAATAAAACTGAGCAATTAAGGAAGGTACAAAGATTTCTAGTTTATTGGAAGGACAGCAATACATTCAATAGTAATGGGGAAGTTCAGAAGTAAAATGTAATGAGGTCTCTTTTGGACATTGAATATGAAATTTGCAATAAGCAGGTAGGGTTAAGGTATGTGTCTCATAAGAGAAATTAGAGGTGGAATTATAGTTCTGGGAGTCATTACTATCAGTAAACAAAAGGAACTTGAGATCACCAAGTGAAGGACTGTAAAATGAAAACGAATTCCCAACCACAGCAGTGGGGTACAATTATATAATATGATCTCCAATCGGTTCAGCATTCTGATTGTTCTCAAGGCAACTTGCTAATGTCCTTCTTATATTGTGATAAATGTGTGCTATAGATGTCATATGATCAGGAATATAGCACAGCTACTATTTTCCTGTTACTGTCTTAAGATAGTCTAAGACTGCATTATTTTTCTGGCTTCCCTATTATACTATTGACTCATATTAAGCTTGTAGTCTACTAAGAACCATGTTACCCCCCCACCAAAAAGCAAAAAAGTATGACTACCTTGATATATTTCCTCTGTCTTACACTTGAAAAGTTGATTGTGTTAAAACTAAATATATGACTTTATGGTAAGCTAGATGATGCAGTGGATAGAGTGCCATGCTTAGAGTCAAAAAGACTCCTTTTCCTGAATTCAAATCTGGCCTCAGACACTTAGTAGCCATGTGGCTTTGGGCAAGTCACAGCCCTGTTTGCCTCAGTTCCTCATCTATAGAATGACCTGAGGAAGGAAATGGCAAACTACTCCAGTATCTTTACCAAGAAAACACCAAATGGGGTCATGAAGAGTTGGATGTGACTGAAAAACAAAAAATATGACTTTATATTAATTTCTATAACTTTCATGTTTTTTTTAAGTTTTGTCTAATCCAAAAGAAGATTCTGAATCTGGCATTCAACATGCTAGCTATTTTAATTAATTAATTTAAAACAAAATTTTAGACTTTTTTCAAATCAATAAAAAAAAGTTTTCTTTCCATTCCACCTTCCCCATCTTCCTGGCTAAAGAAATAACAAAACTTCAATTACATACATGTATAGTAAGGCAAAACAAATTTCCACACTGGCCACATAAAAAAAGTTTTAATCCATGCCCAATCTATCATCTCTCATACCTAGTCTATCAGAAGGTGAGTAGCATTTTTTGTCATGGATTCTCTATAACTACGGTTGGTCATTGCACCATTTTAGAGTTACTAAGTTTTTCAAGGTTAATTGTCTTTACAAAATTGTTGTTATTGTATACGCTATTCTCCTGGTTCTTCTTATTTCATTAACTCATACTACTTTTTTCAGGTTTCTCTGAAGTCATACTCTTTATGATTCTGTACAATAGCATTCCCTCACATTAATATACCATAGCTTGTTTAGCCATTCTCCAATTCATGGGCACCAATTCCATATTCAATTATGGAATTCAATCCACAACCAAAAAAATCTGATATGAAATTGTGAGGAAACAATTTGTTTGGGGAAAATTATTATATTGTTTAAATACAAACTTATGTGATTAAAGGTTGTCCACACCCAGAATGTCATCTGACTTTAGCAATATTCTCTTGGAATACTAGAGATGACAACAAGATATTTTGGATTCCCATAGGTCAGGATTTGTTCTGTGAAGTTTGGATTCATTCAAAGGACCACACTTGAGGACCTAGAGGGTCACATGTGACCTGCAGCTTACAGGTTCCCCACCCCTTCCCCAGGTCATGGAACAACCCAAAACATTCTTACTTTAGTTTACCCAGGGCTTGTGGTGATTTCACTCAAGCTTGTGTTTAGGGTCCTTTTTGTGTTTTGAAAGAGGAAAAGGCTCAAGTCAGGAACAAAGATGCAGCAGAATAGCAAATGAATTTATATAAACAAGATATTTCTTCAAAATGGTGGTTTTATTGAGATCTCACTACTTAGAGAAGAGGATTATCAGGATAGAGAAATCTTCTGGATAAGAAGGATTCTGGGGAATGGTAGAAAAGTCAAGAGTGAAGTCAGAACAGAAGTCAAGAGTGAAGTTAAGAACAGAATATAATCTCTTTGAGGTCAGGAAATATTTGTTTCTTTGTATTCTCAAAATATAACAGAGTGCTTGGTATATAGTATGCTTGATAAATGCTTTTTAATTCAGAGACACCTCACTTATTGTCACATATTTTGCTTCTATTTTTTCACAAATACTAATGCTATTAATATTTTGTTTGCTATCATTATTTTTATTTGACCTTAGTCAAAAAATCTAGAACAATTACTGTCAATATTTTTATTATAATTCTAATAGATGGATCTCTGAGTCAAATAATATTAGCAATTTATTTTTCTTACATAATTCAAAATTGTTTTATAGAACAATTGAGTGAATTTATATAAACAAGAGCAGTAAATGAAAATGCCTGTTTTTCCATGGCCCATGGAACAAAGAAATTTTCTCATCTTTCTGGGATTTAATGGATTTGAAATAATGTCTCAGAGTAACTTTTAACTTAATTTTTTTTGTTATTAGTGATTTTGTTAAAAAAATATTCAGGCAACTTTTTAAAGTATATAATTTTCCTTTTGAAAATGGTTCATATATCATCACCTACCCTTTGTCTATTTATTAATGCTTCCCACAGTCATATTTCTTAAACAAACAAATGAAAAAAACCCTTCTATTCCTCTTTAATTTCTCTATGGTGATATTTTTTTAACTTGTACAGGTTTATCCATGTGCAATAAAACATAATTCATGTTGTAAGATGCTTGTCAACTTATTTTTCAACCAGCTACTTTCTAGTTCTCAGTAATTTTGTCAAGAGTTCTTCTTCCAGTCATTTGTGTTCTTGATGTTATCTAGGATGAACCCAAATGTAAATACATCCATATACATGTATGTGTATATGTATGTACACACAGATATTGATATGCATGTTTACATATGCACACATACATATTTGTATTGAGATCTTTATATGATTATGTATTTATATGAAGACAGAGAGAGCACAGTGTACTCAAAATAGAAAATATAGAAAATGCTAGACTCTAATCCAACTGAACACATTATCAGTATGACTAGAGATAAGTCACTGAGCTTCAGTTTACCAATCTGCAAAATGTGGGTAACATCTGTTACAGCTACCTCTCATAGTTGTCATAGGTCTCAAATAACAGATAACATGCAAAATGCTTTACAAAACTTCAAAGTACAATATAAGTGCAGGCTACTCTAATCAAGCAATAGAACATTATGGACATTTGATTTTAGGCGTGTGTTTGTTTTTAATGAAGTCTATTCTACTGATCATCTTTTCTATGTTTGACCCAGTAGAGATTGTTTTGATAATTGCTCACCTCTGTCAGAAGACTTTTTTGTGTTCTGACACTCAGAGCCTGGATATTTTATCAATAATTGTTTTATTTAAGCAGAGGCAGGAAGATACATAGTGAGTGCTAGTGTAAGCTGACTACATCGAATGGTGTCAATCTTCCCTCTCCCTTGTCCTCTGTTTTCATCCAGGATAGACGTCAATGTTGAGTTAACCAAAAGGTACTGTATGGATGGTGGAGTGGAAGGAATTTATCAGTTCTAGGCTAAGAAAGGACTTTTTTCCTCAAAGCTTTTATTTATTTGCCTTTATGGAGGGGGGGGGGAAGGCAGAGCATTTGGGGGTTAAGCGACTTGCCAAAGGTCACACAGCTAGTAAGTGTTAAGTATCTGAAGCCAGATTTGAACTCAGGTCCTCCTGACTCCAGGGCTGGTGCTCTATTCAGTGCACAACCTAGCGACCCCTCAAAGCTTTTATTTCACAAGAAGTCCTGTGGTACAGTGGAAAGAAAATGAATTCTAGAGTCAGAGTATCTGGGTTCAAATGGGACTTCCAACATTCACTACACTTACCTTGGGCAAGTCATTTTTTTTTACTTCCCTAGGCCTTCTTAGTTTGTAAAATGGGAGGGAAGCATATAAACTAGCTGACTTTTGAGGTTCCTTCTAATACTCAGTCTGAGAGTTGTCCCCAGAAAACAGATCTAACTGATGAGGATATATTGGGTGGGAGGAGGTAGGAGGGGTTGTCCTTCTGCTGGCCCAGCTTTCTGAGCCCTGAGGCCATTATGTCAGAAATTAGGTTCAAAAGAGGCTCGTATCCACTCTGATACAATGGAGTACTTTGGGCCAGTGAATATAAGAATATAATTAAATGGATGATTTTCCTAAGCAGTAGCACAAACATCCATTATGAATGCAGGTGGAGGCAGCCTATATGGAACCAGAGGTTCAATCAGGTCAAAAAAAGCCCCAAAGGAGCATGCAGAACAGCCCCTATATGCTCCTCATAGAGGCTATTCCCCTGCAGATTTCCACACAGTTGAGTGTCCACACCTGTGTCCCTGATCGTCTACCTGGGGGAATATTTCCTCATCAGCTATTGCCAGCTGCACTACAGTTAATTCAATTCTGCTCTAAAACATTATTGCTTCATGATGTAGTCTGGATCTAGTAATACTAAGCTACCTTCTAACACCGACCATATATCTTTTATCATTCTTTTGCACATATTTTATTGAATGATGAACATTAAATAACAATATAATAAACTAAAGTTACTTAGCATTTAAATTTAAATTAAGTTAAATAAATACAAATAGAACTCAACTTTTCTAGTCAATCCAAATCCTCTTAAAGATTTTTTGTTTGTCTATTCATTCTTCTTTACTATTTTTCTTACATGGTCATAGGTTAAACATGATTCTTCTGGTTCTGCTTTTATGTTTACATCGTTTTGATGAAGGTCTTTCCAAGTTTGTTTGCCTCATATTTATTAGTACTAAGTGTATCAGAGTATTCCATTATATTAGTGTACAACAAATTATTTTACCATTCACCTATTGTTAGACATTTTGATTGTTTCCAGGGTTTTTTTTTAAATTGTATAAAATGCTGATTTTAAAATCTTTTCATAACTTTTGGTGGGGTAGGGGTAAACAGGATTGTTTTTGATAATACTTTCAGAACTTATTGCAACTGACAGAATACTTACAGAATTCCTTCCAAAGTGTTTTAACATTTATAATTCCACTAACAATATATGAATATGCCTCTTTCTCTACAAGTTCATCTGAAATGAATTTCATTACTTTAAATCATTTCACTTATTTAAGGAAGTGAAGTAGTGATTCACAGTAGTTTTACTGGTATCTCTTGTATTGTTAGTTAAATTTTAAAAATGTTTTCTGTCATTTTCTCCTCATCCTTCTTATTGTTGAACCAATGTTCTAAAACTGTTTAAACCACTAAAATTAGTGTAACAAGGACACTATGGCACCATTTTCTCATGGCCAGTTTCTTACATCACCCTTCAGGTTTCCATGATACCCTGAGAAATTTGTGGGTGACATTTCTCCACTACCTCATGGCTAGACCATGTACCAGCTGTATCCCCTTTCCAATATTAAAGGGCCAGTGACTAGCACCCTAATTCCATCTAACCACTTGATATCACTTAGCTTTTACAAAAATATATGTGTTTTGAAGACACTCCAGGATAAATATGAAAAAACATTTACCTCAGTAGCATGGTATATACTCTCAACTATAAAATCTTGGCTTCTGAGGGAGTAGGTTTTAAATTAAATAGATTTGTTGTACCATTCTCATCAAGTCCATGCACAGAGGTGGCATAATAATCTGATGACTCCTTTTCTAAGTTAGTACTGGTCTGGGGTCTAAATGGTTATTAAGGTTATGAGGGATTTAAAGCCAAACAGAAAATTTTATATTCATTCTTATACAGAGTGACTAGAGTTTGTTGAATAGAAGAGTGATATAGTCAAATGTTTGCCTTAGGAAGATCATTTTGACAGGGAGTGGAGGATGAACTAGAATGGGGAAAGATTTGAGGCAGGAAGACCAATCAGTAGGGTATTGCAATAGTCCAGGTGATAAGTGTCTGCATAAGAGTGGTGGCAGAATTAGAGAAAAGAAAACAGAATGTTAGGTGTGGCTAGGTGTCGCAGTGACTAGAGTGTCGGCCCTGGAGTCAGAAGGACCTGAGTTTGGATCCGACCTCAGACACTTAATGCACACACAAACAAAAAACCTAGCTGTGTGACCTTGGGCAAGTTACTTAACTCCAATTGCCCTCCAAAAAAGCAAAAAAGAAAAGAAAACAGAATGTTCAAGTAACATTACAAAGGTAGAAAGCAATTATCCTTTGACCATTGATTCAATATGGGGATGTGGTAGCAGGGGAAGAGGAAGAGTGAAGATTTAAAGACAACACTAGGTTTCAAGGATGGTGAGACCCTTGGCAGTAATAAGAAAATTGGAAAGAGGGGAAGGTTTGATGGAAAAGTAATTAGTTTAGTTTGGACATGTTTATTTTAAAATGTCTTACAGGGGGGCAGCTAGGTGTTGCAGTGAATAGAGCACTGGCCCTGGAGTCAGGAGTACCTGAGATTACATATGGCCTCAGACACTTGACACTTACTAGCTGTGTGACCTTGGGCAAGTTACTTAACCCCAATTGCCTTGCCTCCAACAACAAAACAAAATTTAAACAATAAAATGTCATACAGGCAGCTGGAGATGTAAGATTGGAGGTAAAGAGAGAGGTAATGATTGGAAAAATATTTCTGAAAATTATATGAATAAATGTGGTAATTGAATCTGTAGGAGTTAGTGAGTTCACGAAGTACAGTAACAGAGAGGGAGAAGTGGGGGAAAGAAAAGCATTTGGGATTTATCCACAGTTATCAAGCATGACCTGGATAAAGATCTAGCCAAGGAGAATAGGAAGGATTGATCAGAAGTTAGAAAAGCCTAAAGAGAGGAAAATATCAAGAAGAGGATGATTGACTGTAGCAAAGTCTACATATTGAAGAAGAAGGATAAATATGAAGGAAAGAGTCATTAGGTTCATCAATTAAGAGATCATTTGTAACTTTGGAGAGGGCACTTTCACTTAAACAATGATGTCAGAAACAAGACTGCCGGAAATTAAGAAAAGATTGAGAAAAAAAGAAGTGGTAAGAATACTGGCAGATGGCCTTCTTAAGGAATTTAGCTAAGAAAGGGGAGAGAGATAAAGGATGATAGTACAGGATGATGAATGAATCACCTGAGTGGTTTTTTGTTTTTGTTTTTAAGAATGGGTAGATTAAAGGAAGAGATAGTGGAAGAAGGCATTTGAATGACATAAGATGAAGAAAATGGAAAAAGAGGGAATTCTCAGTGAATGGTCTCATTTTCTTTTTCAGTGAAATATGTGGGGCGGCTAAGTGGTGCAGTGAGTAGAGTGCTGGCCCTGGAGTCAGAAGGACCTGAGTTCGGATCCGGCCTCAGACACACACTTAACACATACAAACAAAAACCTAGCCGTGTGACCTTGGGCAAGTTACTTAACCCCAATCACCCTCCAAAAAGCAAAAAAAAAAAAAAAGAAAAAAAGAAAAAGAAAAAGAATGTGGCAAAGTTCACAGCTGAGACAGTTGAGTGAAGGAAAACTGAGAAGTTTGAGGACAGATAAAAAGGTTTGTAAAAGCTGCTCTGGAGAGTTAGATTATGAAACTCTTGCTACAGTGCTGGTCTAGTAGAGATTATGTAACAAAATTTTTAGTAGACACAGTTAACAGATTTTAATGATTTTCCCTGTTATCTTTAGAAGCATTTGAATAGAAGTGAAAGCAAGGCATGATGAGAATAATCCAACACTGGTTTGGCAGGGTGAAATCTTTAATAGGATGAGATAGACTGAAGAGAACACTGAAGAGCTGAACTAGTTCACCAGTTGGTCAAGATATAAAAGGGAAGAGAATGTAGCCAATGTATGGGTGATGAACTCGGGATAGAACTAAAAGCTTAAGGGATTGGAGGTTGCTGTGAAGACAAAAAAATGGATTTTGAAGTTGCAAAGCAGTGGTGAACAATAACAGATTATAATCAGATAAAGGAACATCAGATTTTGTGAAAATTATTCGTTTATATGTAATAGGAAGATCAAAGATATGACCACCTCTGTGTGTAGCTGAAGTGTGGTGGAGAACATCAAGCAGAGACAGAGTGGCCACTTGTTGGTTTTGTTATAGAAGAGATCTTTATTGAGGTACCACATCAGCTCCATGGACTTTGAGTTCCCCATCACCCTGAAATTCTATTATTCCCTGATACATCTTATTCTTTTAACCACATTTCTATTGTATTGTAACTTAAAGCCCTTGCAAGCTTAAACTATATTATTATTTTTGTCTTTTACCTTTGCTAACCAAACCTGGAGGAAGCTCTCAAACTTATCTTGCCCTACCATAGTCAATGGTGGCAGGGACTCTCATTGTATAGTATGCCTTCCTCCTTCCACCAAAATAAAAAAAAAATCATTTTATGATCAGGTTTTGAATGCCTGTATGAATCTCTGCTACTCTGTTTACTTTATCTTTCTCATCCAGGAGTAGAAAATGGAGCTTTTTCCAAAGCCCAACGTTCCACTGAAGGCAGACGTTGATACTGATTTATAACCCTGGAAATTACCTATACTACAGGGAGCTACGATGAAATTGAGAGAGCCCTTTGCTAAGAGCTCAGATATCCCCACCTCCACTTCATACTCTGGAAAATTCCTTTTTCATTGCTCCCCACAAGAGGTGAAGGAAATCCCTATCTACTCCTTCCCCTATCGGCTAGACCACCAGAAGCATGCAATTGCTCTACTTTCCTGCAGCCAGATCAAGGCCACCTATCTAGTGAACTCTAAGACACATAGTTATTAAATTTAACAATTCCATTGAGAAACAAAAATTCTGCAAGTAACCAGGAGAAAGGCCTTCAAATACAAAGAAAAGGAAGTTTGAATAACACAAGACTATTCTGGCATCAGAAAACAGAAATGGGAGTTAATTCTAGTGCCTTCCCCCTGTTGATAATTCCAATTTATCCTATACATAGCATTTTTGTTTGTAGTTGTTTTCATGTTGACTCCCCATTAGACTGTGATCTACTTGAGGGCAGGGACTGTCTTTTGTCTTTCTGTGCATCTTCAATGCTTAGCATAATGCCCAGAACACAGTAGGTACTTAATAAATATATATTGACAAACTAACTACAATAAATCTAATACAGGTGGTCCATGCAACATACTTAAACTATTCCTCACATTCTCTTTAAATTGTTGAATACTCTCACTGTTACTGTAAGACTGTCAACTCTTTCAAGACTTTTGGATTTGTTTATGATTTTACAATTTGTCTGTTGTATCATTATAAAAATTATGCTCAGGGTGGCTAGGTAGCAGAGTGAATAGAGCACCAGCCCTTGAGTCAGGAGGACTTGAGTTCAAATCCAGCCTCACTTAACACAAAAACTAGCCTGTGACCTTGGGTGAGTCACTTAACCCCAACTGTCCTCCTAAAAAACAAACAACAACAACAAAAAACAACCCCAAAATTATGCTCAATTTAGCTTCTCAAAAGGAAAGTTAGGAGGTCATTAATTTTTTTAAAATTCATTTTTACGATAGGATTGCAAATAAATGTTGCAGAAATAATAGCCTAACCTCTTTCCCCATTTAAATAGACTAATGTTTTTTCTTTTTGTTTTTGTTTTGTTTTGTTTTGTTTTTCATGAAAGATTATCCTTTGGACTGGATTGGCCCAGGGGACTAAAGCTCAAGTTGTACTTCTCTTGATAAGCCTTCCCAAGAGTATTGATGTGGTTTCCCAATCACTAAAGGGCATAAAACAGTCCAACATGAACATGGACTCAAGGCTATTCAGGGTTGGCAGATATTTCAAGACCAACACTTTGCACACTTAAGGATAATTCTTATCTAGCATGGAGATGAAGGAAGTTGGGGTGCTTTATTATACTTTTTATTTTTTTTTACCATTAAGAAATAGACTTCACTAGAAGCAGTAAACTCTTTCTCCATACAAGTAAAACTCTTTTTCCATACAAGTTAGACAAGTTCTTCCCTGAAAAGTGCAAAACTCACCCCTGGTACTGACTGACCCAGGAGACCAAGGATCAAACACCCCCAATTCAGATTCCTGATTGCCTCTGATCATGCTAATGTTTCTTGCCCACCAACAAAGAATATAAAAGTGTTCAACATGCATGTGGGCTGAAAGCCATTTAGATTTGACAGATGTCTTAAAACCTTTGAAGTTGCCACATCCAGCTTTGCTGATTGGACAAATTTCCAAGTGAAGATGGGGCAGGAGTTTGAAGGGGTCAAGGCTACCCAAACTAAGTCCTGTCAGAGCTTAATACACTAACTATGCTAAACCACACCTTAGCAAACCTCCTTTTGTTAACTATTGAATGTCCTAGGAGTGCCTTCAGAAAACACATTTCCTACTGACTCCTCATTTTTCAATTTTAGCTTCACCATGCCTCCCAGGAAATTCATGAATGGAAAATCTCATTATTTTGCAAGATCCAATCATCATTGTTACTCACCCCTCCTTAGTATCTTCTGCTCCTCTGAATGAGACCCTAAAGTCTTTCATTTAAGAGGTAAGAAGGCTGACATTGACTTAAACTTATCATTTTCCACCAGCTGCATTTATTTTGGACTTATCTGGCTTCTCTATCTTACCCCCTTGCCCAGCTCCAAACCATCCCCTTCCTTTTCGTGTGTGCGTGTGCGCGTGTGCGCATGCTTCCTTCTGTTAGATTAATTCCTGGGGGCAAAGACTGTTTTTTTCAGCCCTAGCACTTATCACAGTGCCTGTTCATAGCAGGTGCTTATTAACTACTATCTGTGACAGCATCAAATCTAAACTAATAGTGACAGTCATCATGTCCATCCCTCCCATCAAATTTGGAGGATATGTTATCTTTAATTGAGAAGTGATTTTGCTTAATTTTGTAGCACTGTATTACAGTCTTTACATTCATTTTCGCATTTGACAAATAGTCTTTTTATAATCTGTCCTGGTGTTGCTTGATAAGTGAAATATTTACTACCAGATACTGAAAGTGATTTAGTAATGCTGTGAAAGCCTGCAGATTCAAGTTGAATCTTATTTTCCTTTTGTGCTTATTGCCTTATTTGCTATTATTCTATTTTTTTCTTTTTTCTTCCAATATTTATTCTGTAATATTTTCTTTAATGATTTCCTACAATAGGTGACCTAGGACTTTTTTATCTTCACTTTTTTCTTGAAGGTTAATGACTTCTATTTTCTTGCAATGTTTTAATTTTAAAGTTAGAAGCTTTGATCTGCAGATCCACTTATTCTCTCCTAATTTTGCTGTCTTTTGCCATTGTGCTAATCATTTTTGCTGCCTTTTTTGTGATGCCCCTTTCATTCTTTCTTCAGTTTGTCCACTTGACATTCCAAAAAATTTAGTATTCATATTTTTAAAGAATTTTAACTACTCAACATATTTTATCTTATTAAACCTTTCAAACATTGTTGTGATTCTATAGTTGTTTCCTTTTTTCTGAACTCCAGTTGTAATTTTTACAATATTATTCCTTAATTCTTTTAGAATTTTAAATTTATAATCTTTTATTTTATTATGGTCCTTTGTACTAGCAGCCTTTTATGCAATCTCATTTCCTAATTTGTTTAGCTCCATTTCCTGTGGTGTTTTTACTGTGAAAATCACTTTTCTTTTCCTTCTTTTTTATTTGCTATATTTCCTTTTGTTTTGAGATGATGAAGGGGAACAGGGATTAGATTTAACCTCTCAGCTATCTCCTGACATATTTTTAAAAAGCTCTTAAAATGTGTTGAAGAGACATCTAGATGACATGACCTACAAAATGGTCATTTTCTCCAGTTTCTACTGATTCTCAAAAAATTTCAAGAGAAGAGTTATATGCCAGAGGTAGATATAATGGTTTTTACAGGATGAGAAAGAAAGAAATCCCAGAAGGTAAGAGCTGTATGAAATAAGAGTGGAAAGCCCTAATCCCTAAAGTATTTAGCATCCCTTCCCCACTAATCTCAGTGCTCTGTTAGTTTGTATAGCATAACCCAGAGATCTATACTTTGGGCAAAAAAAACAAAGATTTGGCACCAAAAAAATCCCTCCTGTGGCAAAGTTTTTTTGGTGAATTCTACACATATCCTTTTCTAGTAATACTGGGGCAGCAAGTAGTAAACATCTGTTCTACCTAGGCACATCTGGAGGAAGGGGAGAGCTGGAGAGGAGTAAACTTCATTTTGTTGGTGCCTAATTTAGAGTACTAATGAAGGAAGTACTTACTATGTCTGAAACACTTCCTAAGCACTAAGAATATAAGTAAAAAAGTAAAACATCTTCTCAAGGAGCTCACATTCTAGTGGGGGATTCAACACAAATGAAAGGGTGCAGGTGCAAGACATATAGAAAACTATTATCCTTAGAATGCAAATGCAAAACAGGGAGTAATGCCTCCTCTTTAATGCCATTGCCACTGATAAAATTATATCAGTTTCTGATGCTGAAATATTTCACAATGGCAAAGATTTAAGACACAAGATATTTCTTTTCTGGATCTTTAGTAAAGATGTTTATAGCACCTGTAGGAATAGTTGCCAGGTTGAACATCCACAAGGGTTACCTCAAAGGAAAATAGTTGAAGTCACTGGATGAGAAGCATTATCATTCTCAAGGCTATTGGGTTCAGGGTCTTGGGTTTTCTCCATAAAGGTGTGAGGAAGATAGAGGCCAAGGTGGTGGTGGTGGTGGCCTGATCTGCCTGGCACATGCTGCTTCCTGTCTCTCTGCCAGAGTGTCTTGCTTCTTCAACTAAACTGTCTTGCCCTCCCCATAAATTAGCAAGCTGGAAGACCCACCCCACCTTTCCTGAATCCTGCCAAAAGTGGCAGATGCAACTTCAGTCCAGCAAAAGGACTAAAGAACAGAGGGAACTGGGGCAGGGAGTAAACATGCATGTCTGCACTTGACCTAAAGGAATGAAGATGATAACCAACTGGGGCCCATTCTGTCCCTAAGAAGATACTAAGAATAGGGACTATGCCAGTGAAAAGTATCTCCAATGTGAGAGGAGGTTGAGGGAGAGGGACAGACAACTTTGGGGCAATACTTTCATGAAAAATGGAGAAAATAAGTTGTTAAGATAACCAGAAATATAAAAAGGACAACAACCATCAAAATCTCAGGGTGAAAAAATTAAGTTAAAAGGCCATAAGCAAAATAATAATAATAATAATAATAGAGCAGATATTAAAATTAGATGAAAGGGTATATATTAAAGCATCCAAAAGATTGCATACCTATCTAAAAAAATATTTCAAGGAAAAAAAACTTTAATACCTGTTGAAGCACAACTGAGTGGTTTACTGTAGAGATTGGAACCACAGCAAGATTTTCTAGAATTATATAAAAGAGAAATCACAATCCTGAGAGAAGTGAAAAGGAAATAAAAGGGAATAACTATGGTTTTTGTAGGAGAAATTATTAGCAGAATTTAAAAAATTTATGTGTCTATAAACATGTAATATTATATGATATCCAAATTGTTGTTGTTTAGTCATTTTTTCAGTAATGTCCAACTCTTCATGACCGTGTTTGGGGTTTTCTCATCAGGGATACTAGAGTGAGTTGCCATTTCCTTCTCCAACTCATTTTACAGATGAGGAAATGGAGGTAAACCACGTTAAGTGACTTGCCCAGAGTCACAACTAGTAAGTGTCTGAGACCAGATTTGAAAAGGCAGATGAATCTTCCTGACTCCAGGCCCAGCATGCTATCTACTGTGTCACCTACCTGCCCACTATATCCAAACTAATGAAATGCAAAACACATAAAGATTTTAAATAACCCAACTTCAGAAAAGGAAATAAAACTAGTGATAAGGAAAAAAACAATAAAAATCTCCTAATCTTAAAGGATTCTTCTTATGGAAAATGTCATCAAACTTGTAAAAATATTAACTATACTGCAAAAATTATTCTTCAAAAATAAAGCAAAAATACTATGTCACATCCCTTTTATGAGATAAATATGGTTCTAATACCTAATTAAGGGAAGGTTAAGGTAACAAATGAGAAATATAGACCAGATTCTTTGAAAATATTGATTAAAAAGTTTTAAATAAAATTCTGTCAAACAATCTACAGTATTTTATTGAAGAAATTATTCATTAAGAATCAAGTTGCACTAATACTGAAATGTTTTATGTGATTCCATTGCTTGCCCTCTCAAGGAGGAGGAAATAGATGGGAGAAAGGGAGAGAATTTTGGGGTAAAAGAGATTGTTAAGAGTTTTTACATGTAATTGAGAAATATTTAACAAAATGAATAATTTTTAAAACAATCAAGTTGTATTTATACCGAGCATGCAAGGATAATTCAACAGTAGGAAAATAATCAACATAATTCAACAATCAAACACAAACATTCCAAATCACAAAATGACAGTTGTATAAAAGAAATAAACTAAAGGTATAAAGATAGGCAAAAAGAAGAGAAAACAAATCCTTAGAAAATCAACAAAGTAAATAAGATTTACTTCAAAAATGTAGTGTTATAAAATAAAAATAGCATTTTTATATGATAACAACAAAATCCAAGAGGTAATAATAGAAAAGGAAATTTGATTCAAATTAATTGGTAAATGCATAAAAATATTGGTGAGTCAATTTACCAAAACAATATTTTATATTTGTAGAGATTCAATAACAACCTGCTCCTCTTTTTCTAGTTCCCTAAAGCTTACAATGTTAGTGTGGGTACCTAATTGGAACCACTTTCTTCATCCCAACTCAAGAAACCCACCAGCCTCAGCCTCATCTGGTAGCAAAGATTAGAGGCTACCATACCTTATTTTTCACAAGGAATAGGAGTACTACTTCATGGAGCAACACATAATGGGGAGGTAACTTTAGAATAAAAATGATCAGAGGGGTCACCAATTGAAATACTAGCCAGGGATATTGTCTTTTTTCATATCCTTTTTTTTAAAAAGGAAAGCACTGGGGCAGCTAGGTGGTGCAGTGAGTAGAGCGCTGGCCCTGGAGTCAGAAGGACCTGAGTTCGGATCCGGCCTCAGACACTTAACATACACAAACAAAAACCTAGCCATGTGACCTTGGGCAAGTTACTTAACCCCAATTGTCCTCCAAAAAAAAAAGGAAAGCACTCCCTCCAAAGAGCAAGACTTTCTAGGCAAAGATCCTATCATAGAAGAGATAATAATCTAGTAATTATAATTTCCTTAAAATGTCTAATCTATGTTTCTTTATAATTTTTAAAATTTGCATATTGTTTGAATGACCAAAGAAATATATTCGTCTCACAAGTCTGAGATGCTAATTCTTACTCAAGATGAAGATAGGCAGGGAACATGAAAATTTTGCCCAGCATACTCATTCTCATGAAGAAAATGTGAGAGGCTATATGATTGAACCAATACATGGGAAAACACTTAAAAGTACTATACAAAATATTATTCTGTGATGTCTCTTATCAATTATTATAATAAAAGCTCTAGCTAGCCTGTACCCATTCAGAAGTGCTTCCCATCTGAGAGTTCCCATATCATAGAGAGAAGCTGTGAAAATTACTTAGTCCACCTTAAAACAAAAAAGATAAATTTAATTTGAATAACTTCTATTTCAACTAGCAATGTAATGATGTCTATCCCAATTTCTCTGACTTTCAGTTTCATCTTTTAAATGAGGACAATAAAACCTATAACACACTCGGTTGCTCATTTTGAGGATCAAGTGAGATAAGAAATGTAAAACTCCTCTGCAAATCTTAAAGTGCTATATAAATGCAAAGGGTATAGTTTTATTTTGTTTTGTTTTGCTTTATGTATATGGCTGAGAATGAGCATAATATAAAAGATAGGTTGCTAGACTTCAAATCAGAAAAATTTGTGTTCAAATCCTGCCTTTGATACTCACCAGTTGTGTGACCATTGGCAAGTTAATTAACCTTTGATTTTCATTTTCCTCATTTCTAAAATACAGATCATGATTATTGATAATAAAAAATCATGTTGACCTTCTCCAATTCATGTAAAAGGAGACTCTGAACAAACTTTGGAGCTACAGAACCCACAAAATGAGACCTCCTGCTGGAGATAGCCCAGCAGCCTGGCAGGGAGCAGCCAGTGAAACACTCTGGGAGAGGAGCCCAGGCCCAAGTGAATGAGAGGGTTTTGCCCCAGGGCAGGCCTGACCAAACACTGGCTGGAGGGACTCTAGAACACCAGCAACCATGGCTGTTTCCAGAATTATCAACAAATAGATGCCAAGGGGTCAGTACAGTGTGGACTTTGGGACCAGTAGTTGGGAGAGTGTCAGCTTTTGACCCTAGGGTGAGAAGCCACTGAGACACCTCTGTGTAGCCAGAGCCATACTGCAGCTTCAGCCCCTGGTAGGGGGATGAAGCAATCCAGTCTGAGGGGTAATTGCTCTTGCTTAACCTGCTTGGATCTGAATTGCAGTCTAGTGTGGAGGTCCTGGGGTGTGTGACCAGCTTGCCAAGGTGTGTGGATGCTTCAGAGAGGGCACCCAACTAATACCTCCGACATCTGAGAAAACCCCAGCATTTGGGATGGAAGCTCCCCTGTCTGGTGGCAGAGCCTTACTATGGCAAAAAGCCCAAAAGTCAAGTAATTGAGTGGCAACATGACCAGGCAAAGGAAGCAAAACAAACAGAAGAATCCAACATTAGACTCCTATTTGGGGGACAAAATGGATCAAAGCATGAAACAGGAGGAAGACAGTTAAGTCAGAACTCCTGCACCAAAAGCTTCAAATGAAAATACAAGCTGGCTATAGGCCATAGAGGACCTTAAGGAGCAGATAAGTGAAGGGGAGGAAAAATTGGGTAGAGAAATGAAAATGATGCAAGAAAATTATGAAATGAGAGTCAGAAGCCTGACTGAGGAAAATAACACCTTAAAACATAGACTAACTCAAATGGCAAAAGAGGGTCTAAAAGCCAATGAGGAGAAAAGTGCCTTAAAAAGCTGAATTTGCCAGATGGAAAAAGGATCTCAAAAGCTCACTGAGGAGAATCCTTCCTTCAGATTTAGATTGGAGCAAAGGGAAGCTAGTGACTTTATGAGAAATCAAGATACTAATTAAACAGACCCAAACAAATGAAAGAATAGAAGCCAATGTGAAATATCTCATGGGAAAAATCACTGACCTGTAAAATAGATGCAGGAGAGATAATTTAAAAATTATTGGACTACCTGAAAGTCATGATCAAAGAAAGAACCTAGAAATCATCCTCTAAGAAATCCTCAAGAAAACTGCCCTGATGTTTTAGAACCAGAAGACAAAATAGAGATTGAAAGAATCCACTGATCACCTCCTGAAAATGATTCCAAAAAGTAAACTCCTAGGAATATTATAGCCAGGTTTTGGAATTCCCAGATCAAGGAGAGAATATTACAAGCAGCCAGGAAGAAACAATTTGAAAATTGTGGAAACACAATCAAGATAACACAGGATCTGGCAGCTTCTACACTGAGGGACTGAAGGACCTGGTATATGATATTCTGGAGGTCAAAGGACCTGAGATTAAAACCAAGAATCACCTACCCAGTAAAACCGAGTACCATGTTTCAGGGGAAAATATGGTCATTCAGTGGAATAGAGGACTTTCAAGTATTCTTGAAGAAAAAAACCAGAGTTGAATAGAAAATTTGACATTCAAATACAAGAAGCAAGAGAAGCATGAGAAGGTAAACAGGGAAAAGAAATCATAAGGAACTTATCAAAGTTGAACTATTTACATTCCTACATGGAAAAACAATAATTGTAATTTATGAAACTTTTCTCAGTATGAAAATTGTTGAAGGGAATATATGTAGTCTTTATCGGAGCATATATAGGTGTATGAATACATATGTGGAGGTGTGTGTGTGTGTATATATATATATATGTATATATATATACACATATATACATATATATGTATACATATATATGTATGTGTGTATGTATACAGTTATACATAGATAGAGGGCAAAGGACCAGTTGAATAGGAAGGGATGATACTTAAAAGGTGAAATTAAGAGGTGAGATAGGAATATTTTGAGAAGAGATGGGGAGAGACAGAATGGGGCAAACTATCTCATATAGAAGAAGCAAGGGAAAATGGGTACAATGGAAGGGAAGAACAGGAAGGCATAAGGGAATGGGTCAACCTTATACTCATTGAATTTGGCTAAGGGAGGGAATGACATACACACTAAATAGGGTATCTCACCCTGCAGAACAGTAGGGGGAAAGGGGATGTGAGGTAGGATGATGGAAGAGAGGGCAGGCTGGTAGGCAAGGGAAGTTGGAAGCACACACTTTTGAAAAGGGACAGGACCAAAGTAGAGAATAGAACAAGTGAGAGGTGGGATAGGAGGGAGGGAAATATGGTAATGTTTTGCATTAGCTACACATGTACAACTTACATTGAATTGCTTATCTTCCCAGTAAGGGTGGGTGACAAGGGAAGAAGGGAATGAATCTGGAACTCAAGTGTTAAATCCAAATGTTTAATATATATATATATATATGTATGTATGTATGTATATATATACACACACATATGTATATATGCTATTAATATTTAATATACTATTAATATTTTATATATACTATTATTAATACTATTTTACATGTAATTGGGAAATAAGAGGAGAGGATATCCTGGGGACCGGTATTTTGGGGAGGTGGGTAGGGGAAAAATGCAGAGAAAATTCGTAACCCAAAATCTGGCAGAAATGAATGAAGTAAGCCAGAAGTTAATAAAGCATTTAAAAAAAACTTGTGTCACATTTGTAGTCCTTAGTTCCTAGAGTTGTTTCGAGGCTAAAATGCTATTGGGTATGTAGAATACTTTGCAAACTTTATAGCACTATTTAAATGTCAGGTAATAGTAGCACTAATAGTAGTAGCAGGAGCATTATTAATTTGAACTGGAACAGAACTAGAGCTCAAAAATAGAATCTCTTCTATCTAAGGTCATATCCAGATAAGTGCGAACGAATGTTGTGTGACAGAAGATTCTTTCAATCTAAGTGCTGTAACTTGTTAACATGAGTACTTTTATTTTTACTTTCCTGCCTCTAAAAAAATGGCATTTTGTGGACTGAATCAACTGAATTTTTGGCATACTTACAAGTTTGGCATGGTCATATAAACATAGCTTAAATTCAGAACTGTTGCCAAAAGTCCACATATTCCCCAAGAGGAAACTGAAAGAAAAAGCACTAATAACCACATGTGCATGCAAAGTATAACTGGAGCATACAGAGAGCACAGCTTTCACTAGGAATCACAATGAGCAGTCAGCTGTGCCAATTGTGCAATTTTCCATGCAAAGGACAACTGACACAGATTATAGCTGTGTTTCCTTGCTTTTTGGATACTCTTTTAACACAATAGAAAATTTATTCAACATCTAATATGAAGTCAAAAGTTTAAGTTTTTTTCACATTATAGACTGAAATCTTATCTGCAGTATTTCTTGAAACTTAAATATTGACTTGTGAACATTCTCTACCATTTTAATATATCTAAAAAATACCAACATACAACTTAAGGTGAAATCCATTCTCTTATTAAGATAAGCTAGGAACAAACCTAAATTCTAATATATTTTATTGATTACATGGTACAGTTTATTTAGGAGGGCTAATAAGATATAGTTGGACTATTTATCTTCAGAGTGTATTTGTATTGAAAATAAGTATCAATCTGACAAAGAAATAAGAACTTAGAATAATATTAAAATGTTTGTTATCCTTATTGTAATGATGTAGAAGGAAAGAATTAGATTATTTGAATCCATGAAACTAATTCCTTGAAAATGTTATCATTTATTGGTAGAATAGGGAAAAACAAAATGGAAATAATTACTATTTATATAGTCTTTATGGTTGCAAAGTGACCATTTCTTATTCATAATAGATTAGTAGATTCCTTTAAGAAAATCATGACAAAAAATGTGAGACAAATCAGGAAAGATAGGCTGGAACTAGATTTTGAAAATCTTTAAATGGCCAAACAGAGCAATTTATTTTATTTTCTTAAAGGAAACAGGGAGCCACTAAAGCTTCTTATGCAAAGGAATAAAAGAAGCAGACCTATTCATTATGAATATCACTTGTGCCACTATATGGAGAATGGCTTGGAAAAGGAATAAGCTAGAATGCTGGAGAATAATTAGGAATCTGTTACAAAAGTGCTGGTGAAAAGTGATAAGGGTCTGGTCTCTGCTGGTGACTTTATGAATGGAAAGAAGCAGATGGATAGAAGCAAATCAGAACTGAGAGGATCTGACAACTAATCAGTTATGGGAGTGAGAGGAGGGCAATGAGGAAGAAGAAAATTTCAAGGATGATTCTGAAATTGTAAAGCTGAGTTGCTAGAAGGATGGTAATGCTCCTCAGAGATAGAGAAGTTAGAAGGGAGAAAGAGGAAGAACGAGGAGGAGAGAATTTCTAATATGGGAATATTGAGCTTGAGATGTCTACAGATTTGCAGGTGGAGATATTCAGCATCATTTTGTGTGGTATGATTGGTGCTCAAGAGGCAGATGAAGGCTGCATAATATTTCTTTTCAAAAAATTTAGAGAGTAAAATGAAAAATGTCCCCAGGACAGGGAGCTAGCATAGACTCATGCAAAGTGGATGGAGAATGGATATTGATCCAGTTAAACAAGTAAGAGGCAAACCAGAAGAGTGCAGTGGTATATAAAACCTACAGACGATAACATGGTTAGCAACATCAGAAATTGCAGAGAAATCAAGAAAGATGAGGACTGTGAAAAAGCTATTTTGATTTAACAGGTTAGAGGTCACTGGTAACAATAGAGAACAGCTAGCTGCTGTGATATGAATTAAGACAGTAAGAGGATAAGGAATGAAAGTTAGAAAATAAAGGTAATGTGAATATAAAACTTTTTTAGGAGTTTGGCAGTAAAAGTGAAGAGATATATAGGTAAAATAGCTTAAGGGAATGATAGGTTCAAGTAAATTCTCTATTTTTAAAGGATGGGAGAAATTTGAATTTGTACACAATACAGCAACTGCAAGAACACTGACATGGACATTTCCATCTTGTTTTGCTCAAATTCCATGACCAAACCAAGCATGGATAGTGGCATGGTATGTAAAGTCCTCCCCCCACCCACCCAGATATGTTCTTGGAGCCTATGTATAGCTTGTACTATCTTCTCTTGCCTAACCTAAGGAGGAGCCCATTCATCTTGTGACCACTTACTGAGTTAGTAGAGATGCCCCATGTTCCACCCAACCTATGAGCTCCCCTTCCTCACTAATATGTCACTTTTGGCCCTCAAGAGTGAGGTCTATCAATCAATAGGGTTCTGTATTTTGCCATGCCCTTCTTCATATTTGGATATCAAACCCTATTAAAACAAGGTCCCAGAAGAAGGGAGCATATCAAATCATGACAAAGATCTGAGGTCTATTTCATTAAAGGTAAAAATTTAATAAAGTATCAGTGGCTCAGAACTCTGCCTAAATCTCTTTTATTATAGGTTGGATAATTTTAATTCTCACACTATAAGAAATGATGAGCAGGATACCCTCGGAAAAATCTGCAAAAATTTACATGAATTTATGCAAGGTGAAATGAGCAGAACCAATACAACAATATACTCAGTAACAGCAATACTGTATGAGGCTCCATTGTGAATTATTTAACTATTCTCAGCAAGGCAATGATCTAAGACAATTCTGAAAAACTTATGATAAAAATTGCTATCCATCTCCAAAGAAAGAACTGATGGACTCTGAAGGCATATTGTAGCATTCTGTGTGTGTGTGTGTGTGTGTGTGTGTGTGTGTGTGCATGTGTTTTCTTTCACAACATGGCTAATATGGACATACATTTTGCATAACTATACATGTAGAGCCAATATCAAATTGCTTTCCTTCTCAGCAAGGCAGTAGATAAGGGAGGTAGGAAGAGAGAGAATTTGGAACTCACAATTTAAAAAAAGGATATTCATTTTTATATGTAATTAATAAAAACAAAATATTAAATGCATAAAAAATAAAATGAAGAGAAAGTATCTTATTCATTGGGGTACACTAACAACTCTCCCCATAAATAAAGGAATAGAGCAAGCATGGACCCTCTTTCCACTATTATTTCATATAATTCTAGAAATGTTAACAATAGGACCAAGAAAAGATATTAAAGGCATAAAGTTAGTCAAAGAGGCGACCAAGCTATCATTGTTTGTTGGTTTACTCAAAAAATTCTTGGGAATCTGTAAGGAAAACCAATTGAAACAGTAGCTTCAGAAGAGTAATAGGATGCAACATAAACCCATAAAAATCAAAAGTTTTTTTTGAATATAACAAAATTCAAGAGGCAATAATAAAAAGTATAAACTTACTTAAAACTAGAAAATGCATAAAATCATTCTGAACCAATTGACCAAACACAGACAATATATGTAAAAATTCAAAATGATATTGAAAGAAATCAAGAACAATTTAAATAGGTAGAGGGATATTCAATATTCATGCCTGTTCTTTGTTAATATATTTTTAGAAATACAACTAAAGTTTATTTTAAGGTACCCACCAAACTAATGAAGGGATACCTTACAGAGTTGGCCATATTTTTAAAAAAATTAAATAATTGTATTACTTTTAATTTAATTCTAATAATTTTGAAAGAACAAGATATTTAGAAGATCAAGGGAAATGCTGTGAAAAGTTGGGAATTAAGGGAAAGTAGCACCCACAGACTTCAAACTACATCATAAAACTATAACCATCAAAGGCTTCTGGTATTTGTTAAAAAAAATAGAAAGACAGGTCAGTGGAACAGACTAAATAAGAGAGGATCAGGAGTCACGGAACTCAATAGCACAGTATTATAGAAAAATTACTTTAAAAAAATTTGTGGTTTTTTCCCAGTGGCTGCTGGGAAAACAGTAAGCAGTATGGCTAAATAACATTTTAAACCATTTTGCTCTTGTTCAGTTGTTCCAGTTTTGTCTGACTCTTTGTGACCCCATTTGGGGTTTTCTGGGCAAAGATACTGTTATGGTAATGGGAATCTGAAGATCTTCCCTGCCCCTTGGCCCTTTGATGGGTTTAAGTGACTCTGAGAACCTTCCCTGATTTGAAAATATACTCTGCCCCCTAACAGGCTGAATGTAGTCACCTGGAGCCTGTGGTGGGAAACTTCTTTTTCAGGAATGCCCACACCTTGTTACTTTGTGATTGGGCAGTGGGTTAAGAGGGTTGTGATATTCTCTGACCCGGAAAAAGGCTATATATATATATATACACCTGATGTGAAGTTTTGCTTTGAGGCTCTCTTTGCAAAGAGTTGTGTGATTTTACCAGACGAAATTCTGGGCAGCCATTGAGCCCCCAGCTTTGAAAACCCAGATGCTGATGCTTCCCTCTCTTGTAACTAGGCATGGATGTAATAGTAAGACAGTTGGAAGCCTGTCTGCTGATCTGTTTCTCTGTCTGCTTGTAACTTCTGTTTGTATTTTGTGTGTATTCTCTGAAGTTCAGGGTGTTGTCTTTTTCCCCTGAACTAGGTAAATGATATATGTTTGATTAAAGTAAGATTGTTAACCCATTTTGAGTTGCTTTCCTTTAGAAAAGCAGATCTAAGAACATGTGCTAGCAGCCATCCTGGGTATGCTAGGGTGCTTGCCGATATTAGAATGAGTTGTCATTTCTTTTTCATACTCATTGTACAGATGAAGGAACTTAGGCAAACAGGGTTGAGTGACTTGTTCAGTGTCACAGAACTAGTGTCTGAGGCCAGGTTTGAACTTAGGTTTTCTTGACTCTAGTTCTGATGCATCCACTGTGTCACCTAGCTGCCCTATATTATACCATATATCACAATAAATTTAAAATGGATATATGATCTAAATATCAGAGATCCTACCATTAAAAACTTAGTAGCAAAGCAGATCATATACCATTAAGGTATTAAGGGAAGAAGATTAATTATTATCCAATTAAGGGATAGAGAGGCAGGTATGCTAGGGCTAGGTTGTATAAGCTCAAGATAGCCAATTGTTACATTTTCAGAGTGAGCATTTATGTCTCAGAAATTGGAAAGTATTACAAATCAAGGCTTGATTTGTTGTTTTGTTGATAATCTAGACTTAAAAAGTGATGGAGAAAAAAATTAACAATGCAGGTTAAACTTTAAAGTGTCAATCATAAGTGTGTCTACATATTTATGTTAAAGATAGATAAAATAGATAATTTGACTATATGAAATTAATATATAGAAAGTGGCTGGGGGAAATGCTTTTTCATATCTCCAATAAACTGACAAAGGAAATGTATCTGATGAAATGTAATTCCCAAACAGACAAGTGGTCAAAGGACATGAACAAACAGTTCTCAGAAGAATTGTGACTATTAATTATCATATGAAAGAATTTCTCAAATGCTAATAAAAACAAATGCAAATTAAAACAAACACACATACACACACACACACACACACACACAGCAAATTGACAATAATGATAAAGATTGGAATAGTACACGTTGAAAGCATTGTGGCAATACAGAAATATTATTGCCCTGTTAGTGGTGTTGTGAATTAGTACAAACATCCTGAAAGCAATTTGAAATTATGCAAAGAAACTGTTTCACCTATTTTTTTTGTTGTTGTTGTTTCATTATTTTTATTGGCTTCTGCAGCACCTAACATATGATGCTCAGATAGGGTGTCTTTCTTAAGTCTGGCACCAATAGAGTGAACTTTTTTTTTTTTGATTAAACAAATGCTTTCTTAACTTCTGGTTTATATCATTCACTTCCACCAGATTATGAGTTACATTTTCCCCCATTTTTCCCTACCCACCACCCCAGAATAGCAGTCCCACTAGATATCCCCTTCATCCAATGTGCTCTCTCCCTTATCTTCTCCCATACCCCCTTCGACTTTGCCATTAGGGCAAGGTGAATCTCTGAGCCCCACTGCCTGGACATCTTATGAAACATTTAATTTTAAAACTTTGATTTTCAGATCCATTCCCCTTCTCCTTTGTCACCCACTCCCTCTGAGAAGATAAGCAATTCAGTATGTGTTGTACATGTATTTCTATGCAAAACATTACCATAGTAGATATATTGTAAAAGACTGCTTATATTTCCCTCCCACCTGTCTCACCTCCCACCTGGTCCATTCCCTACTTAGATCCTGTCCCTTTTTGATAGTGGGTACTTCTAACCTCCCCTCTCCCCAGAATGCCCTCCCCTCCATCATCCCTCCTTTCATCCCCCTTTCCCCTACTCAGGAGAGTGAGTGAGGGTAAGATATTCCATTTAGTATGTATGTGATTCTCTCCTTGAGCCAACTTCAATGAGAATATGCTTTTGCCTTTTGCCTTCCTGTTCTTCCCCTCCCCTGCAACTACTTCCCCTTGCCTCTTCTACATGAGATAGTTTGCCCTACCCTGTCTCTCTCCATCTCCTCTTGCCACTTTCCTCTCTCACCTCTTGACTTCACCCCTTAAGAATGATCCCTTCCTTGGGGCGGCTAGGTGGCGCAGCGAGCAGAGAGTCAGCCCCGGAGCCAGAAGGACCCGAGCTTGGATCCGGCCCCAGACACCCAACACACAAACAAAAACCCAGCCACGTGAACCTGGGCAAGTCACCCAACCCCAATTGCCCTCCAAAAAAAAAAATAATCATCATCATCCCTTCCCATCAAATTCAACCTGTGCCCTCTATCCATGTATACCTGTGAACATATGCCATGTACCCTTCTTCAATTATTTTCATAATGAGAAAGGTTTCATCAAACACGGTTATTGTTTTTCCATGTAGGAATGTAAATAGTCCAACTTTGATAAGTTCCTTTTGATTTCTTTTCCTTGATTACCTTCTCAAGCATCTCTTGCTTCTTGTGTCTGAATGTCAAATTTTCTATTCAACTCTAGTTTTTTCCTCAAGAATGCTTGAAAGTCCTCTATTCCACTGAATGACCATATTTTCCCCTGAAACAAAATACTCAGTTTTGCTGGGTAGGTGACCCTTGGGTTCATTCCCAGTTCTTTTGCCCTCTGGAATATCATATTCCATGCCCTTCGATCCCTCAGTGTAGAAGCTGCCAGGTCTGGGCTATTCTGATTGTGTTTCCACAATATTGAAATTGTTTCTTCCTGGCTGCTTGTAGTATTTTCTCCTTGATCTGGGGATTCTGGAACCTGGCTATAATATTCCTGGGAGTTTTCTTTTTGGGATCTTTTTCAGGAGGTGATCTGTGATTCTTTCAACCTCTATTTTGCCCTCTGGATCTAAAACATCAGGGCAGTTTTCCTTGAGAATTTCTTGAAGGGTGATTTCTAGGTTCTTTCTTTGATCATGGCTTTCAGTTAGTGCAATAATTTTTAAATTGTCTCTCCTGGATCTATTTTCCAGGTCAGTGGTTTTTCCCATGAGATATTTCACATTGCCTTCTATTGTTTCATTTGTTTGGATCTGTTTAACAGCATCTTGATTTCTCATAAAGTCACTAGCTTCCATTTGCTCCAGTCTAACTCTGAGGGAATGAATCTCCTCAGTGAGCTTTTGAGATTCTTTTTCCATCTGGCAAAGTCGGCTTTTTAAGGCATTCTTCTTTTTGCCTTTCTGAGCCTCTTTTGCCATTTGAGTTAGTCTATTTTTTAAGGTGTTATTTTCCTCAGTCAGGCTGTTGACTGTCATTTCATACTTTTCTTGCAGCTTTATCATTTTCTTCCCAAAATTTCCCCCATTTCTCTTATCTGCTTCTCAAGGTCCTCTATGGCCTGTAGCCAGCTTGTATTTTCATTTGGGGCTTTTGGTGCAGGAGTTCTGACCCCACAGCCCTCCTCCATGCTTTGAGCCTCTTTGCCCCTAAAACAGGAGTCCAATGTTGAACTTTTCTGTTTATGTTGTTTCATTTGCCTAGGCATATTGCCACTTAATTACTTGATTTTTGGGCTTGTTGCCACAGTAGGACTCTGCCTCCAGACAGGGGAGCTTCCGCCCAAACATGGGGTCTTCACAACTTCCGCCAGTTGGGTGGCCTTTGTAAAGCCTCCACCCACTCTAGCAAGTTGGATACCAACCCCAAATTTCCCCCCCAGACCACAATCCAGATCCAGGCAGTTTAAAGCAAAAGCGATTAACCCCCAGACTGATTGCTGGATTTTCCTACAGTTTGCAGACCAGGAGCTAGAGCCACTGCTGATGCTGCAAAATGGCTTCTGTGCAGCAGTTTCTTCAGCAGCTTTTTGCCCCCAGGAGAGGAAGCCACGTGTTCCCCAAATACTGGTCCCAAAGTCCATAGGGCACTAACCTCTCACTTTGTCCTAGGCGTATCTGTGCTGATAATTCTGGAATCACCACAGTTGCTGGTGTTCCGGGGTTCCAAGAGCTGGCTGAAGGCCTGGCCGCCCTGGGGCTAAAACCGCGGACCTGGGCTCGCTCTGTGGGTTGAGCTGTAGGTTCCCAGCGCACTGGGCTGATGCTCTCAGAGTGCTGCGCTGGCTGCTCCCTGCAGGGCTGCTGGGCTGTCCTCAGCAGGAGGTTAGCTTCTCTGTGCCGTTCTGTGGGTGCTGTGGCTCCAGAAGTTGTTAGGAGCTCCTTTTCACATTGTTTGAAATTTGTGTGGGTCAGAGCACATTGGAAATGCTGTTTCTACTCCGCCATCTTGGCTCCGCCCCCCCTGTTTCACCTATTGATTCCACTGCTAGGCATATACTACAAGTTCACTGATGGAGAAAAAAGACCTAAATACCCCCAAAATATTTGTCATAGCACCTTTGTGGTAGCAAAGAATTGGAATCAAAGTAGATTCCCATCAATTGTTGAATGGCTAAAAAAATGGTATAGAAATATAATGAAATATGGTTGTGCTTCAAGAAATGGTGAGAATGTTGAGTGTAGAGAAGCGTGAAAAGACTTAAATGAATTCATTTGATGTGATATAAACAAAGCAAGAAACACAATATCCACAATAGCTACAACAATATAAATACAAGAAAATAAAACAATAATTTAAAAAAGAATGCTATAATAATATAAAGCATAAGTTTGAACTCAAAGAAGAGAAAACACTTATAAGAAAATAGAGGGAGAAGCATTTGTTCCAGAAGTATGAACACTGTATATAATGTCAGATTTGTTTGATGTATTGATCAGTTTTTTTCTCTTTCTTCTAGATACTTTATTATAAGTGTAGGCCTTTTAGGAAGGGAGAAAGGGAGAAACACAAAGGGAAACGTGGAATTGTAAACATAGGCATAATATATGCATTTTTTTTCTTTTTTACAGGATAGGAAAACTGGAAGGATAAGGAGAAATGTGGTATAAAAATAAAACAACACATTTTTCTTTTAATTTTAATTAAAAGATACAAGTTATTTCCAATTGCAACTAGGATAAAGTATAAATTTCTTAGCCTAAAATTGAAGGCACTTCATAATATGGTTCTAATCTATTATTTTAACCTTTATTATTACTCTTCACACATTCCTCTTTCCTCTGTAGCCTGGAGAATAGCCTCAGATGGGAAGAGGAGGAGGAAAACTATTCGACAGTGAATGAGTATCCTGCCTTTGAGGAAAGAGGAAGAGATGCTCTTCCATCACACCAGTCTTCTGGCTTCGTGATGAGGAGCGAGTATACTATTCCATTGTGCCTTATCTACTTCTTGGTCTATAGCTTCCCAAGGAAACTGTAGAAATAATTCCCATCATATTTTCAGGGAAGAAGAGAAAGTCCCTAGCCTTGAGTAATTTTCCCACAATTCCCTCAGATTCAAATACTTGTTTTCTTTTTTTTTTTGGAGGGCAATTGGGGTTAAGTAACTTGCCCAAGGTCACACAGCTAGGTTTTTTTTTGTTTGTTTGTTTGGGTGTGTGTTAAGTGTCTGAGGTCGGATCCGAACTCAGGTCCTTCTGACTCCAGGGCCGACGCTCTACTCACTGCGCCACCTAGCCGCCCCAAAATACTTGTTTTTTTGCCTGAACTGCCTAAGACCCAGAGAGTACTCGAGTACTCTCCACTCCCCTGACCTGGTGTCAATCCCCTATTCACAATATGATTTTTTACTAGGACAATTGTGATATTTAACAATCTATAAGCAAAAAAAACCCCAATGCAAAATCCACTAAAATTTGGCATAAAGTTAAAAATTGTTTATAGATTACATGAATAAGAATGAAAATCATAATCTTACCCTCAAAAGTAAATCATATTGAGATCACTGGGAATGGTTGACATACTAAATATTTTAAGTTTTAAAAATTAATTTACTATGTGCTTGGATAAATTAATTTGGACTGTTATTATTTATACTCAATCTTTGCCCTGAAAGATAATGCTTTTTTACTACTGTTATAACTAAAAGTATAACTGTATCATAATAACTCTATACTGATCTCTGAATGCATCTAGAATAGAAAGCTTAAATTTATAGACAATAAAATTATTTTTTGTCTAGTAATTCAGAAATGCATTGAATTGGGTTGATGTTATCTGACTGGCAATAAACTATTGTATATATGTGAATACATGATATCATTTTATGATAATATTATGCTTATATTTTCTGGCATTGTGATTGTTGGGAAACCATGGTGTAAGAAATGCTATTAATTTTTAAAGTGATACCTAGAAGGTGATGTAATTGTATCATTGGAAGATTAACTCAACTGTAGAATTAGAAGCCTAGATGGTAAAGGCAGCAATCAAGTCAAATTCTTCCAATATTTATGTCCAAACAACTTTAAAATAATACTTCAAATAGAATTTTGGAGCAACAGAGCCAACCTAAGGTCAGGGTGAGAAAACCTTCCAGCCTAAGACTACTTAGGAAGTTGGGAGGAAAGTCTATGACCACAGGATGAGAAGGCAGCCTGGGGTGCATGCTACAACACTATTCACAAGGCAGCTCTGACAGCAGTAGCAGTCTCTCGAGCTCTTAGTTCAAAAGTGTAAAGGGGTCAGAAAATTAACCAGAAAGACATTGCAGTGGATTTTTTTTTGGCCACTCCATTGCCCATATGTTGCAGTTCCAGAGAAGTGGGAAGCAATTTTGGTCAGTCACAAAAGAACAGGTGTCATGGTTGCAGTTTTAAGGCAGAAAGGAATGCTAGCACTTGCAGCTGCAGGAGAACAGGGGAACTTGTCACAGTTCCAGGGTCAAGTGGAGTGCTTACATTTGTAACTGCAGAGCATCAAGGTCTCTTCTTGGGTAAAGACCACATCACAGGAGAACAGTGGCCACTTCTTTCCTGGATCATACAACTTTCAAAACACTCAAAATTTACAATGTCCCAGAACTGCCCTCAGTCTAGGCACTCTCCAACCAGCTTCAGCTCGGCACCAGGTGAGTTACAGCATTATATAGCCTCTTATGGACAAAACCAGGGGTCACAGCATACAAAGCCAGTAACCAGGCTCCTAACCCCCAGCACAAGAAGCTTGGGTCAGAGACCTCTGTGCCCCAGAAGCAGAGATTCACTTTAAAAGCTAGGAAATAGGCAATCACAATGGAAAAAAAAAACAAATTGGAAAAACAAAGTCTTAGAATCCTATTATGTTGAAAGGGAAGAGCAAAGTTCACATTCAAAAGAGGTCCACTACATTCACTTCTGGAGCCTCTAAAGGGAATATGAACTGATCTCAAACCCAAAAAGTTTTCTAGGAAGAGTTCAAGATGGATTTTAAAAGCTAAATTAAAGAGGTAGAAGAAAAACTGACCAATTATTTTTAAAAATACAATTGGCAAAATGGAAACAAATTTCACTGAAGAGAACTTCTTAAAAAGTACAATAAGCCAAATGGAGAAGGAAGTACAAAAGCTAACTGGAGAAAACAAATCCTTGATAGTAAAAAATGACCAAGTGGAAAAGGAGGTTGAAAAACTAATTGAGGAAAACAATTCTTTAAAAATTACAATTAGACAAGACATCAAAAATCAGTCAAACAAAATCTAAAAAAAATATTAAAAATAGAAGATAATGTAAAATATCTCATTGGAAAAGCAACTGACCTGAAAAATAGAGTCAGGAGAAAGAATCTAAGAATTATGGGTCTACCAGAAAGCCATGTTTAAAAAAAGAGCCTGGACAGTATCTTCCAAAATATTATCAAGGAAAACTGCCCTGAGGTCTTGGAACCAGAGGGTAAAATAGTCATCCAAAGAATCTACCATTCACCTCCTGAAAGAGATCCCAAATTGAAAACTTCAAGTAATACTGTATACAAAATCCAGAATTATCAGGTCAAGGAGAAAATACTGTAAGCAGTCAGAAAGAAAAAATTCAAATGTCATGGAACTACAGTCAGGATCACACAGGACTTTACAGCTTCTATGTTAAAAGATTGAAGTGATTGGAATATGATATATTATAAGGCAAAGGAATTTGGACTATAACCAGTGATCAACTACCCAACTAAATTGAGCATAATCTTTCAGCCAAGGAGATGGTCATTCAATGAAATAAGGGACTTCCAGATCTTGCCAATGAAAAGGCCAGAGCTCAATGGAAAATTTAATCTTCAAATAAAATACTGAAGGAACTGAGTCAAAAATCATAAAATTAAGAGTCATAGGCCAAAAGAAAAATTTATGGTCAAGGGATATGAACGAGCAGTTTTCACAAGAAGAACTTAAAGCTATCTGTAGTTATATATAAAAAGTTCTAAATCACTATTGATTAGAGAAATGCAAAGTAAAACAACTCTGTGTTACCACTTCATATCTATCAGAAATGATAAATGCTGCAGGGGATGTGGAAAAATAGGTATATTGATGAATTTTTAGTGGAGTTGTGATTTTGTCCAAATATTTTGGAGAACAATTTGGAACTATGCCCAAAGGCTGCAGTACTGTGTATACCCTTCTATCTAGCAATACCACTCCCAGGTCTGTATCTCTAAGAGACAAAAGAAAAAGGACCTATATGTACAAAAATATTTATAATTCTTTTGTGGTGGCAAGGAATTAGAAATTGAGGGGATACCATCAATTAGGGAATGACTGAACCATGTTGTAGCATAGGATTATGATGGAATACTATTATTCCATAAGAAGTGATGAGAATGGTTTTAGAAAAACCTCAGAAGTCCTATATGAATTTATGCAAAGTGAAGTGAGCAGAACCCAATCACTTTACATAGTAAGAGCAATATTGTAATTACGATCAACTATGAAAGACTTAACTACTGTGATCAATACAATGATTTGAGATAATTCCATAGGACTCACAATGAAAAAAAATGGCATCTACCTCCAGAGAGTGAGCACTGATGAACTCAGTACAAATCAAAGTATAATTTTCTCACTGTATTTTAATATGGAAATGTTTTACATGATTTCACATATATAATTGAGATCATATTGTTTGCCTTCTCAGTGGGTTGAGGAGAGGATGGAATGAAAAAGAGAATTTGGAACTCAATTTTTTAAAAGAATATTAAAAATAATATTTTAAAAAGATTAACTTTTTTTAAAAAATTGAATCCTATCAAATTATGAATTTGAGCCATCATTTATTATAGAGGTTTTGATCTTTGGTTAAACACTGCTAAATATTTATTTGGATAGGCTTTGCTTTAAATGAATAATAATGATAATAACTTAGTGTTTGGGGAAAGTACAAAAGACATTGTAAATTTTCATTATCTGTGAACTTTTTTGTGGATTTTCTAGGTCTTCTGGATCTTCAACTGTGACAAGTTTCTACTCTAAGAAAGAAGCTATAAAATGTATGTGGTCAATGAGAGCCTTGTAAATTCTAAAATTATAAATTCTTTTAGTAAGAAATTGAAATTCCCTTCCTTCTCTTACACAAACATTCAGAACCAAAGTGAATGATGACTTACACATTAGTTTGTAGTAACTTTTATGATGACTGTTGTGACTACTGATAATGAATTATACCTTGAAGAGTATGATTTTAAGTTACACATTTAAACCAACTTAACGGTGATAAACCCCTGTTTAAAAGCCTTTATTTTTGTCATAATGGATAATATGAAACAACTTAAGCTATCTAGGCCAATAAAGCCAATACATTTACATGTTTTTAGTGAATTATCATGTATATCAGGAAATGTTTAAACTTAAAGAAAAGAGTAAAATGATAAATGCCTTTGGAAAGGTCATGTACTTAATTAATGTAGATAATTCATTTATATTAACACATAATACATAAAAATGTACTTAATTACTGAAGATAAATGTTTTACTTATTTATTATAATTATTATTTATTAATTAACTTATGGCAACATTGTCCTATATCCTTTCTGAACCGAAATATTTGTCTTCTGGTTGATTTGAGACTGACTATTATACCCTGTGGATAATGTGTAACTCTGTTGCATTATAGGCTATTCTAAAAGGTATATGTGACTTTTACCTGAAATCAAACAGAACTAAAAGAATTTTGTCTTAATATACCTAAGACTTTAAGCTTAGGATTGAGGAAATAATCCTGATATTATTACAATAGAGTCTTTGCTCCTTTCATAGCAAACTTCTCTGACTATAGCAAAATTGCAAGTGTTTTATAGTGGACTTTTTATCATAATCATCAAGCAACTCTGAACTACTACAATGGGATACAAGCACAAAAAACCCTATTGCTTTAATATTTGTTGTTCTGAGTTTGGGACCATTACTAGTCTCAACTTCCTAAATTAGATAACTAGAGAAAATCATTTCTTAGACTCGTCATCCCCTTGCTCTTTTATTTAATCATTATATATTCATGATGGATATAATTCTATTAGTAGCATTAGCTCTTCTGCTTTAGTGCCAGTGAAAAACAATGGAAAAATCATGTGAAGATAGTCCTAAAGGCAACACTTTAAAGTTTATATGGGAGGCAATAGAGAAATACTGAACTTCTTTAAAGTTCATTTCAATATCCACAGATACCTACCTATACAAATGCTTGCATATACAGACTTTGGATATCCTTTAGCAACATTGGATATTTTTAATAATTTGTTTATAAGGTCTCAAGATTGAGGCTTTCACGTATGAAATAGCTTTAATTAGTTGCCAAGAAACTTTTAAATTTTGCTTCCTCTTCTCTAATTTGATATCTCTATGATAATATCAAGAGATGGAAGAGATTATTTTTACAAATTCAGGTCATCAAGGATCCTTTCAAAGATTTTTCCTCTAACCCATAGGTAGCATTATCCATACCATATACAGGGTTCAGATAAAAATAGAAAGAACAAATGGCATGTGACAGCTGACACTCCAAACTTTCAGATGACTCACAGGTAGCTTAATTTGCTGTTCTTCCTAAAGCATTGTTATTTATAAGGTTAATTCTGTAAGTTTTACACTGGCTTTCACTACAGAAACTAATTACTGGAAGGCCAATGTGATTAGGTTTTATAAGGCCTACTAAATGTTTCTGTTTTATCACTAGCAGGTTTAAAGTGACTTGGATTCTGGAAAATATATCAACTATAAGGAATCCCTCTTCCTATTTGCCTTAGAAACAAGATTCATTCAATGATTTGATAAAGGCACTGTTAACAACTCTAACCCTAGTTTGAGACAATGAGATAGTGATTCAGTAATATATGTGTCTCAGTTGGATAGCACCAAACTGAAAAATTTGGGAGCATTCATAATGAATATACATTTAACCTAGAATTCCCAAGGGAAAACGTTTCCCAAAAAGCAGGTGATATCACAAAGTAGACAGCTAACCTCAAAGTGTTGTTTAAATGGACATAAACACATATGTGTTTCATCAAACCCTTTGTATCCTTCAACACCTGTATTATACTGGGAATTTAGCGAAAGCTCTGGAAGAGGTAAAGTGTAAGGGATAGCTATGTCAGTGTGACATTTAGAGTTGATGGCCAATGGCATATTGGATTAAGAAAGTTTTGAAAACCCTGTGCCATATAAATGCTAATAATAGTTATATTGATTTTGTTTGGCAGTTTTATACAATGTTTCCTGATGGTTGTATCTGCCTTTGAAAATTCTTGCCAATAGGAGTGTATCCTGAGAAGAAACTGGTAAGATGTATAAGAATGTAGTCCAAGATACATGAGTGTGAAATGGGACCAAAAGGAGAACTGTGAAAAGAGAATTTCTGACTTAGATTCCTTTTTGCCAATACACTAAGAAAAATTCTGCCCCAGTCTCTATCTTCAGCTTCCTAACATTGTGCACTTGAAGCAAACAGGTCATGTTTCTTGTCTGCAAAAATCAAGCTCTCAACATAAACTATAGTTCCAGTTTTGACTAGTCAGTTCCTGGAGCAAATGTCCTTATCTTACCCTTCTGTTGTTTGTTTCCTGCTATATAAACCATCTCCCCACTCTATTTTCTGTAAAATTCTATTGTGCCCATACTCAATATGTATTTTACTCTATATAAGGAGGCTGAAACTGATACTCTCAGATTATTCACCCTTATATTTGATCAGAGAAGTCTGCACTTTGATAATAATAAACTGTACTTATTGTCTTTGCATTGTTGATTGGAAGCAGGTCATTGGATCCTCAGTTTTGGTTATATTACCATCCCCTCAGACCTTTATCAAGACAACCCATCATGCTTTATCCAAAATCCTTTGAAATAGCAATGCTTCCAGTCCATTGTCAAATGGTTCAACATCAGGAACTAATATAATTTCATAAGTGGAAATGAAATTAAAGAAGAGGCATTATCATTTGATTTGATAATGCAACCTAAGAGCCATGGAACTTTTCCATCTGACTTGCAACTGAAACTTTCCATATGGGTGGTCTACCCCATTAGAATATGGAGACAGTTAGGTGGTAGAGTGGATAGAGAGTTGGATATGTAATGAGGAAGACCTGGGTTCAAATATAGCCTCAGATACCTACTAACTTTGTGACCCTGGACAAGTCACTTGATCTTGTTGGCCTCAGTTTCTTAATCTGTAAAATGAGCTGGAGAAGGAAATGGAAAACCACTCTCATATCTTTGCCCAGAAAACCCCAAATGAGGTCACAAAGAAATGGATGATATTGAAATGACTGAACAACAACATTAGAATGTGAGTTCATTGAGAGCAGGAACTGTCGTGCTTTCCTAATTGTATCTAAAAGACTTAATATAGTGTTTTGTATATATAAATACCTAATACTAAGGAGTGGCTAGATGGTGCAGTGAATAGAGCAGGGGCCTTGGAGTCAGAAGGACCTGAGTTCAAAACTGGCCTCAGACTCATAACACTTAACTAGCTGTGTGACTTTGGGCAAGTCACTTAAGCCCAATTGCCCTCCAAAAAGCAAAAAAAAAATGCCTAATACAATAATAATTTATGTGGGCAGAGAGCCCAGATTTCTGAAGTGATTCAATCAAGAAGTCTGAGCTTTCTGTGCTTGACTCCAGTGGGGCTTGTTTACACTTATAATTTATTAAGTGAGAAGTCTGATTTATCCTTGTCCAAAAATAATTGAGATAGGGGACTCAACATGTCCAAAAAGAATTTAATATATCTGCTTTCCTCTGGAAAAACCTATGCTTTTCTCCCAGTCACTTAGGATCAGTTTCACAATATCACTCTTGTCCTAGACTCTTCCTCTATGATACCCATTCCATAGAGCCAATCTATGGCTAAACCTTATCTTTTCTGCCTTCACAAGCTCTGTCACAGAAGAGGTTGCCCTTGTTTTCACTGATAGCACTGTGGTATTGGGTTTTATCACCTCAAACCTGGACTACTGAAACAATCCTTCGTGTTAACCTCCCTATCTCATTAATTCCCACCCTAATCCACTCTTCAATCAGAAAAAAAAGTGATTTTTATACAGCAAAAGTCTGATTATGTCACTATATACAACAAAATTCAATAGCCCCTATTACCTCCTAGATTGAATATAAAATATTTTGCTTAACTTTTGTATCCCATGACAATCTGATCCCTTCCTTCTTCTACTTTACTCTCCTACAATCCAGAAACACTGGCCTACTTTTTGTTGCTCCAAAACAATGGTATGAGAGATATCATCTTCCTTCTCTGTACCTTTGTACTATTCATTAGTCAATAAATATTAAGTATCTACTATATACTAGACACTGTGTTGATCCAGTGTTGGGGATACAAAAATGTCAAAAGACAATTCCTCCCCGCCCCCAAAATGCTCATAGTCTGATGAAAGAGACAATAAGCAAACACATTTGTACAAACAAGCATATAGAGAATGAAAAGGAAATGATTAACAAAGGAAAGGCACTAGAATTAATAGGGATTGAGGAAGGCTTTCTGTAGAGAATAGGATTTTAATTGGAACTTAAGGCCAGAGAAGCCAGCAGTCAGTGATGAAAAGGAAAATCATTCTAGATATCTGATAGACAGCCAGAGAAAATGTCCAGAACCAAGAGTCCAATGTCACATATTCAGAGAATTTGTGGAGAAGAATAAGGAGTAAAAAGACTTGAAAGATTGGCCAAGGGTAGGGCTAGGTTACAAAGGGCCTTGAATACCAATTAGAAGATTTGTATCTGATCCTGGAGGAGACAGTACATCACTGGCCTTTATTAAGAAAGGAGGTAGGGGAATATGATTCATACTTGTAAAGCCAAGCACAAACAACTTTCCAGAGGACTGCTGCTGTGAACTTTAAGGTTCTGATTATGTAGTATAGTAAACTCTATTTATTCAGCAGTAAATTAAAGCAAAACATTCATAGAAACCAAAGTAGCAAAGAAGGAACCAGTAGACAGAGAAAGACTGAAGATAAGTAAGAGAGTGGGGTAAGAGAGAGAAATCTGTTAGAGGATTAAGAATGGAATGGGATTGTTTTATTTGTATAGAGGTGGTTTTTGGTAAAGAGTAAGGCCATTTCTTTGTGAGAGACAGGAAACGATGGCAAAAGACATATGCATAATATGAGATAAGGAAGAAGGAGTTCATTGTAAATAGCCTCAACTTTTTTTCTGTAAAATATGAATTAAGGTTCTCAACAATGAGTATGGAGAACAAGGAAGCCATAAGAGGTTTAAACAGGGGTGAAATGGTTTGGAAGAGCACCTGTGGAGTGTTGGATAGTGAGTTGATAAAGGAAGTATGGAAGGATTGCTTAGCATTAGTCAGGGCCTGGCTGAGGTTGTGTAACCTAAATTTGTCATGGATATAGCCAGAACAGTTGTGCAACTTTTTTCACTTTATTGAGCAGCACATGTGTAGAAATGGGCATAGTAGGTGATGGAAAATATGATTGGGGTGCTGGGGACTCAAGAAAAGAACACAGTCTAGAGTTGAACTGGTTCATCAAGGGGTCAAGATAGAGAAACGAGGAATGAATGGATAGTGAAGAAAAGTCGGGGAGAGAAATGAAGGTTTGAGGGATTTGCCTTCATGATATAGAACAAGAGTATTATTTAGTTATAGAAGGTGAAAGAGAGTTACAGAGACAACAGATAATACTCAGATAAGAGGATTTTGGAATTCTGGAACATGGAAATAGCACATTTTTGGGAAATGGAAAGAACAAATGTATAATCATATTTGCATATGGTAGAGGTAGGAAGGAAGAATAGGTCATAGGAAATGAGTATGTTGAAGAACTAAGTGTTTAAGGTTTGCATCAGTATGTGTTTTGAAGTCCCCTTAGTATAAGAGCAGGACTTAGAAGAAGAAAAAATATGACCCAGGTATGAAACCCATTGAGGAAGGAAGGAGAGTGACCTGGAGATTTGTGGACAGTAGCTACTAGGATTTTGATTGGGTGATAGATATGTATAGCATGAACCTCAAAGGAAGAGTGGTTATTGAGTGATGGAGGTAGGAAGAAAACCTGAATGTTGCAGTTGGGAGCAAGGAATATTCCAATTCATTTGCCTTGACCAGGGAGCCAAAGGGAATAAGTGAAGGTACAGGCAATACTTGAAAGGGCATCCAGAGAGTCTCAGTCATCAGGAGAGAGACAGACTTTATTGACTGATAGAAGGTAGAAAGAGTGTGAGAGGAAAATACTGAGGATGGAAGGATATTCATTGCCTATAGAATAGGTATTCCAGAGGGAAAAGTGAAAGGCGGTCAATGGCATTTCATTGGGACTGGGGCAAGAGGTATGAGGGGCATGGGAATTAGGAATTAGATGGTTGGGTATAGGGAATGGTGCTTGGACGATGATATAAGTAATTTCAAAGTTGCACAGGGATATGGAAGGTATAACAAGGTATGAGAAAATTCATCAGTGAATAGAAGCTTCCACCCCTTCCCCCAGAAAAGACTAGAGCTAAGGCAAAAGATAAATGCAGCATAAAATGGAAGGCAATAGTCAGATATAAGGTCCAATTTAATTATTTCTCTTCTCTCTAAGGACTGAGAATTAGGCAGGAGATGGCACAATAGAAGATGGAAGTCAAATCTGCCCAGCACATGAACATCCTGCTTCCCAATGATTTTCTTCTTCCTCTTCCCTCAAGGGATACTGGAGATGGAAGGCCAGAGGTCAAAGGAAAGGTTCCTCCTCTTCATAAGGAGGAACTGGATATTAGACTTGCAGCAGAAGGTGGAATTTACCTTGTGCTAATCCATAAATGGAAGTTGTTGCCACCTGACCCCTAGCACTCTTCCCTCAGGAAACACGTATGTAGCCAAAGATGGAAGGCAAGTGGTCATGGTGAAAGAAAAGTTTCCTTCCTCTTCTCACCTCAGGCTAAAGCAAGAGGAAGAAGTCTCAATTACTTGGAGAAGTCCAGTAGAGGAAGGTGGAAGTTGGCCTGGAACTTTGTGCAGGCTTCCCTCAAAAGATGTGCTCGGCAGGCAATGGAAGGCATATGATTGAAGAAAAGTCTTGCTCCTCTTCTCCAAGGTAGAGTGTCCTTCATACCTGAAATACTGTCCCTCCTCATCTATGCCTCTTTGGTGCCCTGGTCTCCTTCAAGAAACCTCAAATCTCATGTTCTTCAAGAATATTTCTTAGTACCTCCCACTGCCAATACCTTTCCTCTGAAATACCTCCAATTTAAGTAGCATATATCTTTTCTTTTTAATGTACACAGTTATTTGGATGTTGTCTCCCTCATTAGAATGTAATCTCCTTGAATGCAGGGACAACGTTTCTTTATAATCCTAGTGCTTATCACACAGCCTAGTACGTAGTAAGCACTTCACAAATGCTTGTTAATTAATTGACTACTTTACAGGGGGAAAAAAAAAAACAGGAGACCTTGCCAGCATTATCTTCTAGAAGCAGAGATGATCAGTGCAAACAAAAGTCTACTAGGTTATATTCAATAAATACACAAAATTAGCACATCACAAAGACCAATATAAGGTAAAAAAAGACCACATGTTATTGGCATTGTCTCAGCACCAGATGGAATTTGTATCTTCTATTTACCATATCCCTACCACCTATATTGTCATGAAAAGTTGGAAACAACTAAAAGGAGTGAACACAAAATCAGACTTCTTGTACTACATATACTTTAATGATATCACTTTAGTCAGCATATTTAGCCCACCCCTCAATTTATCACAGTTCAAATTTTTGCAAATTGGAAAGCAGTTTGTGCAGCTAATTGCTTCATTTTAACTATTAAACTCATTAATTAAAAATGGTTCCTCTTACTAAATATCACTTCAACTAAACTACCAAGCATTAGAAATTTTTTTAAATTAATTTATTAGTTTAGTTTCAGTTAACAAGATTCAATTCCATAGTTCCTTGATTTTCAAATTTCCTTTACTTCCCTCCCCTCATGACAGCATATAGTACAGTATAGGGTCTGCAAATGCATTCATATTAAACATTATTCCAATTACAGAGGCATATTGTACTAGGTGGGATGAAAGATGGTAAGGAAGAAGTAAAACCAAACAATGAGAAGAACGAGATCATTTAGTTTGCTTCCATCAGGATTCAGGCTCAGTTCTTTCTAGTTATATCTCTGGATGGCGCATTTCTCACTTTCTTGAGTCATTCGGGATTAACTTATATCACTGCATTGCTGAAAAGAGTCCAGTCTGTCATAGTTGGTCGTCACAGATATGGTATGTCTGTGATTGTATACAAATTTCTTCTGATTCTACTTTTCTCGCTCAGCATCAGTTTGTATAAGTCTCTCCAGGTAATTATGAAATCCGTCACCTCCTCGTTTCTTATAGCACAATAAAATTCCATTACATTCATGTACCACAACTTGTTTAGCCATTCCCCAATTGATGGGCACCCCTTTAGTTTCCAATTCTTTGCAACCACAAAAAGGGCTGCTAAAAATATTTTTGTACATATGGTTCTTCCTCCCACTTCTATGATCTCTTTGGGATATAACCCTAGAAGTGGTATGGCTGGGTCAAAGGGTATGAAATTATTTATAATCCTTTGGGCATAATTCCAGATTGCTCTCCAGAATGGTTGGATAAGTTCACAACTCCACCAGCAATGTATTAGCGTTCCAGTTTGCCCACATCCTCTCCAGCATTTGTCACTTTCTTGTTTTGTCATCTTAGCCAATCTGACTGGAGAGATGTGGTATCTCAGAGTTGTTTTGATTTGCATTTCTCTAATTAATAGTGATTTAGAACATTTCTTCATATGCTTATAGATATCTTTAATTTCTTTCTCTGAAAACTTCCTATTCATATCCTTTGACCATTTCTCAATTGGGGAATGACTTGCATTCATATAGATTTTGCTCAATTCTCTATAAATTTTAGAAATGAGTCCTTTATCAGAGACACAAGTTGTAAAAATTCTTTCCCAATTTCCCACCTCCCTCTTGATCTTGGTTACATTGGCTTTGTTTGTGCAGAAGCTTTTCAATTTAATGTAATCAAAATGATCCATTTTGCATTTTATAATGCTCTCTAATTCTTGCTTGGTCCTAAAATCTTCCCCTCTCCACAGATCTGTCAGGTAAACTATTCCTTGCTTTCCCAAATTGCTTACAGTATCATCCTTTACATCTAGATCATGCACCCATTTAGACTTGATTTTGGTATATGGTGTTAGATAGTGATCTATGCCCAGTTTCTGCCATACTGTATTCCAGTTTTCCCAGCAATTTTTGTCAAAAAGTGCATTCTTATACCAAAAACTGGGGTCTTTGGGTTTATCGAACAATAGATTGCTATATTCATTAACTGCTGGGTCTCCTGCACCTAATCTATTCCATTGATCCACTACTCTACACCTCTGCCAGTACCAAGCAGTTTTGATGACTGCTGCTGTATAATACAGATTAAGATCTGGCATAGCTAGTCCACCTTCCCTAGCATTTCTTTTCATTAATTCCCTTGATATTCTAGACCGTTTGTTTTTCCAAATAAATTTTGTTATTATTTTGTCTAACTCTACAAAGTAGTTTTTTGGTAAATTGATTGGAATGGCACTAAATATATAACACAAAATCAGACTTCTTGTACTACATATACTTTAATGATATCACTTTAGTCAGCATATTTAGCCCACCCCTCAATTTATCACAGTTCAAATTTTTGCAAATTGGAAAGCAGTTTGTGCAGCTAATTGCTTCATTTTAACTATTAAACTCATTAATTAAAAATGGTTCCTCTTACTAAATATCACTTCAACTAAACTACCAAGCATTAGAAATTTTTTTTTTTAAAGCAATTGGGGTTAAGTAACTTGCTCAAGGTTACAGGGCTAGTCATTATTTATGCGTGGGTGCTCATTCTCTGAGGCCGGATCTGATCTCGGGTCATCCAAACTCCGAGGCCGGCACTCTTACTCACTGCTCCACCTAGTCGCCCCTTTAGGGCAATTGGGGTTAAGTAACTTGCCCAAGGTTACACGGCTAGGTTTCTGTTTGTATGGATTAAGTGTCGGAGGCCGGCTCCGAACTCAGGTCCTTCTGATCCCAGGGCCGGCGCTCTATTCACTGCACCACCTAGCCGCCCCTAGAAATTTTTAAAAGCATTAAAGAAAACAAGAACAAATCCTAAACCATTAAATTCTAGAAGTAAAAATAGAATATTCTGAGGAGATGGAAACTTACAAAACAAAATACACATACAATATGAAGGCAAAAGTCACACTTCCCTGAGAAAGTGGGTAAAGAACTCATGAACAGATCTGATTCTCATTTAGAGGGAAATTTCTTTTCCTCCCATAGTTTCTTCAAAATTAATGTATTCAACAACATTGTTTTCATTAAGATTTCCATTTCCACAAGGCCTCCCATAATCCAGTCTTTGCTTGGGAGAACAGATTACAAGCAGAGCTCCTCTCTCTTTTACCATTTAACTAAGCAGTGATATGAAAAAAAGAAATCCATATGAACAGAAACCTGAGGCCTATCAGACTATAGATGGGAGACTAAAAACACAAGACTATTAGAGGACAGGAAAAAAATTCCTTCAGAACTTTTAACATACAGGTTTAATCAAATTATGATTTAATAATTTGAACATTAATCAGCATAATCACTTAATGAGAAAAGATGCTAGAGGAACTGAGAAAGGAACACCTTGGGCATCGAATGCATTGGTAACAAAAGATCTTATAAAATTGGGAAGGGGCAACTTAAAAGGGAGAAAAAAAATCAGAAGATTGGCTAGCTATTCTTTAAATGACTTTATATCTATGTGTGTCATTGGTTTTAAATGTCAGTTACTGAGGAAATTATGTGAATCTCATGCAGTTGAGATATGGAATATTCCTGTTAAATATTCCAGAATGGAGTAGACATTTTGAAACTTAAATCGGGTAATAAGGCAAACATAGAAATACATACTTTTTATTACAAGGAAATATGCAGGAATTAATTGCTTCCATGATAACAGAGAAATAAAATACAATGGAGTAAGAAGCAAAGATCTTCTCAGAACCCTTATTTGAGGCCCCTTGAGAAAGGGGGGAAATGACAGTTGTGATTTTGTTCTGTTTTGACAGTCATAGAAAACAAAAATGGTCAGTAGACCAGTAGAGGAGACAAAATGATGAGGAAGGAAAGGGAAATCACAATTACAGAACATAGATGCTCAAGAAGAAGAAGAATATATAGATGTAGGGGAAGAGGTCAGCGGAACTTATGTCCAACTGAACTAGATAAGTGAAAATACTATGAAAGACACAGAGAAAGACAGAGACAGATAGACAGACAGACAGACACACACACACACACACACACACACAGAAGCTTAAATGCAAAAAGGCAGAAAAAGGAGTTAAAAATTGGGATCAGAGGAAGAGAAATGCTATAAAATGAAGGAAAGAGATTTTCATTTGTTGAACACAAGCATGAGGGAAACTTACTATCTTCTTGTTATTTGTAAAGAGAGGGCAGTAGCAAAGAGAAAGAAAAGCATAAGTAGAAGACAGATGGAAATACACATATAACAATCATAATTCTGCATGTGAGTGGTATTAATTCACCCATAAAACAAAAGAGTATTACAAAATGAATTAGAAAATAGAATCTAATATTCCATTCTTTACAAGAAATACACATAAAGCACAAAGAGTTATATAGAGTTAAAATTAGGGTCTAGAAAAAAATCTATTCATCTTCAGCTGATCTTAAAGCAGGAGGAATAAACATGATTTCAAATATGCTTAAATTAGGGACAAAAAAAAGTGATAAACAAGGAAATCACATTTCATTTAAAGGAACTACAGAAAATAAATATCAGTATGTAATGCACATTCACCAAATAGCATAATGTGCACTTAAATAAAAAGTTAATCAAACTAGAGGAAGAAATAATAAAGCTATAAAGTTGAGGTATCCTAATGTTTTGCTCTCAGACCTAGACAAATCTAGCCAAAAATTAAACAAGGAAGAAATTAAGGTTGTAAGACAGAACCTAATAAAAATTAGAAAAGATAGATCTCTACTGGTTAATGAATGGGAATAATTTAGAATTTATATACCTCTCAGCTCTATATGGAACCTTTCCCAAAACTGGCTATATATTGGGTCTTAAAGACTTCACCAAAAAAAAAAAAACATGTAGAAAAGGAGAATTTAAAATTAAGCACATTGTTGACTCAATGTTGACTCAAATATAATAAAATGGTACTGAATCAAAGGCATTTAAATGTAGAAATAAGAAAATTAAATAATATAATTCTAAAGAACTGAAGGGTCAAGAAACAAGTTGTAGAAACTAGAGAAAATGAAATAAAAATATTACAACAGCAAATTATAATAATTTATTGGATGGAACTAAAACAAAGCTGAGAGGAAAACTTTATATCTTAACATTAAAAAACAAAGGAGATAAAGAAGAAAAAAATCAATGAATTGGCATATAATTAAAAAAACCTTGAAATAAAAATCAAAACCCACAACTAAGTTGCAAAGTAGAAACTCTGAAAATTAAAAATTTTATAAATAAAACTGAAAGCAAAAATATTATTATACCAATGAAACCTTGGATCTATTTTCTAATAAATAAGATGAAGTTAATATTTCTTTAAGAAGAAAACAAAATATTTTTTTCTGTTTAAACTGAAAAGGACAAAAATAAATGAAGAAGAAATAAAGGAAGTTACCAGAAATTATTTTTCCAATATATGCTAAAAAGTAACTTAGAGGAAGATATGGATACTTATATAACTATCAACACAAAGGAAAGCAAAAGAAGAAAGAACTTTTTAAAAAAAGCAACATCTGAAAAAAAAAATTGAATGAGTCATATGTGAAATTTGATAGGAAAAAACCTCAAGGCCCAGATGTATTTATAAGTAAATTCTATCAGCTATTCCAAGAATATTTATTCTAATATTATCTTTACTGTTTGTGATAATGGGAAAAGAAAGTACTTTGGTTCAATGAAAAATATGTGATTTTAATATCAAAACTAGGGAGATACAAAACAAAGAAAAATAGGCCAATTACCCTAATAAACATTGACATAAAATTTTAAATAAAATATTAGCAAGTAGGTTTCTGATATATATCAGCATGTTTATAACCTCTCACCATGAAATTATTCCAGGAATGTATGGTTGATTCAACATGACAGAAAACTATAAATATAATAAACAATCAATAATTATGAATAGAAAAATCTCCTATACTTATATCAATAGGTGCTGAGAATGCTTTTTTAAAACATCCATCCAGAGTTCTAAAAATTCTAGAAGATAGAGTAATAAATGGATCTTTATATAATATTGTAAATGATATCTATCTCAATCCAAAAAAGAAAGTATATGATGAAAAAAGGTAGGACACTTAGGAATTTCATAGCCAAATTCTGAAACAACCAGTTCAAGGATACAAGATTAAAACAATCTAAATATGATGGTGCCATGATTAGATTCACACAAGACCTAGCAGCAGAGACATTAAAGGACTATAAGTCTTGAAATATTATATATCAAATAGCAAAAGAACTGGGGCTCGGGTCAAAAATATCATACCCTGCAAAGTTAAGCACTATCCTGAATGAAAAAAAAAATGGACATTTGATCACCTGTCAGACTTTTCAATATATATATATATATATATATATATATATATATATATATATATATATATCAGCTCTTTTATGTTGGCAAAGAATTGATAATTGAGGGAGGACCATCAATTAAGGAATGGCTGAACAAGTTATGGTACATGAATGTAATAGTATATTATTGTACAATAAGCAATGATAAACAGGCAGTTTTCAGGAAAACCTGGAAAGACTTGTTTGAACTGATACAAAGTGAAATGAGCAGAACCAGAAAATCATTGTACATAATAACAGCAATATTGTGTGATGAGTAACTTTGAAAGATTTATCTCTTCTCAGCAAAGCAATGATCCAAAACAACTAGAAATAACTGATGTTGGAAAATGCTATCCACATCAGATAAAGAACTGATGTATTCTGAATGCAGATCAGAATGTAGTACTTTTACTTTTTTCATGATATTTTCCCTTCTGATCTATTTTTTCTTTCACAACATTTTTAATGTGGAAATGTATTTTAAATTCTTGTACATGCATAATGTATCAAATTGCCATTTGGGGGATGGAGAGAGGAGGAAGGGAAGGAGAAACATCTGGAACACAAAATATTTCCCAAAAATGAATATTGAAAATTGTCCTTATAGGTATTTGGAAAAAATGAAATACTATTAAATTAAAATACAAACAGCTCATTAAAAAGTAGAATTGGACAAATGGAAAGGGAAGTAAAATTCACTGAAGAAAATAACTCTTTAAAATGGAGAACTGACCAAGTGCAAAAAGAGACACAAAAGCTTCCTGAAGAAAATTAATTCCTTATAAAGGAGAATTGGGTAAGTAGAAGTTCATGGCTCTCTGAATCTCCAAGAGACAATAAGACAAAATCAAAAGCCTGAAAAAAAGAGGAAAAAAAACATATGAAACATCTCATTGAATTACAAGTAACCTAAAAATGGTTTCAGGAGAGATAATCTAAGAATAATTGAACTAGCTAAAAGTTATGAATAAAAAGAGCCTGGACATCATATTTCAAGAAATTAAGAAGTAAAATTGCTCTAATATCTTTGAACCATAGGATAAAATAGACATTGAAAGAATCCATTGACCACCACCTGAAAGAGACCCCAAAATGAAAACTCTTAGGAATACTATAGAAAAAATCCACCATTCTGAGGATGGCAAGGTGGCACAGTGAATAAAGCATGGGTCCTGGAGTCATGAGGACCTGAATTCAAATCCAGCCTTTGACACAACACAAAACTAGCCATATCACCTTGGGCAAGTCACTTAACCCCAATTGCCCTACCTTCCCTCCTCCAAAAAACAAACACACAAACAAAAAATCTTTTTTTTTTAATCCATACTTCTGAAGTCAAGGAGAATATAGTGTAAGCAACAAGAAAGAAACAGTTGAAATATTACAGAGCCACAGTCAAGAGTATACAGGATTTGATGCAATCTACATTAAGGAGTTAGAGGGCATGGAATATGATATTCTGGGAGATAAAGGATCTATGATTTCAACCAAGAATCACCTGCTCAGAGAAATCGTATAATCATTCAGAGGACAAAAGGGGCACTCAATGAAACAGAGAACTTTCAAGTATTCTAGAGTTGAATAGAAAATCTGATTTTCAAATAGAAGACTAAAGAGAAATATAAAAAGATAAACAGGAAAGACAAAACATAGGGGATTCAATAAGGCTAAACTGTTTACACATCTCTATAATGCTAAAAAAAAAAACTTCATCACTATTAGAGTGATTAGAAGTACATAGAAAGAGGGTGTAGGTATGAGTTGACATTAATGGAATGATATGAAAAAATTAACTGGTGAGAAAGAGAACTGTAGAATGGAGTAAATTATCTCACATGAAGAGATATAAAAGCTCTATTGCAGAGGAGGGAAAGATGGGGTGGGGTTGGGTAGGCATCTCTTGAACCTTACTCTTATCAGAATTAGATCAAAGAGGGAATAACTCACTCAACTGAGCATAGAAATATATCTGATTGTACGGGGAAATTGGAGATATCTTTTAAGGAAAAGAGTGGACTGATAGAAGGTAAGGTAGGTAAGGTGGATAAGGTGGGGCTGTGGTCAGAATCAAAACATTGTTGATTACAGATGTGATGAAAGAGATAAAAGGATAAATAAGGGGAAAATAGTATGAAGATAAATAAGGGGGAAACAGGATGAAGAAAAATACACAGTAATCATAATCTTGTAGGGGAGTGGGGAAAACTTACCCATAAGATGGGAAAGGATACCAGAGTGGATTGAAAACTAGAACCCTGAGGGGGCAGATCCAAGATGGTGGATTAGAAACAGCACCTCCAAGGCTCTCTCCCCCCAGATTACCTCCAAACTATGTAAAAGGGGACTCTGAACAACTTCTGGAGCCCCAGCATCCAAACAACACAGAGAAGCTAACCTCCCATTGAGGACAGCCCAGCAGCCCTGCAGGAAGGGCCAACACAGCACTCTGGGAGCCAGCAGTGCAACCCACTGCGTGTGGAGAGCTGAGTGGGTGAGCCGCTGTTTTAGCCCCAGGATGGCCGGGTCAGCAGCCGGCTGGAGGTACCCCAGAACACCAGCAACTGTGGCGATTCCAGAATGGTCAACACAGACATTGTAGGACAAAGTGAGAGGTTAGTGCCCTATGGACTTTGAGACCAGTATTTGGGGAATGTGTCAGCTTCCTCCCCTGGGGGCTAGAATCCACTGAGGAGACACGCCATTTTGCAGTTTTCAGTGATGGCTCCAGCTCCTGGCCTGCGAACTAGAGGGAGACCCAGCGATCAGTCTTGGGGGGAGGGGGGGTAATTGTTCTTGCTTTAACCTCCCTGGATCTGGATTGTGGTGTGGGGGGGAGGTCATGGGGCAGGTTTCCAGCTTGCCAGAAATGGAAGTTGTCCCTCCCAACACATTCGGGACAAAGCTCCCCTGTCTGGTGGCAGAGTTCTACTGTGGCAATAAGCCTAAAAGTCAAGTAATTAAGTGGCAACATGCCAAGGCAAAGGAAACAAATTAAACAGAAAAATGAAACATTAGACTCCTATTTTGGGGGCAAAGAGGATCAAAGCATGGAACAGTCAGAGGACTATGAGGTCAGAAATCCTGCTCCAAAAGCCCCAAAGGAAAATATGAGCGAGTTACAGGCCATAGAGGACCTTAAGAAGGACTTTAAAAATCAAATAAGAGAAGTGGAGGAAAAATTGGGAAGAGAAATGAGAAGGATGCAGGAAAAGTATGAAATGAGGGTCAACAGCCTGACTGAGAAAAACAACACCTTAAAAAATAGACTAACTCAAATGGTAAAGGAGGCCCAAAAGGGCAATGAGGAGAAGAATGCCTTAAAAAGTCGAATTTGCCAGATGGAAAAGAATCTCAAAAGTTCACTGAGGAGATTCATTCCTTCAGAGTTAGACTGGAGCAAATGGAAGCTAATGACTTTATGAGAAATCAAGATGCTGTTAAGCAAATCCAAACAAATGAAAGAAGAGAAGGCAATGTGAAATATCTCATGGGAAAAACCACTGACCTGGAAAATAGATCTAGGAGAGATAATTTAAAAATCATTAGACTTCCTGAAAGCCATGATCAAAGAAAGAACCTAGAAATCACCCTTCAAGAAATTCTCAGGGAAAATTGCCCTGATGTTTTAGACCCAGAGGGCAAAAAGATGTTGAAAGAATCCACCAATCACCTCCTGAAAAAGATCCCAAAAAGAAAACTCCTAGGAATATTATAGCCAGGTTCCAGAATCCCCAGATCAAGGAGAAAATACTCCAAGCAGCCAGGAAGAAACAATTTCAATATTGTGGAAACACAATCAGAATAGCACAGGACCTGGCAGCTTCTACACTGAGTGATTGAAGGGCATGGAATATGATATTCCAGAGGGCAAAAGAGCTGAGACTGAACCCAAGGGTCACCTACCCAGCAAAACTGAGTATTTTGTTTCAGGGGAAAATATGGTCATTCAGTGGAATAGAGGACTTTCAAGCATTCTTGAGGAAAAAACCAGAGTTGAATAGAAAATTTGACATCCAAACAGAAGAAGCAAGAGATGCCTGAGAAGGTAATCAGAGAAAAGAAATCAAAAGGGACTTATCAAGTTAACCCATTTATATTCCTATGTGGAAAAACAATAATTGTGACTGATGAAACTTTTCTCAGTATGAAAATAATGGAAGAAAGGTATATGGTCACATGAATACATATGTGAATGTGTGTATATATGTTTACAGTTATACATAGATAGAGGGCATAGGTTGAATTTGTTGGGAAGGGATGACACCTAAGGGGTGAAATTATGAGGTGAGAGAGGAAAGTGGCAAGAGGAGACGGGGAGAGACAGGGTAGGGTAAACTATCTCATGTAGAAGAAGCAAGGGGAAGTGGCTGCAGAGGAGGGGAAGAATAGGAAGGCAAAAAGGCAAAACCACATTCTCATTGAATTTGGTTCAGGGAGAGAATGACATACATACTAAATGGGATATCTCAACCTGCAGCAGAATAGGGGGAAGGGGGATGAGAGGAGGGATGATGGATGGGAGGGCATCCTTGGGGGGAGGGGAGGTTGGAAGTACCCACTATAGAAGAGGGACAGGATCATGTAGGGAATGGACCAGGTGGGGGGTGGGATGAGTGGGAGGGAATTATAAGCAGCCTTGTACAATATATCTACTATGGTAATGTTTTGCATAGCTAGACATGTACAACACATACTGAATTACTTATCTTCCCAGAGGGAATGGGTGACAAGGGAGGAAGGGAATGGATCTGAAATTCGACGTCTTAAAATTAAATGTTTCATATATATATATATACTATTATTAATACTCTTTTGCATGTAATTGATAGATAAGATGTACAGGCATCGGGGCACAGAGATTCACCTTGCTCTAATGGAAAAGTCAAAGGGGGTAAGGGAGAAGATATGGGAAAGAGCAGGATGGAGGAAGTGATATCTTGTGGGACTGCTATTCTGGGATGGTGGGTACGGGAAAAATGGGGAAAAAAATTGTAACTCAAAATCTGGTGGAAATGAATGATGTAAAACAGGAGTTAATAAAGCATTTTTTTAAATTTAAAAAAATTTTAAAAAAGAAAACTAGAATCCTACAATAGACACATACAGAGTAAAGATAAGGGGCTTAAATAGAATCTATTGTGCTTCATCTGAAGTAAAAAAAAGGGGGGGGTTGCAACCATGATCTCATAAAAAGGAAAAGCAATAATGGATCTAATTTAAAGAGATAAGCAAGGAAACTACATATTGCTATATATCTACCACAGAAAATGAAGTAATAACAATACCAAACACATATGCACCAAATGGCATAGTATCCAAATTCTTAAAGGAACAGTTAAACAAATTACAGAAGGAAATAGACAGTAAGACTATACTAGTGGGAAACTTTAGCTTTTCCTTCTCAGAACTAGGTAAATCTAAACAGAAATGTAAAAAAGAAAGAAACTAAGGAGGTGAATAGAATATTAGAAAAGTTATATATGGGAGGCAGGTGGGGAGCCAAGATTGCAGAGTAGAAACAGGACTTCCCCATGACTCTGGCTTCTACCTGCTCCAATATACTTTTAAAAAATTACTTCAGACAAATTTTAGAGCTGTAGAACCCACAAAATTACCGAAAGGAGCAAGCCTCCCACTGAAGGCAGCCCAGCAGGCTGGCAGGAAGGATCTGTCTCACTGAGCTGGAACCCAGCCCTGTATGAATGCTTTTGGATCCAGGCCAGCCCTGACCAACAGTGGCCAGAGCAGACTTCAAGAGAATGAAGAACCAGCAGCTGTGGCAATTTCCAGACTTCTCAACCCATAAACACCAAAGACAAAGTAAAAGGTCAGTGTGGAACTCTGTTGGAACAAGGGTAGAAAGAAGAGCAAGGTCTGGTTCCTGCCCCTAGGGTGAGAAGCAGGAGAGGCATGGTGGCTGTGCTACCTCACTGCCTCAGAAGATCCTGGCTTGAAGATTGTAGGGGGACCAAACCACATTCAGGGGGCAATTGCTCATGCTTTGACCTGCTTGGATCTGGATTGTGGTCTTGGGTTGAGGTCCTGCAGTGTGTGGCCAGGTGCCAGAGCCTCTGGTGGCTGCAGAGAGGGCACCCCCCAATTGCTCTGGCAGCTGCAAAAACCCCAGTACAAAGCTCTCTCCAGTCTGAAAGCAGAGTTCTAACATGGCAAAGAGTTCAAAAGTCAAGTAATTGACTGGCAACATGAACAAGCAGAGGAAATGCAATCCCACCATTGATTCCTTTTTGGGGGACAAAAAGGATCAAAGTATGGAATGGGAGGAAGACAACAAAGTCAGAAGTCATGCATCAAAAGCTCCCAAGAAAAATATGAATTGGTTACAGGCCATGGAGGATCTCAAGTAGGATTTTGAAAACCAAATAAGATTAGTAGAAGAAAAATTGGAAAGAGAAATTAGAATGATGCAAGAAAATCATGAAAAGCAAGTAAACAGCCTGACTGAAGAAAATAACAGCTTAAAAAATAGTCTAACTCAAATGGCAAAAGAGGCTCCAAAAGCCAATGAGAAGAAAGCCTTAAAAAGCCAAATTTGCCAAATGGAAAAAGAATTTCAAAACCTCACTGAAGAGAATAATTCCTTCATAATTAGATTGGAGCAAATGGAAGCTAATGACTTTATGAGAAATCAAGATACTATAAAAAAGATCCAAATAAATGAAAGAATAGAGGTAATGTGAAATATCTCATTAGAAAAACCACTGACCTGGAAAATAGATCCAGGAGAGATCATTTAAAAATTATTGGACTACCTGAAAACCATGATAAAAAAAAGAGCCTAGACATCATCTTTTGAGAAATTTCAAGCAAAATTGACCTAATATTCTAGAACCACAGGGCAAAATGGAAATTGAAAGAATTCGCCAATCATCTCTTGGAAAAAGATCCCAAAAAGAAAATTCCTAGGAATATTATAGTCAAATTCCAGAGGTTGCAGGTCAAGGAGAAAGTACTGCAAGCATTCAGAAAGAAAAAAAAAATGAGTTTTGTGGAAACACAATCAGAATAACACAAGACCTAGCACCTTCTACATTAAAGGATCAAAAGTGCTTGGAATATGATATTCCAGAGGTCAAAGGAGCTAGGACTAAAACCAATAATCACCTACCCAGTAAAACTGAGTATAATGCTACAGGGGAAAATGTAGTCAGTCAATGAAACATAGGATTTTCAAGCATTGTTGATGAAAAAAACCAGAATTAAACAGAAAATTTGACTTTCAAATACAAGAAGCAAAAGAAGCATGAGAAGGTAAACAGGAAAAAGAAATCATAGGGAACTTATTAAAATTGAACTATTTACATTCCTACATGGAAAAATGATAATTGTAACTCATGAGACTTTTCTGAGTATGAGAACAGTTAAAGGGAATATATTTACATATATACATATATATATATATACATATATGTATATGTATATATGTGTGTATTATAGGGGGGTATAGGTATGTATAAATATATATATATATATATATATATATGTGAGTGTGGGGATATGTATATACATGCATACATAGACACAGGGCACAGGAGGAGTTGAATATGAAGGGTTGATACCTAGAAAATAAAATTAAGAGGTGAGAGAGGAATATATTGGGAGGAGGAGAAAGGGAGATATAGATTAGGGTAAATTATCTTATATAAAAGAGACAAGAGAAAACTGTTACAATGGAGGGGAAGAGCAGGAAGGTAAAAGGGAATGAGACAACCTTACTTTCATTGAATTTGGCTTAAGGGGGGGAATAGTATACACACTTAATTGGGTATCTTATCCTACAGGAAAATAGAGGGGAAGGAAATAAGAGAGGGGATGACAGAAAGGAGGATAAATTGGTGGACAGGGTAGCTAGAGGCAGACACTTTTGAAAAGGGACAGGATCAAAGGAGAAAATAGAATAAGTGAGGGAAGTGATAGGATGGAGGGAAATATAGTTAGTCTTTCACAGTATACCTATTATGGAAATGTTTTGCATAACTACACATGTACAACCTATATTGAATTGCTTATCTTCCCAGTGGAGGTGGGTGAGGAGGGAAGAAGGGAAAAAATATTGAACTCAAAGCTTTAAAAACAAATGCATATAAAATATTGCTCTGGTTGTTGTTTTTGCATGCAACTGGTTAATAAGATATACAGGCACCAGGGTATAGAAATCCATCTTGCCTTACTAGAAAGCGGGGGGGGGGGGGAGGGGGAGTTGGGGAAGGATATAAGAGAGAACAAATTGGGTAAAGGGGTATTCAGTAGGTTACCTATTATAGGGTGCAGGGTAGGAGAAAGTCAGGGAGAAAGATTTGTAACTCAAAATGTTGTGGAAGTAAATGTTGAAAACAAAAATAAATAAATACATTGAAAAAAATGAAAAAGAAAAGTTAGATATGATAGACCTCTAGAGGAAACTGAAATGGGAAATCAAAGGACTATAACCTTTTTCTCAGTGCTATATTGTACCTACAAAAAACTGACCACATATTAGGGCATAAAAATCTCAAAATCAAATACAGATATATTAAAGTCATCCTTTTCAGATCACAATGTAATAAAAATATATTCAAGCAATAGCAGTGGAAACATAGATTTAAAATTAGATAGAAACTAAATAATCTAATCCTAAAGAATAAGTAGGCCAGGGGCCAGAGTAAAGATGTTGGAGTAGAAACAGGATTTCCAAGGTGCTCCCGCTTCCACCTCCTCCAATTCATGTAAAAGGTGACTCTGAACAAACTTTGAAGTTACAGAACCCACAAAATGACACAGAGAAGCTAATCTCCCACAAGGGAAAGCCTGGCTGGCCAGCAGGAAGTGGCTAGCACAGCACTCTGGGAGCTGAGGCCAGCCAGAAGTGGTCCAGAAGTTTTGGCCTCAGGGTGGCCACAACAAGCTGCTGGCTGGAGGAACTTCAAATCACCAGCATCCGTGGTGGTTTGCGGATGCCAACCATAGATGCTAAGGACAAAGTGAGAGGTCAGTGCAGTATGGATTTTGGGACCTGGGAATTCGGGACTGTGGTTCAGCCTTTGCCTCCCAGAGGGAGAAGCAGCTGATTCATGGTGGCTATGCAGCCACCACCATGTGACTGCTTCAAAGCTACTGGCCTGCAGATTGTAGGGGGACCAAGCAACCAATCTGAGGGGTAATCTCTCTTGCTTTAACCTGCTTTGATCTGGATTGTGGTCTAGGGTGGAGTTCCTGGGGTGTATGACCAGTTTGCCAGAGTGTGGGGAAGCTTCAGAGAAGGTATCCAACTAATATCTCCAGCAGCTGAGAAGACCCCAGCAAATGGGACAAAGATCCCCCCTCTGGCAGTAGAGTTCTATTGTGGCAAAAAGCTCAAAAGTCAAGTAATTAAGTGACAACATGAGTAAATGAGTGAATCAAGGCAAGCACAGCAATCAGACTTTGGACTCCTTTTTGGGGGGACAAAAAGGATTGGGGCATGAAACAGGAAGAGGACAGCAAAGTCAGAACTCCTGCACCAAAAGCTTCCATGTAAAGAACAAGCTGCTTACAGGCCATAGAGGAGCTTAAGAAGGATTTTGAAAACCAAATAGGAGAAGTGGAGGGAAAACTGGGAAGAGAAATGAGAATAATGCAAGAAAATTATAAAATGAGAGTCAACAACATGACTGAAAAAAAAATAACACCTTAAAAAATAGACTAACTCAAATGGCAAAAGAGGCTCAAAAAGCCAATGAGGAGAAGAATGCCTTAAAAAGCTAAATTTGCCAGATGGAAAAAGAATTTTAAAAGCTCACTGAAGAGAATCATTCTTTCAGAATTAGATTGGAACAAATGGAAGCTAGTGACTTTATGAGAAATAAAAATACTATTAAACAGATCCAAACAAATGAAAAAATAGAAAGAAATGTGAAATATCTCATTGGAAAAGCCACTGACCTGGAAAATAGGTGCAGAGGAGATCATTTAAAAGTTATTGGACTATCTGAAAGCCATGATCAAAAAAGAACCTAGAAATCATCTTCCAAGAAATTCTCGAGGAAATTGCCCTGATGTTTTGGAACAAGGGGGCAAAAATAGAGGTTGAAAGAATCCACTGATCACCTCCTGAAAAAAGATCCCAAAAGAAAACTGCTAGGAATATTATAGCCAGGTCAAAGGACCTGGGACTAGAACCAAGAATCACTTACCCAACAAAATTGAGTATCATGTTTCAGGGGAAAATATGGTCATTCAATGAAATAGAGGACTTTCAAGCATTCTTCTAATTTTTTTTTAAAGCAATTGGGGTTAAGTAACTTGCCCAAGGTCACACGGCTAGGTTTTTGTTTGTGTGGATTAAGTGTCGGAGGCCGGCTCTGAACTCAGGTCCTTCTGACTCCAGGGCCGGCGCTCTATTCACTGCGCCACCTAGCCGCCCCCCTCAAGCATTCTTGATGAAAAAACCAGAACTGAATAGAAAATTTGGCATTCAGATACAAGAAGCAAAAGATGCTTGAGAAGGTAAACAGGGAAAAGAAATCATAAGGAACTTATTAAGGTTTAACTACTTACATTCATACATGGAAAATGATAATTTTGACTTATGAAACTTTTCTCAGTATAAGAATAGTTAAAGGGAATAGAAATATATATATACATATATATGTGTATATATATATATATATATATATATATATATAAAGACAGACATATATATGTGTATATATGTCTATATATAGGAGGGTATATGGGCATATGAATACATATGTGAGTATGTATGTATATATATATATATGTGTGTGTGTGTGTGTGTGTGTGTGTACAGGTATACATAGACAGAAGGTACAGGATGAGTTGAATAGGGAGGGATGATATTTAAAAGGTGAAATTAAGAGGTGAGAGAGGAATACAATGATAGGAGGCAGGGAGAGATAGAATGGGGTAAATTATCTCATATAGAAGAGGCAAGGGAAAACTGTTACAATGGAGGGGAAGAACAGGAAGGCAAAAGGGAATGAATCAACCTTATTCTCAATGAATAAGGCTTAGGGATGGAATGACATATACACTAAATAGGGTATCTCACCCTATAGGAGAGTAGGATGGAAGGGGATGAGAGGGTGATGGAAGGGGGGGTAGGCTGGGGGGGAGGGAAGTTGGGACCACCCACTGTTGAAAAGGGACAGGATCAAAGTAGAGAATAGAACAAGTGGGGGTGGGATAGGATGGAGGGAAATATAGTCAGTCTTTCACAATATATCCACTACGGAAATGTTTTGCATAGCTACCCATGTACAACCTATATTGAATTGCTTATCTTCCCAGTAAGGGTGGGTGATGAGGGAGGTAGGGAAAGAATCTGGAATTCAAAGGTTTAAAGTTAAATGTTTAAATATATATATATATATAATTATTATTATTATTATTATTATTTTACAGGTAACTGGGAAATAATATATACAGGCACTGGGGCATAAAGATCCACCATGCCCTACTGGAAAGTCAGAGGGGGAATGGGGGAAGATATAAGAGAAAGCAAATTGGGGGAGGGGATATTCAGTGGGATCACTGTTTTGGGGTGGTGGGTAGGGGAAAAATGGGGAGAAAATTTGTAACTCAATATCTTATGGAAATGAGTGATATAAACTAAAAAAAATAAAAAAATAAACTACAAAAATAAAAATTAAAAATAGAAGAGGGAATTCCAATTTTAAAAAAAGGATTAAGTAGGTCAAAGAACAAATTATAAAAACAATCAATAATTTCATTAAAGAGAATGATGAGAATGAGGCAACATACCAAAATTTTTGGGACAAAGTCAAAACAGTACTTGGGGGAAATTTTGTGAATTTCTGAATGCTTACATCAATAAAATAGAAAAACAGTAAAATCAATTGGGCAAGTAATTTTTAATAGAAAAAAAATTTAAATCTCCAACTAAACACAAAGTTGGAAATCTTGAAAATCAAATGTGACATTAATAAAATTGAAAGTAAGAAAACCAATGACCTAATAAATAAAACCAAAAACTGGTTTTATGAAAAAGAAAAAAAAAAGATAAATGGCTTACTTTTATTGAAATAAAGAAAAACAAATTACCAGAATCAAAAATTAAAATGATGAATCCACCACCAATGACAATGAAATTAAAGCAATTATTAGGAGCTCTTTTGCCAAATTATTTGCCAATAAATTTGAATATCTAAATGAAATGGAGGAATATTTACAAAAGCATAAATTGCCCAGATTAACTAAAGATAAAATAAACCACTTAACCCCATCTTGAAAAAAGAAATTGAATAAGCCATCTATGAAATCCTTAAGAAAAAATATCTTCAGTACCACATGGATTCACAAGTGAATCTACCGATATTTTTTTTTATTTCCAATACTATGTAAATTATTTGGAAAATAGGCAAAGAAGGAGTATCACCAAATTCCTTTTATGATAACTAAATCAGGAAAAGAAAAAGCAGAGAAAAAAAACTATAAACTAATTTCCCTAATGAATATTGATGCAAAAAAATTCAAGTAAAATACTCTCAAGGAAATTGCAACCATTTATATCATGAGGATCATAGACTCTGATCATGTGGGATTTATATCAGGAATGCGCAACTGGTTCGGTATAGGAAAAATTAACACTATAACTGACCATATCAATAAAAAAATCAACAAAAATCCTACAATTATATCAATATATACATGAAAGGCTTTTGACAAAATACAATATATATTCATATCAAAAATACCAGGGAACATAGGGAAAATGGGACTTTTCTTAAAATTATAAGTAATATCTATCTAAAACCATCAGCAAGCATTATTTGTAATGGGAGTAAGCAAGAAGCCTATCCAATAAGATCAGAGGTAGAGCTTGAATTGTCATTATCACCAATATTTTATTAGAAATGTTAGTTATAGATACAAAAGAAGAAAAAGAAATTGAAAGAATTAGAATAGGCAACATGGTGGTATACTTAGAAAATCCTAGAGGAAAAAAAAAAACTAGTTGAACTAATTAATAGCTTTTGAAAAGTTACAGAATAGGGGGGTGGCTAGGTGGTGCAGTGAATAGCCCTGAAGTCAGCAGGACCTGAGTTCAAATATGACCTCAGACACTTAACACACTTAGTAATCATGTGACTTTGGGCAAGTCACTTAACCCCAATTGGCCTCCAAAAAAGAAAAAAAGCCTTTGGGTTTTTTGGTGGTGCAGTGAGTAGAGTGCCATCCCTGGAGTCAGAAGGACCTGAGTTAGGATCCAGCATCAGACACTTAAAAACACAAAAAAAAAAAAAACTAGCCGCTTGACCTTGGGCAAGTTACTTAACCCCAATTGCTCTCCAAAAAGCCAAAAAGGGAAGGTAAGGGAAGGGGATGGGAGGGGGGGAGGGAATGAAAATAAATCCATATAAATCAACAACCTTTTTTTATATTACCCATAAACTTCAGCAGCAAGAGATAGAAAGAGAAATTCTGTTTAAAATAACTGTACACAATAAAATATACTGGAAGTCTACCTGCCAAGACAAACCTAAATTAACTTACTTATTCAGGGCCATGCCAATCAAACAACCCAAAAATTATTTTGTAGAGTTAGAAAAAAATAACAATGAATTCATCTGGAAGAAAAAAATGTCATGGGAATTAATGGAAAAAAATGTGAAGGGAGGTAGCCTGACTGTACCATATCTCAAACTGTATTATAAACTGGTGATCATCAACACTATCTGTTACTGGCTAAGAAATAGGGTGGTGGATCAGTGGAATAGAATAGGTACAGAATACACAGTGGTTAATGAGTATAGATATCTAATGTTTAATAAATCCAAAATGCCAAGTTTTTGGAACAAGAACCCACTGTTTGACAAAAATTGCTGGGAAAAGTGGAAAGTGATACAGCAGAAGCTAGGAATAGACCAACATCTTATACCATATACCAAAATCAGATGAAAATGGGTACATGGTTTAGAAATAAAGGGTGATACCATTAACAAATTAAAAGAGCAAGGAACAGAACAAGTCAGATATATAGAGAAGGGAAGAATTTAGGCCTACTAAGAGATGGAGAACATTATGTGATTCAAAATGGATAAGACTGATTATATTAAATTGAAAAGATTTCGTACAAACAAAACAATGCCACCAAGATTAGATGAAAAACAGAATTCTGGGGAAATTTTTTTTACAGCAAATGTCTCTTATAAAAGCCTTGTTTCTCAAACATATAGAGAACTAAGTCAAATTTTCAAGAATACAAGTTATTACTTAATTGACAAATTGTCAAAGGACATGAATGGGCAGTTTTCAGATGAATACATTGAAGATGGCTATCATCATGTGAAAAATGCTCTAAAGCATTATTCATTAGAGAAATAGAAATTAAACCAACTCTGAGGTACTATCTCACACTTGTCAAATTGACCAATATGACAGAAAGGGGGAAAATGATAACCGTTGGAGGGGGTGTGGGAAAATTGGAAGACTAATGCACACTTGGTGGAGTTGTGAACTTATCCAATTGTTCTGGAGTGAAATTTGGAAACATGCCCAAAGGACTATCAAAATATTCATATCCTTTGATCCAGTAATACCACTGTATCCCAAAGAGATCATTAAAAGGGAAAAGACCCATTTGTGCAAAAATATTTATAGCAGCTCTTTTTATAGTATCTAAATATTTGAATGCTAGGGGTTATCTATCAATGGGGGAATGACTGAAGTTGAGCTATATAATTGTAATGGAATACTATTGTGCTATGAGAAATGATAAGCAGAATGCTGTCAGAAAACCCTGGAAAGACTTAAATGAACTGATGCAAAGTGAAACTAGCAGGAGTAAGAGAACATTAGGCACAGTAACATCAATATTGTAATGATGATCAATTGTGAATGGCTTAGTTATTCTCAGTAATATGATAATCCAACACAATGACACAGCATTCATGATGAATGATGCTATTTACCTTCAGAAAAAGAACTGATGAATTCTGAATACAGATTAAAGCATACGATTTTTTAAATTTTATTTTTAGGGGGTTTTTTGGTCTGTATTTTCTTTAACAACATGATTAATATGGAAATGTTTTGCATAATAGTACATATGTAATCTATATCAAACTGATTACCAGTGGAAAAGAAAGAAGGGGGAGGATTTGAAATTTAAAAATTTTAAAAGAATATTAAAAATTGTTTCACATGCAATTGTGAAAAAATATTTTTAAAGGGGCGGCTAGGTGGCGCAGTGAGTAAGAGCGCCGGCCTCAGAGTTGGGATGACCCGAGATCAAATCCGGCCTCAGAAAATGAGCATCCACACATAAATAATGACTAGCCGTGTAACCTTGAGCAAGTTACTTAACCCCAATTGCTTAAAAAATATGTTTAAAAAGAAAATTATCAAATAAATTTAGATCTAAAAAGAACCTACAGATCATTTTATACTTCAGTTTTACAGAAGTAAAATAACTTTACTTAAGCCTACATGTTTTCATACATCGAGAAATCACGAAAACAGTAGTAAACTACAAGAAGGTCTTAAAAAGGTACTGGACCATAAGAGCAGGTTGTCATAGAGATACTAAACCAATCTTTACACAACATATTTAAGACTCAAAGCCACAAGCAAGTCTATTAATACAATGTAAGCATCTTGACAAGTGAAGACCTATCAAGGCACATGCCCCCCAAAAGCCCTCTCTCTTCTAACAAAATAAATAATGGACTTTAAATAAATCTATGCCTTAAAATAATCTTTTGAGCCAACAGTTAGCATGGTTATGGGGGGGAGGGAACAAAAGTAAAGGGTCTCCAATACATCATATACTCAAGGCAATTCATTGTTAAGAAAACTATAAAGGTCGTTGAGAAAAGTAAATGTTCTAAAACAGATGTGTGTACACATGTGCATTTACATATACATATAAACAAATGCAGAGATTATATATGTATACATATATAATGAGATGTAGATCAATTTCTGTGCTCTCTTTGCACACTCTCTATTCCTCATGACTCTGCTATTATAGTTAGGTTTATAGGTCATATAGATAGATACCTTCTTAAGACTTATAACATTACTTTTTAAGGATTTCCCTTCTGGATTCATTTCACCTTCCTTATAACCACCATTGACAACCACTTATCAACTGCCACCAATTCAACTAATAAACTCAGGGTACCATTAATATTTATCCTTGTAGATCAAACTTCTTGTTGAATGACCTAGAAATGTTTCATTTCCTTCCACAACTGAACCTAAATTATCACAGGACTGGCTTAAGTCAGGTCCAGCCTAGAACATAGATATCACCTGTTAGGTTCCCAATTCCTTTCATTCCCACTATCCATTTTTCCTTATGCCCCAATTGCTTGATAACAAGTGAGCATTCTGCAATGCTATCTACCTGATCTCTTGATTCATAATTTAAACTTTTTTTCAATTTAGTACATCCTAGAAAAAAGAAGACTTTTTTTTTCTTTCTCTTTTTTATATTTTTTAGTTAGTGCTTGTTGAGAGTCCTTTTCTCTCCTCTTTGGAGAAGTTCCCATTAGGTGTGTCAGTATCTTACTAGATTCCATAATCACCATTCTCCTCTGACAGGAGCAGACCTGATCTCTATAGCCATTGTTGTCTTCTCCCACAGATATGCGGGACAATTTTGTCCTGCTTGACAATTTCACCTTGCTTGACATACAGTGTACTTTAGGAACTACAACCCTAAGGTTTTATTTCCATTGAAACCTTTTTTCTCTTAGCTTAAGGGACTATTCAAAATTAGAAATATATTTTAATATATTTAATATTTTATATATTACATATAAAGGTTTAACAATTATTTAATATAATAATAATAAAGATGGCTCACAACATGTAATGTGACAAAATAAAGTACACATTAAATGTCATCCTCAAATCAGACATAGTCTTTAACATTACCTTTCTAAAATGTTTATCTGATAATCCAAAGCAAATGAGCAAGCAATCAAGATTTATTATGATTTTCACTGTGAAATTCTGTGTTCTGATGCTCTAAGGAGGTCAATATTAGGTATGGAGGAGATATTCTCTTCCTTTCTCTCTCCAACATAAAATTTCTGCATTTTAAAATTGTTTTACATAAATAGGACTATTGACAAATGCTTAAGTTTTACTGACTTCTGAGGAAAAAAAGAAATTAATAGGGATTTTAGCAATGAATCATTAATGTCTATCATTTTGTATAAATATACATAACAGCTACTTTAAAAAATTCTTGCCATATTTCTTAGTCTTAACCAGGAGGGAAGAAATAAGCATTTATACAATGCCTACTATGTGCTGGATGCATGTTTTTTTTTTATCATATTATCCCTTTTGTTCCTCCCAACAACTTTATGACATTTTATTCCTATTTTATAGATGAAGACATTGAGGTAAATAGATATTAAATGACTTGTCAAGGGTCACAGAACACTAAGTAAGTGTTCAAGGTCAAATATGAACCCTGCTCTTCTTAACTTTAGATCTTAGACTCTGAGCAATGTACCCCAAGCTGCCTTTCGCTATATGATATTGAAACATAATTTGTATAATTCACAATGCATAGAAATTGATGATTAATCCAAATGATAAAAATAAAAGATTTCTATAAATAACACAAGAAACCTATAAAATATATCTTGATTTTCATAATAAAAAGTCCATCAGCCATTTAAGTAAAGCCTATATTGTTAGTTACATGTTAGGTTTTTTTTTACTTGATTGAAGAGAGTCATTTAAATTTGTTTCAATTAAAACCGTTAACAGAGGCCCAAACATCAATGGAATATTTAAGAAAATTATAATGTGTTTTCTGAAAATGAATAAGATTTAAGAAGATATTGTCCCCATGATATTAAGTGACCATGAGAATAAAATATTTTCCAGTGGTCAGGGGGATAAATTAAATGTTGCTTTTATATATTAGAATTCTTGAGATTATATAGATTTTGCAGGATCTAAAATCATCGTCTATGTACTTAAATATAAAAATGGAAGCTCCCTAGATTATTCTTTGTATTCTTATATTCTGTTATATATTTCTCAATCGAAATGGCCAAAAGAGCCTTGAAGATTGCAAAGGGGCAACCATATCAAATATCCTAATTTAAACCATTATGAAGAAAAGAAGATAATTTATCTGAAACTTATGCAATAAATTCTTTAGCAAATAACTACTTTATTTCTTGAGAATGGGATAGGAGTCGGAAAAGTCATAGATTAATTTATAAATTAACATTAGGGAAATGTTTTATGATGTAAAATTAAAATTATCTGTTTATATATGTATGTATACCAGATTATATGTAACAATATTCTTTTTGTTTCTTGGGGAAAAATATATATTTGGTAGAAAAATGAAACATTCAATTTTATTTTATTTCCAAATAGATTTTTTTAAAAGAGAAACGCTAGAAATAAAAACATGGTGTAAGGAAAAGGAAGTGCTATTCTAATATATTTGAAATGTGGAGAATTAATAGAGAAAAAAACACAGGCAAGCATTTGCAATCCAGGGTGCCTGGGGGTAAATTAGTCTTTCTTAGTACCCAACTCATAAGCTGCTGCTATATCAGATTGATAAGCTGTCATCTATTAACATTACTTCTATAATTGATCATCATTAGCAGCCATTGCTTTCTGGAATCACATTAGAAGGTCAGTTGATCTGCAACCTTGGAGACTGGAGGAATTTCTCTTGGAAATGCTATGTCTAAGGACAATAATCTTCTAGAACAGCGATTCTTAACCTGCAGTCCATCAACTTAAAAAACATACTTTGATAATTGTATTTCAATATATTCAGTTTGCTTTTTAATCTTATATATTCATTTTTATGTATTTAAAAAATATTTTTTCTGAGAATACAGGATTCACCAGATTGCCAAAGGGGTACATGACATAAGAAAGGTTAAGTACCCCTGTATAGAATTCCAACCTTATTTCTTTGTGTCATAGGTACTTAAGTAATAAATAAAATTTACTATGTTTCTATAAGCTTTTAGATGACCTCCTTTATCCTGAGCATACCTCTTCTATAGCTTCTTCATTCCAAAATACTATTCATTTTCAAACATTAAAACAAATATTTCCATAGTCTCTACATTATTTGTTTTTCATTGCTTTCACAAAAGAGAAGCCAGATTGAAGTGAACTTTGGAAGTCAATATAACTAAAATATTCAGGAAAAGCACCATACATTCCATATATATAGAAAGCTGATTTTGTTCTTGCTATTGGGAAATATTACCTGTTTTGTGTGTTTTGCTGCCCACTAGTGTCCTATGAAAATAAAATACTTGACATGTAGACAGCATGTAACAGTCTCTGACAGACTTAGTAAAATAGTCACGTTTCTTAATTGTATAAGTAGTACATTTAAAAAATTCGATAAAGGAATGTTTTGTAACGTGCATATTAATATTAATTACAGATTGACCTTCACTAAAATGTCTTTATCCCTTTGCAGAAAACAAAACCCAAGAAAATATGAGTGTTTGCATTTGGAAGTAATATTTAATTTCCTATTATAAAATTAATTTATTATTTAGGGTAAAAATTTGGAGTACTCACTTTTTTTAACAAATGCTTAACATTTAATGTCAATTCTAAGTTAAATTTCTCATTTTGTGTGCTATTTCACACATCACATATGTGTGAATGTGTTTGCTTTGAGTATCAACAATCAGTCAACAAGCATTTATTCAATGCCTACTCTGTGCCAAACACTATTCTAAGTGCTGAGGATACAAAAAAAGAAAAGAGAAAAAGAAAAAAGACAGTCCTTGCTTTCAGTGAGCTCACAGTCTAATTTTGGAGACCACATGTAAACAATTACATACAAACAAGATATATACAGGATAAATTGATGATAATCTTACGGATGAGGCGCTAACCCTGATGGCAGCTGAGAAAGGCTTCTTACAGAGGTGGGATTTTAGCTGGGACCTGTATGAAACCAGGGAAGTTCAGAGTGGGAGATAAGGAGGAAGAGAATTCCAGGCATGGGAAACACTAGTGAAAATGCATGAAGTCAAACACATACAAACCTATACATAAAAGGAATTTCCCATGGGATATCTGTTTTGCTGTGCTTTTTTAAAAGAGAGTTATCATGAACTCATCTGAGATGCTTTTCATATCTTCTTCCCAAGACACAAATCCAGGACAAAAGAATTTTTAGAGATAAATATAATTATGAATATTAAGGCCTATGTATTAGGGACTTAAGATTGGTAATTTTCAGAGAGAATTCTTCCCCTCTCCCACAACAAACATGGTGCATCAGTTCTTCCTTGTTATTCAATGAGTTCAGTGAAGTAACAGAGTGTACAATCAACTATAAAAAGATTAGAAGTGGGATTTCTCTCATTTATCACAGTGTAACTTGTACTGAGCATTTTTTTTTCCTAGAGAAGTCACACAATGTCCTAAGTCCAGAGGTACAAAAAATGTATTCAAAATATCGATCTAGCTTTCTTAAGATGAGGGGAAAAAACAACCAGATTAAATAAAAATTATCATCATGTATTCATTCATTCATTCATTTACTCATTCATTCATTCATTGTTTTTTGAATTAAAAAAGAATGAAATCAGGCTAAAGGACCCAAAGGTGTGGCAAAGCAGTTAAAGTTTTCAAGCAGGTTTTTATTAAGGTAATATGTTCTATCCAGAAAAAAAAATGCCAAGGCCTAGGAATGTAGTCTTGTAAATGTAGTCAGATTCCCTATTAGGAACTGACAAGTCCAAAAAGATTCAGCATATCCCATCTTATTGTTCAATAGTTGTGTTAATACCACTACTCTATCTCATCTCCATCTCAAACTTGGTTTGCAAAATAGAGAAGGATAATGTTAATTGTCTGTGTTTACAGTTAAAAAGTATATAATTGTGTGTATATATACATAATTAATCTTCCTATTTATAATATGTTCATATATACATACATGCATAGACATAAACACATATGTATATCTGTGCTTATATGTATGAAACAGCATATAAGGGAAGGGCAATGATAGAAAACAGACACTCTATATACATATGTGTATAGACCTACATGTATCATCATTTGTATGTCAGATAAACATGAATAGAAATAGAAATATATGTTTGAAATACCAAATAATTGCTTATGTGAATGCATATCTACATACTTTTATTTTCATTAAATGTACTTTCTAAAGTTAGAATCAATAATTCAATAACCAATAGCATGTACAACAAATATGAAATTATCCTTGATACTATTTCATTAAAATAAATTTTGGAATTATGAATGTGCTTATATGCATACACATGAAGAATTTACATTGCTATAAAAGTATACATATGAGAATTTCAAAACACTTGGGAATTTTCCTCTTAGTCTATTATTGATATCATACCTGAGATAGATACACATGGTAATTTATTCAAGAGCTTAATCTAATAAAAGATTGAATTCCCAACTTAAAGTTATTTGACCTAAATTTCAAACTGTCCCATAAACATGCATCTTTTTAACCAAAAAAAAAAAAGGTTTCATCTATCATAATATTGAAGTACTATATTTACTCTTTGTAGAAAAAATATTATTAAAGCACATTAATATTCTTAAAACTTAGCACTTTTTAACAAAACCTTTAAACTCTTAAATTTATCCAATTAATTTTATGCCAAATCAGTTGCAGTTTGGGGCCTAGTATTCAGTATATTCAGGTGACAAAATATCTTAATATGGATAATTTTTTAAAAACAAGTTCATGAAAATAGATGAACATTACTTCAAAATAACAAGTGAGGAAAACATCTTGTTTCTCTTCCAGTGTGATTAGAAGTATGTATTTATAGATTTTGAAAGCATGGCCAAATGGGGAAAAAAGCATGCCAAACTGAACTCTTTTATATAACCTTATGTTATGTTGGGATATGTAGTATAATTATGTTTATCTATATATCACCCCTCATTTGGGAAAATCTTTAAAGCAGATTGGCAATAATAGTGAAAGAGCTCAAAGCCCAGGGCTTTTGTTTGTTTGTTTGGGAGGTTGTAGGGTTTTATTGTTTTGTTGTGTTTTGTTTTAACCTGGTTGCACTGAAAGAAGGAAACTAAAAAACACGATATAGGATATAAAATAGCCATTTTATTGGTTATGTATGCCTTATGACAGATAATGTACTTGAATACTTTAAGGTAATAATCACTGTTAATATATTTTAAGAGTTCTTTTGAGAAAGTGATAGGAGAAGACTACCGACAATGACTATGTATGTATGTGCTATATATACATATATGTGTGTGTGTATACACAGTGATAGACTTAGTATGAAGTCCATCATACAAAAGCTATTTTGTATAACATACACAACCAAAATAGCAATTTTGAGATTATAATTATTCAGTGATTATACAATTTAAACATAATATCAAGAACGTTTACATCTTCTTTTTAAAATACTGATTAAAAAGCCACACACATGTTTAGTATATCTCTATGCGTACAAAAATACAGAAAAATAATGGTTGATTTCTCATCCTAGATTATGGATCTTGGAATGTGAAATAGATACAATTTATATTCACAATAAGGAAAGCAACCTATATTGTCATGTCAATCAAAAGGTGCCATGTCCCTCAATAGCATGTGATCTTTTTTTTACAATTTTTCTAAAATCATGAGCTTTATGATGAATCCAAGGATTTGTGCTGACAAATTAGGCAGGCCCTAAATAATATCTTATATGTTCACCTATATGATAATATTCTAACATTTTCTATAATTTCATATTAAATTGTAACTTCCATGATGCATCACTGTGTATGCTCTAATGTAAATATATTCCCCTAAGGTAAAATTCCACAGAGGATGTAGATTAGGTATAGTACCCTCTGAGGAAAGGGGATAAAAAGAAAACATAATGTCAAATTTGTTGTAATGCTTTACTGCAAAGAAAATTTCAAAATGAAAGTTTATGAACAGTTTGCTCAATGAACAGTCAATATAGTATAAAATGTTTTTTGCACTATAATTCATTTCTAATTTTTTCTTTTAAAATGCAGCCATTTTTAAATGCATAATTTCTTTAATTTTGTTAGTATTTATTCAGACACATATATACACACAGAGATGGTTATATGTATACATTTTTATCTAATATATAGTTTAGCAAATAAAAATGTACACCCAAATAGCATTTATTCCTTAGCCTGTACTCCGAGATTCATTTATCTCTTCCAGGAAAATCTCACATTCTTCTTTGCTTCTTAGGTTTTCTCACATAACAATATTTTCTTTTTCTTTCCCTTTCTAGAGGGTCAATTCTGCTTAATTATTTAATTTTTACTGTCAAGCATGTAATGAATTTTAGCCTGATCTGTGTGCAGAAATTTGAAATGGTAATTCAAAACTGCAGCTATTCTCAAGCTATGCCAAAAACCAGCAGTTTCCTATCATTCTGATGTTGGGAGAAAACCATCAACATGTACATTTATATTTCTGTCATACTACAACTTAAGGTATTGTACACAGTGATTGTGTGCACATCATTAAGTAGTAATAGCTATTTAAATTCTTGAGAAGAAAATCCTTCAAAATATCAAATGGCTATGGGTGAAAAACCAAAATATTTACTTCATTCAGTTATTACATTTTCACAACTTTATAAATGTCAAGATTTGTAAGCACATCAAATGACGTAATGCTTATCACTGCATATTTTTACATAAATTAGTGTTGGGAATACTGAGTAGCACCTTCTTAGGGGTGAAGAGAAGAGATGAAGATTGAAAAAATATATTTTAAAGAAAATCTTTAATATTATTGTAAATAAATAGCACCAGAGTGTAACCACATTTCTTTGTAAAGCTTAACAACAAAGATGCTTATAGCTTAAACTAGAAGGTTTCTATGCTCTATTCATTATATTCATATAGGGTATTTGAATTGTTCTCCATCTGGTTTTAGTTGTGAAAGAAGTAAAGAATTTTTTCTAATCTATTCATTCCTCATCAAGACCAGTTTTATTCTGAATGAGGTGGCTATCAAGTACCATAGTTAGAGAAGGGGTTGGCACTTTGCTAGGTAAGCTAGCTTAAATGATTACAGAGCAATTTCTCCCCCATCCTATCCTCCTACCTTCCCTGTCCCCCTCCCCCACAGGACAAGGTTTGAAATGCTGGGGGGGGGGGAATACAATTGATCCAATTATACAATTCCCCAGTTCACTCTTGGCAATTAACAGCATTTAAATGAATCACAAATAAAATATATTACTCACCATTCAAGATGCTCTGGAACAAGGAGAAAGCCAATATCCACATGCCCCTGTTCTTTTCTATTCTTCCAGCTATATGCTTGGCTTTCCACTCTTTTGCTTTCTTTTTCTCTATTTGTCAACTGCAAGGTTAAAGCTACAAGCTAAGAAGACGATCAGTTCAGTTTATTTTGCTGGTTGCCGTGTAGCTGCTTGGAAAATGCGTGTATGTGTTTGATTGTCCTTAAAGCAAGTGATCTGTCTCTCCTCTTCTCCACTGACACTTGCTCACTGGCTTTCTCTTTCAGAAAGATGCAGCCAGAGGAAAGAGGGAGGCGGGTGCTTTAAGCCCAGGTGTGTTGTTAGCTCAGGGAGACAGCAGCAGGTTTGCAGCAGCAGGTCTACAGGTGAAAATATCCTCAAATGCAAGCATGAGCTCATCCCTGGGAATATACAGTCCAGAATCTGCAGAAATCAGGTTCCAAACCCTTCACCCTCCACATTCAGGCAGCAAGCAAACAGACAGGCACATCTTTCCTCTCCTACAGCTTTAATCACATTGATCCCTCAGCTAACCTTCTCTGCCTCTGAGACTCAGAGCTAAGTATTAACCCTGTCTCATGCCTCTGTCCTTTGTAGCGTTCTGCAGTCTTAAAGCAGCAGTAGAGCACTAGCAGCTGAAGTGGAGGCAGGATTGGTGGTAAGTGGGAAGCCAACCAACAGCACTGAGTAATTTAGAATAATTTCCAATAGGCTTAAATAATGATTTGACAGCTGGTTATTTTTAGCTATTGCCTTATCAGCACTTAATAAGACATGTTAAAGGGAAATGATTCAGGAAGGTAGCAAGATATGCAGAGGTAATGGTGAAATTTTTAGCATCTTTGAAATAAAATCACCAGCCTGATAAAGATTTCTTTGTTTTCTTTTTCCAGGAGATTCTCATTTGTATCTCTAAAGCAAAATGGGAATCTCAAATACTGTATATTATTATAATGTCTTTGATTTAAGGGCTGATTTTTAATTAACATGAAAACATTTTGAAGACAAAACACTAGCAGCTGGAATTGTAAATATGTAACCAGCTCTATTCAAAAAGCAAACACATGCCCCCATTCACCATTAAAAAGTCAATAAATAATTAATAGTATTCTGATTATATGATATTGTTCCAAAAGCCATAATATGATGAAGGTAAAAGCTAATGCACACATGTATTTCCTTTTGCACTTAAGAATGACTTATGGCACAAAAACCTGACTTAAATTAAGTAACCATGAAGGGGTGCTCAAAAGCAAGGAGAGTTCTGGCAACCACTACAGGAAAACATGTTCAAAAGGTAGCTAGTAAGCTTCCTTTTGGAAACAAGCCAATGTTCCATGTCACCCCCCCAAAAAAATTGTTTAGGTCACACACACACACACACACACACACACACTACCTCCAAATCTTTATAATTACAATAATAATTTGAAAAAGGCAAACCAAAAGTCCAAGTTATTCATACAAGATTAGACAAAAAGGTCTCTAAATCATGACTCCTAAATAAGACCTATCATGGTGACCAGAAACATGATGACTATTCTAATCTGTCACCAACCCTGCGTTATGCCAGAAAAGCTTGTCTTTAGCCATTTTAATACAGGTGATTCTCATTCACTAGGCCATTAACTACTGGATCAATAATTCTTTATATGTATACAATCTCTTCATATAGATTTAAAGTTATGAGACTTTATAAGGGATCATTTATGCCACTGCCTTCATTTTATAGATGAGGAAACTGAAGCTCAGAGAGGTTGAGCAATTTGTCTAAAGTCACACAGGTAGATGACAATAACAGATATAGAATTTGATACAATTACCCAAGGCTCTAAATCCAGTTCTCTTACTATTATAATACATTCTTTTTTAATCTATTAAAAATTTGAAGGGAAATAATTAAAGAAACAAAGCAGTATGAATATTAGATGAGGCAATGGCATTAACAAAGTTCAAGAACCAATCTGTCTATCAATCACCCCATTCCACTTAAAGTAACCAACAGAATACTCAAATCACTGCTCATTTATTGGATAAGAACATGTCTACTGAATCTACTGGGAATCTTTGTATGTATGTGTGTTTGTATATACATATACATGTATATATGTATTGTGTGTATCTGACATATCCCATACACATAATGTTATGCACCTATATGTATACATACATGCACATATGTACATACACATTTGTAAATACATATGTGGATATGCCTTTATACATACAAATATCCTTTAACCAAGCAATCTCATTACTGGTCAGGGGTCAGGTAATTCCAAGAGGTCAAATATAAACGTAAATGTCCCATGCGTGCTGAGATAGGATCAGGGTTCTCTCCTTTCCCCAAAACAGTATTTAGTTTCCCCTAAAAAGCAATAAGACTGTTCCGAGAGACTTATTGGCCTCTTCCCCTTGATGGTCAGACTTATTTTTATATGGAGATGGTAGGGGTAGAGGGGGGTATCCAGAGAAGCTATGTGCCATTGTAATCTTGTTTCATAACCTTTCTCTGTTATATTATATACAACATATAATATAACATATATGACTGTATATGTAACACCAGAACTAATAGGGTGCTGGTGTTAAGCCCAGTCCTAATGTTAAGTATAGCCAATCATCAGGATGAGATGAGATAGCCTCTTGGCTCTGATCATGGTTGAGATGGGGGAAGAGCACGACAAAAATGGAAGATGGAATTATTGGATAAAGTGATAGTACATGGCTTCCAGTGACATAAGTCTTTACAATTGGATAGTCCAGAGTCTTCTCTACAGAAAAGGGAGCAAGGTCCAGTTGAAACATAACAAATAACTCAGTGGGTGGTGAGGAAGCTGCCCAATTGGGTACAGAAAGCCCCAAATCCAGCATTCCTTAGTTGTTGTTGATTGGCTATTGTTGGTCTGTAACTCAGAAGTTCAAGTTCCTACTGAAATAAGACCCATAAGATATGAAAATAAGAGCTAAAGTGAGGAAGTGAAAGCAGAAAGCATGTGACCTTGCTTTGAGGGAGCAGTCAGGAAGACCTTTCCCAATAATAAGCTGAGGTGGCTAAAGAAGTTCAAGGAGAAAGCTGGAGATTCACTTGGATCAATGTCTCCTGAGGGCTTGGGGCTGCTAATGGAGCTGCTCTCCACAGGCCAAGTGAGTTCTCTGAGATCTTATTTTTATAGAATTAGCCAAGTTTATTAGGGCCTCCAAATGGGAAATTCTTTTCTTCCTTTTTTAGGTGGCTATAATGGAGAGCTATTCCTAACTAGCTCCATAAAGATAAATTCCTTTGACAGATAGCTCCCCAATGGGCACCTACAAGGGAATGAGGGAAGTTCCTAAGGGATAAATTGGATTTATGTGCCCTCCACTACCACAGGACTTGCTAACACCCTATGATTAGCTTGCCTTAGGGTCAAGTTTCAGATTTTACTTATGAATCTCCTCCTACATGTAACTATATAGATGGGGGTCAACCAATTAGTGAAGTTTGAGTAGAAGCACTGGAGTGAATCCTTGGATGAAGCCTTTTGATTGAGTCCAAGTTTAAAAAAAAATCCTTTTATTAGGGGATTTGTTTTATGAGATTTGGATTCAGTCAAAGGGCCACACTGGAGGAAGTAGAGGGCCATACAGGGCCTCAAGGTCACAGGTTCAACACCCCTTGTAGACAGAAGTAGTTTAGGCAAATGTTTGAATAAAAGCTCCAACAATTGGAATAGTCTTGGTACCCACTGGCCTACTGGGTGGGCAGAAAACAATGATATTATCACCCTGGGGGAGCTATGGGTGTGACTCCTGAAACATAGGGTTGAATAGCAAATTGATGACCAGACCATAGGAGCGTTAATAAAGCTGTACAGGGAAATTAAATAACCGGTCCCTTCTTACCAATCCAAACCATTTAGAGGTAAGCTCTAAAGGTTCTACCCCGCCTTGGTTATTCAGGGGAAGGGTTATTCAGGTTATTAAATGAAAGGAAGACCATATCTGTGTAGGCCCTTTCAGTGGCTCCTATTATTCATATTACTGTGGGTAGAGTCAAATGGAAGCCTTTAGAGTTACTAGAACAATCCTTTATAGTTAACAACAAATATCAGATCACCAGAGGGGCAAAAGATATTTCTTCTTTAGTGATGAAAATGAAGAAAGTGGGAGTACTTCATTATACCAGCTCCCCTTGCAATAGCCATTTGTTTCCTGTGAGAAAAGCAGATGGCACCTAGAAGGTTATGCTGGACTATAGGGAGCTGAACAAAATCACCCAGCCCATTGCTACAGCTATCCCTAACCTCATCAATGTCATAAACCGAGTAGCCCAGGTCTAAGATGAGTGGTGTGAGGTTACTGACTTTACTAATATTCAATCTTTAGTCTCATAGGCTGAAAATAGTCAGGAGCAGTTTGCTTTCACCTAAGAAAGAGTCCAGTACACAGTCAGTTCTATTATAACACAACATATGCCTTCCCAAAAAGCACTGCACTATGCAAAATTATGCAATAAAAACCACAGAGCTTACAGGGAAAATGTGTTTAGGGGCACAGTGTTCAAACACTTAGTCAAACATAAAAAAAAGATGGAACCTAATAAAATTGGTAGCACAGTTTTATAAATGTTAAATGGTTAAGACATACATAAATACTATAATAAATAGTGACCCTATCTGTAGCTTTACGTGACTATTCAGTCTGCACCCAGGGGTTGTGCAAGCAAATGGAACAACTCCTCCCCCACCCAGGCCTCTAAGGGGATGGAGTGTGGCTGAGAGTAGTGTGAAACTGAGCTTCTCTGCTCACAACTCCTACTGCACTAGAAGATATCCAGTAAATATGACACATTTCCTTTATAAAAACTTGTAGTTTGCTCATGGAAGTGAATGTCAGAAAGTTTGCAACTTGTGAGTTTTTATAAAGAAGTATGGGTTTCTGCATTCACAATGCTTCTTGCAGAAGAATTTATCCAGAGGCACACTCAAAATTCACTTTATGCCCAAAATGTCCCCTAATATACCAGTTATATTGGAATATATACATATTTTTGAACTGTGTTACAGAAGAACTGACCTTCACCATGCTTCTGTAAGGCAACCTCACAATACAACATTATGGTGGACAGAGACATGAAACAGATCTCTTTTCCTTTTGTTGTGTTTCAGTCAGTTCAGTCTTGTCCCTACTCTCCATGACCCCATTTGGAGTTTTCTTGACAAAGATACTGGAGTGGTTTGCTATTTCCTCCTCCAGCTCATTTTACAGATGAGGACTCTGAGGCTTAAGTGACGTGCCCAAGATCACACAGTTAGTAAGTCTGAGGCCTGATTTGAATTTAGGTTTTCCCAACTCCAGGCCTGACTTTATTCACTTAACAACCCAGTTGCACTACATTGAAGACATAATGTTAACCAGACTAGATGAGGCCCCAGTGGCAGTGGCCTATATCATATAGCAACCCTGTGAGAGAAGAGAGGTAGGAAATCAACCTTAAGAAAATTCAGATTCAGGGGCAGCTAGGTGGCACAATGAATAGAGCACTGGCCCTGGAGTCAAGAGGACCTGAGTTCAAAGCCAGACTGAGACACTTAACACTTATAAGCTGTGTGACCTTGGGCGGGTCACTTAACCCTGATTGTCCTGTGCCCCCCCCCCAAAAAAAAGGAAAAAAAAACAAAGAAGAAAATTCAAGTTACAGCCTGCTCAGTTCATTTGGGAAAATACAGTAGGTAAGGAAAACCTAGAAGATTCTGAGCACAGTCTGGAATGAGTTATTGACACTTCCCTACAATCCAAGAAGGAAGCCCAGAGATTTATTAGCCTCTTTAGGATTCAGGATTTAGATATACTAATTGTCCCCATTTACTCAATCACTCTGTAAAGCCAAGCATGAGCAGCTTTCCAGAGGACTGCTGCTGTGAACAGCTTTAAGATTCTGATCACATAGTATAGTGAACTCTCTATTTATTCAACAGTAAATGAAAGAAAAACATTCACAGAAAGTATAGAATTCACAATTTTATAACACAACAACTTATCAATAAAGTGGCCACATAGTTTTAAACAAAAGATATCATTCAATAAGTCCTTAACTCAATTATCCTTAAGTAGCAAGCCCCCTTAAGGGACACAAAGTACAATGGTTAACATTCTCCACCCCTAGGTCACATTGTCTTAATCTCTCAGTCAAAAAGGCTTCTTTCTTCTTGACTGGAAATTAGTTTCCAATCATCCTTAACTCAATCATCCTTAAGAGATACAAGGTACAGAGTACAAAGTTCTCCCACCCCTAGGCCACAATAAATCATGATCTTCTCAGTCAGCACTAAGGACCCAAGGAGAGTTCTTTTCATCTTGACTTGAGGCTGGGTCTCAGATTCCATGGTTCCTCTTCCATAGTCCCAGCTTTTGCCTGAATTTACCCAACTGTCACCTGGATTCAATGGTAGGCAGCTCTCAGCTCTTTGTCTAGTTCCTTGAGCAGTTCCCATTCCATATTGAAGCTCACCATGTCCAGTCCACCTCAAGTCTTCACAGTTTCTGTTTCTGGGAAGACAAAGCTTAACAGAGACAAAACAACATTCATGCACATTGCCAGCACCAATCATCAATTCACTTTCTGCCTGTGAAATCAACACAAACCCACAAAGTCTGAGAACTCAACACAAATCGTCAGTATAGTCCCAGGACCTCTGAAACCCTCCTCCAGGACTTCTGTAAACAGACAACAAGAAAATCCTCTTTCAGGGCTTCCAGTAAGGTGCCAGGGCTCGTGTACAAAGTATTACAAACACAGATCAACAGACAGAACAAAAAGACAGAGTGCTGGGATACCAAAAATTTTTTCCTTCTCAACTCTGCCATCACAAGTGTTCCCTTCTCAGTTCTGCTCTCTCCCAGCTTGTGCTCAGCTTTTTATCTGGCCATTAGCTCATCCCTGTTCCACCTATCTATTACATCCTTCCTGTTCCTTTCTTTGGCAAATCCCTTCCACCATAAGTTTCACAAGTTCTGTTTCTTAACAAAGACTGATACAATCATGGGCAAGGCTCAAAAGAAACTTGAAGTGAAACAAGGTGCTACATAATTGAATAGCTGAAACAAGGTGCTAAGTACTTCTTTGCTTGCCATTACACACTCACAAAACTGCCCCTTGCAAGTGGGTCCAGAATAGATTATAGCCCTGAGAGATATAAATTCAGTCACCTCTTTCCTTGAACTATTATGAATATACAAGACCCATGTTTCTGGATACCTACGGCCGTAGAGAGCAAGATAAGCAGAGCCTTTGGCAATCACTAAGAGGTAGCCACAATAAGTGGCTGCTTATTGCGGCTTCTGGAGCTCCAAGTTCTCCAAAGTGGCCACTCACTATACTACTTTTAAAAACCAGTTGTTCTCCTATTACTGGGGCTTAAGGTCCTTACTGAACACATGATACAGGACAAAGCAATCCCCCTAGGTTAAGTGATGCAAGATGGTCCCTCTAACAAGATGGGTAGAGCAAAGTGGGCTTCAATTGCTAAACAGATGTGGCAAATGACAAATCACACTTGCCTGGGTTCTTTTAGTGTTAGTGTTCTTCAAAAATAGGTGACAACTATGCCAGAGTATAACATTTCCCACCCAGACCCTGATTCTTGCACAGCCCCAATGAGTTCCCACCTATAAAGACTTTTTTGAGGAATGTAATTTTGCCTTATTTACTGATAGATCCATCTGCTATAACAGATGACTATACAACTGGATTTTGACAGCCACTAATCTGGAAATGGGATAGACCCTAGTGAATATGAATCCTTATGAGTGCTTACTGTGGGTTGAGTTCCAGGCTGCATGGCTGATGTGAGAGAATCTTAAGGAGTGGGGCAGAGAAAAATCATCCGTAGTAATTCTTTGTCATGGGTCTGCTTAAGTGTTCTCAGGATTGGAGAGCAAAGGAGAGGTAATCAAAGGCTCTCCCCTTTGGGATCTGGAGAATGGAGAAATTTTGCTGATGCCACACATGGCACAGTTATTTGGGGGGGACATGTCAATATCCATTAGAGACATCATATGCTAAACAGCCTGTTACAAGAAGTGAGATTGAGAGGTGGGTACATTGCCAATATGGCCTTGAGGTGATGATATCATGTTACCCTGGGCGTATGATCTCCCTAACTAAGGAAAAGGAAGCTATCCCTACCCAACTCAACTCTTTGAATCACACCTAGGGGTATCCACTTAATTTAATTCGTCCTGAAATGGCAAAGTGTAGTTATCATATCTCAGGGCAAGAGATTTTTCCATTAATCATGAGTTACATCATTATATACATGACTGACCAAATCATGTGCCCAACTTCCTAGGAACCATGTCTGTGAAAAACTGATGTCAGTCTTGGATAGGAAAATATTCTTAGTATAGTTGATTCTGGGATCTAATTGCCAAGATAACTTAGCTGATAAGAATATGTGGACTGTTTTTAAACATAATTCCAGCTGACCCTCTTCAGCTTTTCCTTATTCCTTCCCTTGCACAGAATTGCCTTAGCCTCAAGATTCTTGCCACCTCAAAGTGCTAGAGACATACTCAGGTCCCCATTAAATTGTCATGTTTCTTTTCCTCTGGAATGGTTCAGACAATTCCTTTCCAGAAAGAGTTAGGGGACTAAAATATGGTGTTGCTGGGAGTCACCTTGCTTTTCTTTCTGTAGTTATTTTATTCTATTTTTAATATTTTATTTTTCCAAGTAAATGTAAAAAACATTTTTAAATTCATTTTTAAAAAATGAGTTCCAATTCTTTCCTTCTTTCCCTCCCCTCATTGAGAAGGCTAGCAAATTGATATAGTTCATATATACATATATATACATATATACATATATATATATACAGTTATTCAAAATATATTTCTCTATCAGTCATGTTGTGAAAGAAAAAGACTATAAAAAAAAGAAAAAGAAAGTTTTTTTAAAAGTATGTTTCAATCTATATTGTGACTCTACTAGTTTTTATCTGGAGGTGGATAGCATTTTGATCATTATATTTCTTAAAATAACTAAATCATCGGGTGGCTAGGTGGTGCAGTGAATAGAGTACTGGCCCTGGAGTCAGGAGGACCTGAGTTCAAATTCAGCCTCAGACACTTAACACAAAAACTAGCCATGTGACCTTGGGCAAGTCACTTAATCCCAATTGCCCTCCAAAAAATAATAATAACAAAATCATTCACGGTTGATCATCATATGATATTTCTGTTACTGTGTACACTGTTCTCCTATTTTTCACTTTGCATTAGTTAATGTAGGTCTTTCAAGGTTTTTCTGTTCATCATTTCTTCTATCGCAATAGTATTCTATCACAATCACATACCACAACTTGTTTGGCCATTCCCCAATAGATGGGCAGCCCTTCAATTTCCAATTCTTTGCCACCACTAAAAAAAGGTACTATGAGGTTTTTAACACATAGTTACTATTCCTCTTTTTTTCATCTCTGAGATACAGACCTAGTAGTGCTATTTCTGGGTCAAAGTGTGTGTATAATTTTATAGCCCTTTGGGCATAGTTTCAAATTGCTCTCCAAAATGATCAGTTTATAACTCCACCAACAGTACTTTAGTGTCCCAATTTCCCCCACATCTGTCATTTTCCTTTTCTGTCTTAATAGCCAGTCTCATAGGTGTGAAGTGGCATCTCAGAATTATTTTAGTTTATATTTTTCTAGCCAATAGTGATTTAGAGCATTTTTTCATATGAATATAGATAACTTTGATTACTTTATCGGAACACTGCCTGTTTACATCCTTTGACCTTTTATCAATTGAGGAATGACTTGTATTCTTATCCATTTGACACAGTTCTCTATATTTGAGGCTTTTTATAAGAGAAACTTGCTATAAAATTTTCACAGTTATGAATACTGTGTAATTTCCTCCATCCTATTTCATCCTCTCTCTCTCTCTCTCTCTCTCTCTCTCTCTCTCTCTCTCTCTCTCTCTCTCTCTTCTCCCCACCCCCTCTCTCTTCTCCCCACCCCCCCTCTCCTCTCCTCTTCTTTCATCCTGTCCCTCTTCAAAAGTGTTTTGCTTCAGATCAATGCTACCCCCAATCTGCTGACTCTTCTATCATCTCTTCCCTTTCTCTTGTATTCCTACTTCCCTATATGCTAAGATAGATTTCTATATCCAACTAAGTATATGTGTCAATCCCTGTTTTAGCCAATTCCAATGAGAATAAGGTTCACCATACTGCCACCCCTCTCATCTTCTCTTCTACTATAAAAGGTTTTTCTTGCCTCTTTTATTGAGAGATAATTTATCCATTTTACCTCTCCCCCCTTTCCCCAGTCCATCCCTCTTTCTCACCCATTAATTTTGGTTTTTTTAGATTCATCCCATCATAGTGAACACAAACCCATACCCTCTGTCTATGTATACTCCTAAATGCCTAAATAATTTTAAAATTCTTAGGAGTTATAAGTATCATCTTCCAATAAGGGAATGTAAACAGTTAACCACATAAAGTCACTTTTAATTTCTCTTTCAAGTTTACCTCTTTATGCTTCTCTTGAATCTTGTCTTTGAAAGCCAAATTTTCTATTTGGCTCTGATATTTTCATCTGCAATGCTCAAAGGTTTTCTATTTCATTGAATATCCATCTTACCCCTGAAAGATTATATACTCAGTTTTGCTGGGTAAATGATTCTCATTTGTAATCCTAGCTTCTTTGCCCTCCAGAATATCATATTCCAAGCCCTCTAATCCTTTAATGGTGAAGCTACTAAATCGTGTGTTGTCCTGACTGTGGCTCTACAATATTTGAATTGTTTCCTTCTGGCTGCACGTATTTTCTCCTTGACCTGGGAGCTCTGGAATTTGATTATAAAAATTCTGGTAGTTTTCTTTTTGGGATCTCTTTCAGAAGGCTATTGATGTTTTTGTTTTTGTTTTTTTAATTTATATTTTACCCTCTGTTTCTGGAAGTTTTCTTTCATAATTTCTTGAAATATGATGTCTAGGCTCTTTTTTCATCATAGTTTTCAGGTTCGAAAATAATTCTTAAATTATCTCTCTTTAATCTCTTTTCCAAGATGGTCCTTTTCCCAATGAGATATTTCACATTTTCTTCTCTCTTTTTTAAATCATTTTGACTGCTTTATTATTTCTTGATGTAGCTTCCACTTGCCCAATACTAATTTCTAAGTAATTAGTTTCTTCAGTGAGCTTTTGTACTTTTTTTAATGTGACCAATTCTGCTTTTCAATTAATTATTTTCTTTAGTGAATTTTTATACATCTTTTTTTCCATTCAGTCAATTCTGTTTTTAAGGTACTATTTTCTTCAGTGTTTTTGTGCCTCTTCTCCCAATCTGTTGGCTCTTTTGGCATGATTTTCTTGTATCACTCTCATTTCTTTTCATTTTTTCTCTTAGTTAATTTTTTATGTTATTTTTGAGCTCTTCCAGGATTTTTTGTTTTAACCTGCGGCCAATTCACATTTTTCTTTGAGGCTTCGGATGTAGATATTTTGACTTTGTTCTCTGTTTTTAACTTTGTTCTTGACTTTGTCTTCTTCTGAGTTTATATTTTTATCTTCTCTGTTACCATAGTAACTTTCTATGGTAAGGTTCTTTTGTTGTTGTTTGTTCATTTTTCCCAGTCTATTTCTTGACTTTTAACTTCATGTTAAAATTGTGCTCTTCTCCCAAGGTGTAAGGGGCACTGTTCCAAGATTCAGATTTTTCATGCATGCCACTATTTTCAGAGCTATTCTACAAGTTTTCAGTTCTTCCAAGGTAATATGATCTAAGAAGAGGTGTGGTCACTGTTCTCCTGTTCTATGCTCTGATGTGTGACTACAACTGCTTTTTTCCACACTGGACTTATGACCAGGGTCCATGCTTCTCTGGGGCCACACAATCTAGTGTGCTAATGTTCCTCCCGGCCATGAGACTACAACGCAGAACCACATATTGGTGATGCAACAGAACCCTGTACCCAGTACCAGTGAAGGGTCCTTTATAATCTCCTTCTGACCAGTTGTCCTACCCTATTACTTTCTTTCTGGAAGCCAACATTGCCAATTCAGTCACTCCCAAGCTCTGTTTCTCACATGCTTTCTGTGCTGTATTGAGCTGCACCTTTACCCCAATGAGACAGAACTTTTCTCTTGAACTTCTAAGTTGTCTTGGGTTGGAAACTTTTTTGCCTCCCTCCTCTTCTTTTTTTTTTTGGTTCCACCACTCCAGAATTAGTTTTTAGGCATTATTTCAAAATTGTTTGGAAGGAAATTTGGGAGAGCTGAGGTGAGTCCCTGTCTTTATTCGACCTTCTCAGTTCTACCTCTTCAGCACTTTGCTTTCTAATAGCACAGGAGAGGTGAAATTGTCACTATATAACTTTGTATATTGACTTGAAAGGGAGGAGAAATCCTAATTGACTTGATTATGAATCCTTGGATAAGGGTGAGAGAGTCCTTATTTAGCTTCTGTTGGAGAAGGGGGCAGTCCTTCCATGGTAAAGATTGTGTATAAGCCCCACACTGTGCCTATAAGAAAAGAAAAGGTCTTCCTGAGTTAATGTGGGAATACTGAGTAGGCCATGGTACAAGGAGAACCTCAGTATAAACTTCTATCGCAAGAAAGGTTGCAAGCCAGGGGCTTATGACCTCAGCCATTTTTTTACCAAAGATTTTGATGCAGTACAAAGAATTGTCGACTGTGCCAGAAAAGTTATCATCTTTGCTGTACTCCCCAATATACCTGATGCTGCTTCTGCTCATTGCCTTATTGTCACCACTGAACTACAAATATGTGGAATCATCCACCACATGGACTGGTATTTATGTCTGAAACTCAGTCCCAAGAAAGGAAAGAAAAGAAGCTTAGCATCTCTGGCTTTTGCCATTCACATTTTTTTTTCCTTTTTCTTTATGGTGAATCTTAGTGGGAAGGGGTAGAGAAATGTCATTTTTTCCTTTATATTTCTTTTCCCTTTAGGATTGTTTTCACTGGGACCATTGTTTAGTAAAATCCCTGAAAGTTTTTAAATGGGTTGAGGTCTTTTATATGATCCTTAGAACCTTGCCACCATCGAGGAGGTAGTATTAGAAACAAAGTCTCCCTTTACCCCAAAAAGAAAATAATTTCCCCTAAAAGTCAATAAGTTGTACCTTGAAACTGAATGGCCCTTGCTTCCTTTGATGCAATTTCCTGGCTACCAAAGGACAAAAAACCCCACCTATGTGGATTTGGCACCCATCTAACTTGGTGGATGTCTGAAATCTTAAAACCAGAATAATTTAGAGAAGATGATGGGAGCTCATAGAGAAAAATTAAAAGCCATTATACTCTTGTTGTGTATCATTGATAAATTAGGACAAAGTAACCAAAGTTAGTTGTTTGAAAACCTGTGAATACTTCATTTTGTCCCAATATTGAACTTAAATTGATAGGGTGTTAGTGTTAGGTAGCTAAGTCATATGGTGGACAGAACCTCGAACCTGAAATTAGCAAGACCTTAGTTCAAATAGAACTTCATATACTTACTATCTATATGACCCTGGGCAAGTTTGTTAACCTCTGCCTATTTTTTCTCATCTGTAAATGGGGACAATGATAGTATCTACTTCCCAGGGTTGCTGGAAAAATGAAATGATATTTAAAGTGATTTTCAATAAAATATATAAACTCTAGTTATGATTATTATTATTAGCGCATCCTAATGAAAGGGAAAATATTTAAAGAAACATTATTTATGTTAAGGAAAGACTAAAAACAAAATATCCTATCATTTGAGGAAAAGATGAAAATAACATGACACAAATGTGATAAAATAGCATTATAGAATAAGAAACATGAGAAAATAGAACCAAGAAAATAACATACACGAGTACAAAAATATTAATGAAGATTAAAGTGAATCATCTGAAATCTCATTAAATATAGGGGACAATGTTGGCTCTAAAGTAAACTTGAGAGCACATCCCTCTTTCTGATAGAGATTGGTACAACAAAGAATGAAAATGGCAAAGGTTAAATATTTGATAAATATAATAGGTCTCGAAACACCTAGTTTTGTTCAACTGTTTTTGCTTTGTTTGCTACAAGGGAAGTAACGTTACCAAGTTACTGGAAATGGTAGAATAATCAGAATATTCCTTGTTCCCTACAGCTACTTCCAATCTCTACTGCAACTGAGTTACCTCTCCTTCTTTGAAGTTCATTCAATCTAAATTTATCAATTCTCCCACCTTCTTTGATAAATTTCTAGTCTGTCTGTGAATTGGTTCACCTTTTCTCTCTGCCCCAAATTCCTACTTTCCTACTACAGGACAGAGAGATAGATATACACAAGACAAAGAAAGGACCAAGTTCAGAAGCAAGCATGGGTGGAAACAAGATGGTGGTTTGGAAGCAGGAAAACTCTGTATGCCCCATCCATAACCACCTCAAATACCTATGAAAATGACTCTAAACAAACTTTAGGGTTACAGAACCTACAAAGTGACAGAGAGAAACAAACCTCCCATGGAAGACAGCCTGACAGGCTAGGAGGAAGGGTCCACTTTGGCATGCTGGGAGCAGAGCCCAGCCCAGCTTGAGTCTCCAGTTTTAGCCTCAGGGTGGCCCAACCAGCCACAGCTAGAGGGATATCAGGAGAGTGGATCACCAGCAGCTGTGGTGGTTTCCAGAATTATCAACCCATAAATGCCAGAAAAAATTTAAGAGGTCAGTGGACTTTGGGAACAGGGGGTACAGGAGCATGGTCCAGCCTCTGCCCCCAGAGGGAGAAATGGCTGAGGTGCCTTGGCTGTAACCACATGGCTGCTTCAGAACTCCTGGCCTACAGATTGTAGGAGGACCAAACAACCAATATGAGGGGTAATTGCTCTTATTTTCACCTGCTTGGATCTGGATCAGTGTCTAGAGTGGAGGTCCTCATGTGCATGACCAATGTGCCAAAGTGGGTGGAAGCATCAGAGAGGGCAGCTGAGAAAACCCCAGTGATTTGGGACAAAGCTTTCCTCTTTGGAAGCAGAGTTCTACTGTGGCAAAAAAAAAACTCCAAAGTCAAGTAATTGAGTGGCAACATGAGCAAGCAAAGGAAGCAACACAAGCAGAGAAAGCAACTTTACACTCCTATTTTAGGGACAAAAAAGAGCAAAGCATGGAAGAGGAGAAAGACAACAAAGTCAAAACTCCTGCACCAAAAGTTTCCAAAAAAAATATGAATTGGTTACAGGCTATGGAGGAACTCAAGAAGGATTTTGAAAACCAAATAAGAGAAGTGGAGGAAAAATTGGGAAGAGAAATGAGAATGATGCAAGAAAATCATGAAAAGAGAGTCAACAACCTGACCGAAGAAAATAACACCTTAAAACATAGACTAACTCAAATGGCAAAAGAGGGTCAAAAAGCCAATGAGGAGAAGAAAAAAAAAAGCCAAATGTGTCAGATGGAAAAAGAATTGCAAAAGCTCACTGAAGAGAATCATTCCTTCAGAATTAGATTGGAACAAATGGAAACTAGTGACTTTATGAGGAATCAAAATACTATTAAACAGATCCAAACAAATGAAAACCAGAAGGTAATGCAAAATACTTCATTGGAAAAACAACTGACCTGGAAAATAGATCCAGGAGAGATAATTTAAAAATTATTGGACTACCTGAAAGCCATGATCAAAAAAAGAACCTAGAAATCACCCTTCAAGAAATTCTCAAGGAAAATTGCCCTGATGTTTTAAAACCAGAGGGCAAAATAGAGGTTGAAAGAATCCATCAATACCTCCTGAAAAATGTCCCAAAAAGAAAACTCCTAGGAATATTATAGCCAGGTTCAAGAATTCCCAGATCAGGGAGAAAATATTACAAACAGCCAGGAAGAAGTAATTTCAATATTGTGGAAACACAATCAGGATAACACAGGACCTGGCAGCTTCTACACTGAGGGATTGAAGGGTTTGGAATATGATATTCTGGAGGTCAAAGGAGCTGGGATTAAAACCAAGAACCACCTACCCAGAAAAACTGAGTATCATGTTTCTGGGGAAAAGATGGTCATCCAATGGAATAGAGGACTTTCAAGCATTCTTGATGAAAAACCAGAGTTGAATAGAAAATTTGACATTAAGATACAAGAAGCAAGAAAAGCATGAGAAGGTAAACAAGGAAAAGCAATCATAAGGAATTTATCAAAGTTGAACTATTTACATTCCTACATGGAAAAATGATAATTGTAACTTAGGAAACTTCTCAGCATAAGAATAGTTGAAGGGAATATAAATGTGCATATATATATATACATATACATATATATGTACATATATGTGTGTGTATGTATACATAATATATATGTCTATATAGGAGGGTATATGGGTGTATGAATACATATGTGAGTGTGTGTATATATGTGTACAGGTATACATAGACAGAGGGCATAGGACCAATTGAATAGGAAGGGATGATACTTATAAGGTGAAATTTAGAGATGAGAGAGGAATATAATGAAAAGAGATGGGGAGAGACAGAATGGGGTAAATTATCTCATATAGAAGAAGCAAGGGAAAACTATGACAATGGAGGGGAAGAACAGGAAGGCAAAAGGGAATGAATCAACCTTACTCTCATTGAATTTGGCTTAGGGATGGAATGACATACACATGAAATAGGGTATCTCACCCTACAGGAGAGTAGGATGGAAGGGAATTTAAGAAGCAAAGGTGGAAGGGAGGGCAGTTTGGAGGGGCGGGAGGTTGGAAGCACACACTTTTGTAATGGGATAGTGTCAGAGTAAAGAATAGAACAAGTGGGGGTTGGGATAGGATGGAGGAAACTATAGTCAGTCTTTCACAATATATCCATTATGGAAATGTTTTGTGTAGCTATACATGTACAACCTATATTGAATTACTTATCTTCCCAGTAAGGGTGGGTGATGAGGGAGGAAGGGAAAGAATCTGGAATTCAAAGTTTTAAAATCAAATGTTTAAAAAATATATTATTATAATAATTATTATTATTTTACATGCAGCTAGGAAATAAGATATACAGGCACTGGGATATAGAGATCCATCTTGCCCTACTAGAAAGTCAGAGAGGGGATAGGGAAGGATATAGGAGAGAGCAGATTCAGGGAGAGTGTATACAGTGGGATCACTGTTTTGGGGTGTTGGGTAGGGGAAAGATGGGGAGAAAATTTGTAACTCAAAATCTTGTGGAAATGAACAAAGTAAACTAAAAATAAACAAAATTTAATTAAAAAGAAAAAGACCAAAACTGCATAAAAACTTTGAAGTTCAAACATTGGAGTTAAAGGAAACATGAAAAGGTGAACATGAATACAAATAATAAAGGAGAAAACAAGGATAAACTGCTTACTTGAAAATATATATGTTTTCCTTCTGAACACTCCTTAGGAATTATAGAGGGAGTCAAACTAGACAAGCCCTGGGAATGATCCTGCTATATCCATGGTGGTTTTAGAATAATGGAAACAGAAAGGAAAAGGAATACACTGGTGGAGCTGGAGAAAGAGAAAAGAGGATTAGGAAAATTTATCTTACATAATTAGGGTACAGAACTAGACAAATTTTAACTGTACATGTTCTGATAGTAAATATTCTAGCCTTTGTATGTAATCATGTAGCAAGAGACAAAACAAATTTCTACAAAAATTTTAGGAATATAATGTAATATAGGTCTACAAATAAGAACAGTTTATCGATGATCAAATTTTTCTTTCTTTGGGTTCAAAGTTAGTGTTCCTTATTATAATCAAAATCAATTATAATTTTTCATGTGTTAATGTTGGTCTATAACGAGATTTTATATATTTCATTAAAAAGATCTTTTAGGGATTTGAAACATGGCGGACGACGCGGATCAGCAACAGACCACCAACACTGTAGAGGAGCCGCTGGATCTCATCAGGCTCAGTCTAGAGGAAAGAATTTACGTAAAGATGAGAAATGACCGAGAACTACGAGGAAGATTGCATGCTTATGATCAGCATCTAAACATGATTTTGGGAGACGTAGAAGAGACTGTAACCACTATAGAAATAGATGAAGAAACTTATGAGGAGATCTATAAGTCAACCAAGAGGAACATTCCAATGCTGTTTGTTCGAGGAGATGGGGTTGTGTTAGTAGCCCCTCCATTGAGAGTTGGCTGAAACCAAGACTTTATCCTGTGTGGAAAATTGGAGACTCTGGACAATAGCCTCTGCGAGAAAAGCTGGTGTTCAAAAGAACAGCCTGTGATACTTTTTGATATTAAGAAATAATCAAGGAACCCTCCACCCTTAAAATGCGTTTATTTCCAGACAGTTCCTAATTTACCTGGCATAGCACTCATTCTTAGATTTCAGATACCAAACCTACCAATTAATGTGAGCATCATAAGGCAGGACTCTTTTTCAGTGATTTAATTTGTCTCTTCATCTTGTAGGCAATTATATTTTTTTAATTAAATTTACCCTTTGGGTTTTTTTGACCAGGAAAAAAAAAAAGATCTTTTATATGAGGGAGGCTAGGTGGTACAGTGAATAGAGCACTGGCGCTGGAGTCAGGAGGACCTGCATTCAAATCCAGCCTCAGGCACTTGACATGCTTACTAGCTGTGTGACTTTGGGCAAGTCACTTAACCCCAACTGCCCTCCAAAAAGGAAAAAATAAAAGATCTTTTATACAGATAGTTACTGTGAAATACTGATATCAGTCAAGGAGCATATGATTTAAATTTGACATTCATCTCTAAGAGGGCATAAGTAGAATTCTATTAGATATTTCTCTTGATGTTTTCTTTTTCTTGAAGATTAATTGCTGTAATGGTAATGTAATTTGAATTTTAAGACACCTTTTTTGTATGGGCAAGTAAGCAGGTACTTAGCACTTAGTAATTGATCAAGCCTCTGTAAAAGAAACAGAAGGTATGTTGTAACATACTGATGTAATAGGGAGGGATTGGCTGAAACAGGAAGTAGCTAATGCTGTGTATGTAAGAAAAGCCCCAGAGAGGCACAGTTTGAATTTCTTGGGACCAGATGTGGAGGCAGAGCAGCTATAGAAGAGGGAATCAAGAACTGAGACAGAATTTTGCTGAGAACTTGTGGTGGTAGAGCTTCTTCTGAAGAGGAGCACAGAAGCCCAGGAGCCAGGAGCCCAGGAGCCCAGGATCCCAGGATCCCCTTCCCCCCAGGCTGGATAAGGTGATTATGATTTTTGAATGAGCTGCAGAAGACTGAGGAAGTATGACCAGGATGCAGGGACTTTGTGGCTTGGTTGATCCTTGAATTTCGGGAGCAGAAATTGTGAAGGATTTGAGATGGACTGGACCCTGTGAACTTCAGTGTGGAGCAGGACTTACCCAGAGAGCTGGACAAGGAACTGGGAGCTCTCTGCAGGTACCAGTCTAGTGAATCCAGGTAGAATCTGGGACCATGGAAGGGTATCCAGGGAATCTGAGAATATGCCCAAAGTCAAGATGAAAAGACCTCTCCATGGGTACTGAGTAATGATGAAATTGTAGTTTACTAGTGACCTAGGGGTGGAGGGTTTGTGTATTCTCTAATGATTGTACTTAGTGATTGATGACTGAATAAGTAATTGAATTGTAACCTAGTATGCTTCATGAGTGGAAGACTTTGACTATTGTACTTTGAGATGATTGTTCTAAATATTGTGACCACTTTTGTGAAAAGTATGTGACCATTTGATCTAATATTGTGAATGCTGGTAATATTGTGAATGCTGTACCTTGATTTTCTGTGAATGTTTTGCTTTGATTTGTTACTGAATAGAGTGTTCACTATACTGTGTAATCAGAATTTTAAAAGCTGTTCACAGTAGCATTCTTCTGAAAAGCTGCTCATGCATGGCATTACAATTGCCTCCATTTGAAGGCAAGGTGGAAACTCCTCAACCAAACAAATGGATTTTGATATATGGAAATTTCTTTTATACTTATGTCAAGGTTTGTAAAACTTTGCTGAAACTATAGTTTGACCTTGAAAAATATATTTGCCACAAATTTGGGTGGACATGGAGATCTTGCTTCTTGTTTTAACTCCTGAAGTATATAAAACAGCTTAATATTCCCTGTGATTCAAACAGCTTAAGCTGTCATTGATTTGACTTTACTGTAATATATGTCTTACATACAAGCACTGGTTTGCCTTGTAATTTTAGGTTAATTAATTAAGAAACATTATCAATTATACAGCAAATGCTAACTTCCAAAACAATTCAGTGCTAGATAATAGTAGTGGAAGGTGGGTCTTTATATTCATAAAAACTTCAGTCTCTTTCCTGAGATGTAAAATTTCATAGGAAAACTTTTAAAAACTTCTTATCTTGTTTTTACACAATGAGTATGGACTGTTAATTTTTTTTAATTGTGACATTTTAAATGCTGTTGAGTTATAACTGCCTCTCTGCAATTTGTAGTACATTGAGCAGCAGTACAAAGGAATGAGGGGGTACTATATAGTTTCTGTAGTAACTACTCAGCTTTGCCACTGTAGTGTGAAAGCAGTCATTGACAATACTCAAGTGAATGAGTATAACTATATTAGTAAATAAATAGACTATTTAAAAATATAAAAACATTCTTAGCTCAGTGGCCACACAAAAACAGATGGTGAGCCAGATTTGGCCCACAGGCTGTAGTTTACTGACCCTTGAGCTATACAATGAGAAGAAAGTAAGGGGAGCAGCTATTTAACCTCACTCTCATTTGAACTGGTCAAAGGAGCAGAGAATGCATACACACAAAAAGTTGGGTAGAGATATACATTTCATTCAACAGGGAAACACAAGGAAGAGAAGGAAATAGGAGTCAGGAATCTAGGGAACATTGATTAATGGAGGGATTAAAATACTAAACTAAGCAAAGTCTAACTAATGACATGCAAAAATATTTATATCTTTTTGAGGCAAATAAGAATAGGAATTTGAGGGGGTGCCCCAAATTGAGAAATGGCTAAAGAAGTTATGTTATGTTTATATATCATGCTAGAATACTATTGTGCTAGAAGAAATGATGAAGTTGTTGGTTTCAGAAAAACCTGGGAAGACATTTATGAAATGACAAATTGAAATTAATAACCAGAAAAGTTTATGCAATGACAACAATATAGTAAAAGATGACTTTGAAAGAATTAGAAACTTTGATCAATGAAATAATCAACCACAATTCAAGATTTATGATGAAACATGCTAACCCCTTCCAGTTAGAGGTGAGTACAATGTATTCCAAGTACACAATGAAATTTTTTTTTTGACATGGTCAATGTGGTAATTTGTTTTGCTTGACTATACACATTTGTAAGAGGAGTTTTATTTTTCTTTTGTTCTGAGTGAAGGCTGAGTGGCAGGGAGGATTAAAAGAGAAACTTTTACTAATTAGAAACATTTATGTATATCATTTAAGAAAGAAAGAAAGAAAATTATTGGAGCCTTAGTGAAAAGACAAAGAGCAAGTGACCAAAATCAGAAAGCATCTAATGTAAGTCACTAGCACTGAACACAGTCATCTCTCACCCACCTCTTCATTGTTAAGAGAGATGCTTGGGTGCCATAATGAAAAAAAAAATAGTATAAGAAAAACTATAAAGAAAAACACAATTAATGATCATATCACTTAATGTTAATGGAATGAACTCACCCCCAAATGGAAGAAGATAACAGAATTAATTATAACAAACATCCAACAATACATTTCTTATTTTAAGTTAATTTTCTGTTTTAAAATGAACAAAAATCTATTTTCTTATTATTTGCCCACCTCCCTCTCCCCCAATAAAAATAAATAAATAAAATAAACCCCTTGCAACAAATGTACAGTCAAGCAAAATGTCTAAAAATTTTATGACTTGTTCTATACTCTGAGTTCATCACCTCTCTGTCAAGGGGTTAATAGAGTATTTCATCATTGTTAGTTTGGAATTGTGTTGGATCATTACATTGATTAAATTTCTTAAGTATTTCAAAGTTGTCTGTCTTTTTAATATTGTTCTTGCTATATAAATTATCCTTCCAGTATTGCTTACTTTATACTGTGTCAGTTCATATAAATCTTCCTAAGATTCTCTGAAACCATTCATCACTTTGGGGGTATGTTCATAGTCCATTATATTCATATACATGTGTGTTATGTATTCTCAGGAAATAACCATTTGATGAACCCTTGGTCTCCAAGGGTTTGGGGATTTTTTGTTTTTGTTTTTTTGCTTCAATAAAGATCTGCTTTAAATTTTTTCAAATATATGATTTATTTTGTTCCTTCTTTGATCTTTGTAGGGTACAGGCCCACTAGCAGCATCCCTGAATCCCTGAATGAAAGAGGTACAGTTGATAAGTTGTCTGTACTTGTGTCCAAATTGCTTTCCAGGATACAGTGAAAATTTCATGGTTCTACCAACAGTGCCTTCATATACCTATTGTCTCCCAGTCCTTCCAACATCTTTTCATTTTGTTTTTGTTGTCTTTTGAGGGTCAAGTAGGACCTCAGAGGTTTTTTCATTTGCAGTTTTCTAATTATTAGTTACTTGGAGTTTTTTAAACATGGTTATTTGTAATTTGTATTTCTATCTTAGAAAATAGGCTACTCATATTATTGGAATATTTATTAATAGGAGAATGGAGCTTTTCTTTATAAATTGGAAAGGGTATCTTATATATCTTAGAACAAAGAAACAAAAACTTAATAAATAAATTGCAATGAGTACCTTATATATGTTAGAAATATGATATTTATCAGAGAAACATGATTTAGAGGTTTGCTTGTTTTTCCCAGTTATCTGCTCCCTATCTAATTTTAGCTGCATTGATTTTATTATTCAAAAACATTTTTAAATTTTGTAATGTAAACAAAAATTGGTCATTTTATTTTCTGTGTGCTATGGGTTTGATAAGCTTTAAACATCACTTAGGAAGAAATTATCTTCCTTGCCCTTCTAATTTGCTCATGATGTCAACAAATCAATAAACATTAAATGTTTACTATGTGCCAGACACTACGTTAAGAGGAAAGACAAATAGTTATTGTACTCAAGGAGCTCACATTCTAATGGGGGTTATGACATCTTAAAAAATCTCTTTACATAAAAGGTATAGAGATAAACTGTCTTGAAAAATCATTTTTCTGGCTGAATGGAGGATTTACTTCAATAAAGAGAGATTTGAGGCAATGAGACCCAAAGCAGGCTATTGCAATAGTCCAGGCATGAGTTAATAACGGCCTATACTAGAGTGGTGGCAGTGCCAGAGGAATGATGGAGGTCATATTCAAGAATATGTTACAGAGGAGAAATCAAAAGGCCTTGAAAAAAATTGGATATGGGGTATGGAGGTAGATTTTTCAAAGTTCCATGCCTGCATGAAGGATGGAGTTGGGGAGAATTTGAGAGAGGAGAGCTCTTGGTCTTCCAACTTCCAACTTCAAAAGTGAAGACTCATAATTCTGTACTCTCTTTGGATCACTAAGGAAGAGAAAGACTGGAAGAAACCAAGATGTAAAGAAGGTGGCAACTTCACTAGCATCCCTCTCCCAAGCATACTGCACTCAAGACTAAGGAAATTCCCCTTGAGTGAAATCTGGGACTTTTCTATTGAGCTAAGTTTTCTCTCTCCTAACAGGGAAGCTCATTCATTCTGTGAATTGTCCAATATCTATTCTCTTATGTATGCTTTCTTTGATTTCTGTTTGCTCTCTGATTGCATAAATGGGTTTATTTGCTATTTGCTATATGTGCTTACTGTGGGACCAGCATCTGCTGGTAAGGGAGTCAAGCTATTGATATAAAGTTTGGGCAAATTATCTTCAGTAAAGGACAGTGATTGGGAGCATCACATAAAGCTAAAAATTATTTTTCCTAGACTAACAATATTTAAGAAGACAGATCAATGTAGCTCTAATCTAATACCTGTTCTCTCTAAGAACAGCAGAGTAATCAGCCTCTAGTCCTCAAAATTTCCTGCTGTCAAAATTTCCCTTCTAAAAAGGTTGGGGATTGGGGGCGGCTAGGTGACGCAGTGAATAGAGCGCCGGCCCTGGAATCAGAAGACCTCCGACACTTAATCCATACAAACAAAAACCTAGCCGTGTAACCTTGGGCAAGTTACTTAACCCCAATTGCCCTAAAGGGGTGGCTAGGTGGCTCAGTGAGTAAGAGTGTCAGCCTCGGAGTTGGGATGACCCGAGATCAGATCCGGCCTCAGAAAACGAGCACCCACACATAAATAATGACTAGCCGTGTAACCTTGAGCAAGTTACTTAACCCCAACTGCTTTAAAAAAAAAAAAAAAAAGGTTGGGGAGAAGACACTAGAGATATCTATTCCAATCTCCCTGTGATCCACATCTAGATAGTCCTAGGTAAACACCTAATTTACATGGGCAAAACAATGCAATTACATCTCCTACCATTGCATATAACTTGGGTTCTTGGCTTTAGATACATAGTACTTAGTATTAATATGTTAATTAGCCAAAGCAATAGCAAGAAAAAGTAAAAGTTGATATATTCCTATATTTCCATGTGTTCTTTAACAGGAATGATTGTTGTGTATTATCAAAAGTTTTTTCTGCATTTATTGATATAATCACATGACTATTGTTTTTCATATTGTTGAGATGAACTATTTTGTAGATTTTATCCTATATTGATTTAATCATTTACAATGGCTGCTATAAATAAAAACAGGTCACAACATACAAAGCTTAAGACATGGTGCTATACACTAATGATTATATTTTAGTTTTTTATTTATTTCTCATTGTTTATTTAGTATATTGTTTTCTCTCTCTCTCTGGCTTAAAGAATATGACCATATTTGTATCATAAAGGGAATTTGATAAGATTCTTCTCTCATATTTGAAAACAATGTAGTATTGGAATTAATTCTTCTTTGGATCTTTGAAAGTATCTGATTGTAAATCTATATGTTCCCATTGTCCCTCTCTTCCTAGGAATTTATTTACGACATGTTGAATATGTTCTGAGAGGTTATCTTTTTATATTGTCATGCATATATATCCACTTAATTTATGACATTTTCATTGTATATTATTAGGCAACATTTTTTAATAATTTCCTTGAATCTACTTTATTTGTTATTATTTCTCTTATATTTGATACCAGTAATTTTATATTCCTTGTTTTTTTTTAAATTAGTTAACATTTTATTTATAAATAATATCCCCTACTTTTATTATACCAGTACTTTATTTTGCTTTCAGTGTTATTCATCATTTCTTTGATTTTCAGAAGTTCTATTTTGGTATTTAATTGAAGTTTTAAATTTGTTACTATTCTGGGTGTTTTTAGTTACATGCAAATTCAATTGATCTGTTCTTTCTTTGGTTCATGGAAGTTTTTTTATTGCATAGGCATATACCTAAAGGTTCTTTTGGCTTCATCCCCCCAATTTCTGTGTACTGATTCATTATCAACATTTTCTTTGATGAGTCTATAATTTTTTCACATCATGTTGAATTTATATGAAGAATACAAGTTTGGTTTTAAATTAAGAAAACTATAGAGGTAGAGGCCAAGATCTCAGAGAAGAAGGAAGAAACACAGTGATCTGCCTACCAAACCACCTTTAAATAAATTGAGAAAATGCACCAAATCAGGTATTGATGGAGAAATCTAATATATAGCAAAATTATCATGTATATTTCTTTCTTTTCTCCCTCTTCCCCATCCTAGAGATGGCTACCATTAGACCCAACTATGTGTGTGTACACACACACACACATACATATATATGTACACATACACACAAGTATATATACATATATATACATGTGTATGCATGAATGTATGCATGTATATATATGTGTGTGTGTGTGTTAAATTATTCAATACATACTTCTATTTATTTTTCTCTGGGTCAAGATACAACTTTTTTCATAAGTCCTTCATAGTTAATTTGGATATTTCTAAAAGTCAAAGTGACTTATTCACTCAAAGTCATTTTTAAAACAATATTGCTATTACTATACACAATGTTGTGTTGGTTCTGCTCATATCACTCTTCATTATTTCATGCAAGTCCTTCCATGTTTTTCTAAAATCATTGACCTTGTCATTTCTTTTAACACAATAATATTCCATCACAATCATATGCCACAACTTGTTCAGCCACTCACTAAATGATGGGCATCCCCATGATTTCCAGTTCCTTGTCACCACAAAGAGAGGTACCATACACATTTAAAAACATATAGGTTCTTTTCCTTTTTCCTTAATCATCTTTGGAAATAGACTTAGTAGTGATATTCCAGGGTCAAAAGGTATAGATACTTTAATAATTCTTAGGGTATAATTCCAGATTGTTCTCTAAAATGGCCGAATCAGTTCACAATTCCAACAACCATGAATTAGTGTCCCAATTTTACTATATCCTCTCCAACTTTTGTCATTCTCTCCCTTTATAATTTTAGCCAGTCTCATAGATGTAAAATGCTATCTCAAAGTTGTTTTAATTTGCATTTCTCTAATGATTTAGAGCAATTTTCATATTACTATAAATTGTTTTGATTCCTTCACTGGAAAACTATCTATTCATATTCTTTGACTATTTGTCAATTAGAGAATGACTTGTATTCTTAAAGATTTGGCAAAGTTCTTTATATATATTTTTATATGAGACCTTTATTTGAGAAATTGTTTTTCCCCAATTTTCTGCTTTCCTTCTGATCTTAGTTACATTTGTGGTCAGTTTCCAGTCATCAATTGTTTAAGCACCACTAAATGGCTTTATTTTGGGCCTTCCTGGCTGAGGAGTGAATGTTAATAGTAACTGCTTCTACTTTGACCAGCAACCCTGAGGGTCTTCCCCATCCTGTTTGATTTTTTTTCCTCTTTTTTAAATTAAAGGGGGCATCCATTGACTCACTTCTTTGAAAGACCTATTCACTGAATGGGCATTACCTCACTCAAAGTGAGAACCTGAAGAGGCCTTAGCCTAAAAGGGCCATTGCATCCTGATGAATATCAGGCCACTGGATCTAGATGGCTCTGGAGGAGAAAATGAGGCTGGTGATGTTACACAGCCCTCCCTCACTGAAATCAAAATCATGTAAGTCATGTCATCATTTCCTTGAGCTCATGGTCCTCTTTGAGAATACAGCACAAACACAACAGTTAGATTTGTTTTATTTGTACAAAATATTTTTAATTTAATGTAATTGAAATTATCCATTTTACACCTAACTTTGCTTTCTATCTCTTATTTATTTATAAATTATTTGCCTCTCCATATGTCTGATAAGTAATATATTCTTCTAATTTTCCTGTAATATCTCTCTTTATGTCTAGGTTGTCTGTATCCAAAGGGCTATAAAAATATGCATACCCTTTGACCCAACAATACCACTTCTAGGGCTGTATGCCAAAGAGATCATACAAGTTGGAAGAGGACCTGTATTTACAAAAATATTTATAGCAGCTTTTTGTGGTGGCAAAGATTTGGAAATCAAAGGGATGCCCATCAATTGGGGAGTGGCTAAATGAGTTGTGGTATATGAATATAATGGAATACTATTGTGCTATAAGAAATGAGGAGCAAGGGGCAGCTGGGTAGCACAGTGAGTGGAGCACTGGCCCTAGAGTCGGGAGGACCTGGGTTCAGGTCCAGCCTCAGACACTTAGCGCTTGCTAGCCATGTGACCTTGGGTGGGTCACTTGGACCCAGTTGCCTTGCCTTCCCCCTCTGAAAAAAAGGAAAGAAAAGAAAGGAAATGAGGAGCAGACGGACTTCATAATAAGCTGGAGAGACTTATCTAAACTGATACTGAGTGAGGAGAGCAGAACTAGGAGAACTTTGCACACAATTACAGATAAATCATATCTGTGATGACTGATTTTTCTAGACTGGACTCCTCTCAGCAATGCAAGGTTATAAGACAGCTCCAAAAGACTCATGATGGAAAGGGATACCCACATCCAGAGTCTGAATGCAGATCGAAGCAAACTACTTGCTTTCTCACTTTTGTGTTTTGTTTTGTTCCTTCTTTCTTGTTATTTATTCCATTGGTTGTAGCTCTTCTTTGCAGCTTGACTAGAGTTTGGTGTGAAGGTTTGTAGAACCTGTATCATATTGTATGTCAACATGGTGGGGGAAAGGGGAAAGAAAAGGGAAGGGAAGAAAATTTGGAACTCAAGGGATTATGGAATTGAATGTTTTAAACTAAAAGCAAATAAATACATTTAAATAGTATATATAGGTCATGTATCCATGTTGACTTTAACTTGGTAAACAGTGTAATATATATGTCTATGCCCAATTATTTTTACTATCTTCCTTCTCAGTCTCTCTTCTCACCCTATCACTGTTATTTCAACTTCTTACCTTATCCCTTATCTTCTCCCCTTATTCTCTTATTCCTTACTTTAGCCACCCCTCTAAAAGTCCTTACCTCACTCAATCCCCCAGTTTTCTCACCTCTCAAGGAACTCAAAGATTTATAAACTTTTTCAGATGCATTGTCTTCAACCCAGATGACAATAAGGTTCCAAAACTGCCAGCCCTCTACCTCCAACCTGCTTTTCCTAAATTAGTTCTTCCTTTCATGCCCCATTTCCATGAAATAATTTCTGCTTTTAACTTTTACTACCAATTTTATTTTTTGGAATCACCTCATCATACTCAACTTAGCCCCAACACTTTTATCAAACTACTTTAGTAAGAATAACTTTTTAAATAATACTATTAATAATAATAACTATTAATTACTAATATTAGTAACATTTTGATATATCATAAGTAGTTTGATCTTAATCAGTGCCATATTCCCAGAATGCATCTTGACAAATATCTTTAATGAACATGGATATCAAAATTTTAAATCAAGTATTAGCAAAAAAGTTAGCAGAACATATCATAAAGATTATATACTATGCCCAGGTGGGATACATACTAGGAATGCAGAGTTTATTCATTATTAGGAAAAGTATAAAATAAACCATATTAATAACAAAAGTACTTAAAAACATCACAATCACATTAATAAATGGAAAAAAGCCCTAGAAAAAATAAATCTGTTATAAAAAAAAGAAATATAGAAAAAGGACTTTTTTTTAATATAAGTAGAATTTAACTAAATCTAAGAGCCAAGAATTATATTGTGAGGATAAACTTAATATTTTCCCAATAAAAAAGGACAAAGTAAGTATATCCACCATTACCATTGTTATTTATTATAGTGCTAGAAATGATAGCTATATCAATAAACAACAGAAAAATTGAGAGAATACATTTAATCAAAGATGAAGATAAAATATTTGTTTTGAAGTTGATATGAAGACTTAGAGAACCTTAGAGAGTAAATAGAGACAGGAAGGGAATAAGCATTTATGTAGCATCTATTATGTGCTAGGTACTATGGTAAGTGCTTTACAAATATTATCTCATTTGATCCTCACAATAACTCTACAAGATAGGTGTTGTTATTCTCCCCATTTTATAGTTGAGGAAATTGAGGCAAACAAATGTTAGGTAACCTGCCTATGATCACACAGCTAATGAGTTTGGTATCAAATCTTCCTGACTCCAGACCCAACTCTATCCATTGTGCTACCTATATACATATTTGACTCAAATTAGTTTAGTCAACTAAATTAATTAAAACAATAACTTCTAAAATGATGGGAATTATAAAATAAATCCACAAAAATCATCACTATATATTTATATCACCACCAAATACCTAATGCAAAGACATATGAAGGGAAATTCCATTTATAATAAATACAAAATCTGTGTATATTTTGGAGTTTACTTATTTTATTTTTTTCTTGCTTTTTGGAAGGCAATTGGGATTATGTGACTTGCCCAATGTCACATGGCTAGTTTTTGTGTTAAGTGTCTGAGGCTGGATTTGAACTCAGGACCTCCTGACTCCAAGGCCAGTGCTCTATTCACTGCACCACCTTGCCACCCCTTGGGAGTTTACTTGTAAAAAGATACAGAGGAACCATAAGAATAAAACTATAAAACCATATTTGAGGAAATAAAGAGAGACCTAAAAAGAGAAATATGAATTGTTCAAGGATAGGCCAAGCTAGTATAATAAAATGGCAATATTACTTCAGTTTATTTATTTAGTGCCATACCTCTCAAACTTTCAAAGGTTTTCCTTATTAGTATTATTAATAATAATAACGAAATTCATCTGAAGGAACAACAGATCAAGAATCACAAAGGAAATAATGGTGAGGGTAAGTGAGAATCAAGGGTACCTAGCAATACCAAAGCTTGAACTTTTTTGCAAAGAAATAATCATCAGAACAATGTAACACTCGTAAAAAATGGAGATGTCAATCAGTGAAATAAAAACTGGATATACAACATGCAAAAGCAAATGAAAAGCAGACTACTTTGCAACAAATCAAAAGACCCTAGTTATTAGGGTAAAAAGTGCATTATTTGGAAAAAAAAATACTACAGGGGAAACTAGACAGTAGCATGAAAAAATTAGGAATTGACTAACAACACATACCATATACAAAGATGAGCTCCAAATATATGCATGGTTTATATATAAAAGTTCAAATCATAAAAAAAAATTAACTCTCAAGTCTGTCTATATAGTAAGAATTCATGAAATAGAAAGGGTCACACAAGATAAAATGGACAGTTTCTGATTATTAAAAAATTTAAGGTTTTGCAGAAACTAAGGTAAATTTTGAAGGCAAATAATAGGTGCCAAGAAAAAAAATATTTTCAACAAGCTTCTGTGATAAAGGTCTCATATGTAGAACAAATTCAAATTAAATACCCTCCCCCCACCAAAATAAATTAGTCATTCTCCAATAGATAAATAGTAAAGGATATGAACATAAAGTTTTCAAAGAAAGAAATCCATTATCATTAAACATTTGAAAAAATGCTCTAATTGCTAATAATTAGAGAAATACACTTTAAACCCATCACACTAGCAAAGACAAGAAAATGGGAAACAGTATAGTGATTATGGAAAAACAGGGGTATTAGTACACTATTAATGGGAGTTAAGATTTCGTGCAGCCACTTTGAAAAGCAATTTGGAGCTATGCCCCCCCAAAAGTACTAAGCTACGAATATGTCAATATCACTACTATCCCTATACCCCAAAGATGGACATTCCTTCTATTTCCAATTCTTTGCCACCACAGAAAGACCTGCTATAAATATGTTTGTACCTGTGGGTCCTTTTTTCCTTTTTTATGATCTCTTTGGGATACAAACCTAGTCAGGTATTGCAGGATAAGAGGGTAGTCACAGCTTTATAGCCCTAAGGGCATAGTTCCAAATTGCTCTCCAGAATGGTTGGATCAGTTCACAATTTCACCAACAATGCATTAGTATTCTAATTTTCTCATATCTTCTCCAACATTTATCATTTTGTTTTTCTGTCATATTAGCCAATATGATAGCTGTGAAGTTCAGAGATGTTTTAATTTACATCAATAGTGATTTAGAGCATTTTTAGCATTTTTATATGACTATAGATAGCTTTAATTTCTTCATCTGAAAACTGCCTATTCATATTCATTTACCATTTATCAATTGGGGAAGGACATATTCCTATCAATCTGACCTAGTGTTCTATATATATTTAGAAATGAAGCCTTTATCAAAAATACTGCCTGTAAAAATCATTTCCCAGTTTTCTGTGTTCCTTTAAATCTTGGTTGCATTGGTTTTATTTGTGCAATGCATTCAAAATTATCCATTTCATAATATTCTCTATCTCTCATTTTTCAATTCTCTATAGATCTGACAGGTAAACTATTCCTTGCCTTCCTAATTTGCTTATGGTATCACCCTTTATTTTTAAATGATGTACCTATTTCAATTATTGTCTTGGTATAGGATGTGAGATATTTGTCTATGCCTAGTTTCTGCCACATTATTTTCCAGCTTTCCTAGAAGTTTTTGCCAGATAGTGAGTTCCTGTGCCGGAAGCTGGAGTCTTTGGATTTGTCAACAGTAGATTACTATAGTCATTGCCTACTGTGTTTTTTGTATCTTACTTATTCCACTCACCCACTACTTTATTTCTTTGAGAGTACCAATTGGTTTTGATGATTGCCACTTTATAATATAGTTTAGATCTGGTACAGCTAGCTCACCTTTCTATTTTTTTTCATTAATCCCCATAATATTCTTGACTTTTTTCTTCCAGATGAATTCTATTATTTTGCTATCTCTACTAAATAATTTTGGTAGTTTGATTGGTATGGCACTGAATAAGTAAATTAATTTAGGTAGAATTATCATTTTTGTTATATTAGCATAGCCTACCCATGAGCAAATAATGTTTTTCCAGTTGTTTAGATCTGACATTATTCATGTGAAAAGTGTTTTGCAATTGTGTTCATATAATTCCTGTGGCAGGTGGATCAATTCTAACTTTTAAAGAATTATTTTCTTCAGTAACTTTCTGTGCTTGTTTTACAGATAAGCCAATTCTGGTTTTTTGAGGTGTTATTTTCTTCAATTTTTTGTGCCTTCTTTACCAAACTATTAATTCTCTTTTCATTATTTTCTTCAATACTCTCATTTCTTTTCTTAATTTTCCTCTCTTTCCCATATTTGGTTTTTTAAATTCTTTTTTGAGCTCTTCCAGGAATATTTTGCTTTTCTGCTTGAGACCAATTTACATTTATCTTTGAAGCTTTGTGTGTAGCTCTTTTGACATCACTGTAGGCTCATTGTGTATATTGGCTGTTTCATTCTTTGCACAATTTTATCAGTGCCTAGCAAGGTTCCTTACAAATAGTAAGCACTAGGCTTCCAAGAGACAAGATGGTGGAGTAAGCAAAAAATCACTGTAACTCTCCCCTATTCAACTTCAAGCAACCATAAAATAGTGCCTCAGAGAAGTCCTGGAAGGGTGGAGATGAGGTGAAAGAGTCTTTTAACCCAAGAGACTTGGAAGATCAGTGGGAATGGTCCATCTCACTCAGTTTCACAGGGAAACATATTTGAGGACAGGAGGCATCTCAGCAAGTCAGTCATAGGTTCCACCTCAGCAAACCATCAGGAGACCCTGAGTTCCAGTATCATGGAACAAGCAAACACCAACACCAGAATCCCCCATGTGCTTCAGCATAGCCAGGAAAACTGGAAGACTTAGCCTCTGAAAACCACTACATGTTTCAGCATAGCCCCAGGCAGACAGGTGTCCCCCAGTGGCATCAATGCACTATGTTGCAGTTTCAGGTGGGTAGACAGCCTCCAGTGACTGGATGTCCACATGTTTAAACACAGCTCTGGGCAGGTAGGAATGATTCAGTGGACAGGCCTCCAGACAACATCAGTGCAGCACCAATAAACAGTCAGGGCCTGTAGCCACTAGCACAAGGAGCCTGAGACAGTGTCCCTTCAACCCCAGGTGTAGACCTAAAATTTAAAAGAGAGGGGAAAAGTCCAAAAAAATGATGAGCAAAAAAACAACAGAAAAATAATCTGATGATAGAAAGTTATTATGGTGGCAGAGAAGACCAAAACACAAACACAGAAGAGGACCACAATGTCAAAACACCTATGGACAAAACCCCAAAGAAAAATAGGAAGTAGTCTCAAGCCCAGAAAAAAAAAAAAACAACTCTTGAAAGAGCTCAAAGGGAAGCTTAAAAAATCATATAAGGGAGGTAGAAGAAAAAAGAAATGAGAGTGATGTAAGAGAATTATGAAAAAAAGAGTTAACAGCTTGGTAAACTGCTTAAAAGTAGAATTGGCCAAAGGAAAAAGAAAGTACAAAAGCTAATTGAAGAAAAAACACCTTAAAAGTGAGAATTCAGAAAGTGGAATCTAATGAATTTATGAGACATCAAGAATCACAAAAATAAATTCAAAAGAATGAAAAAGTAGAAGAAAATGTAAAATATCTCATAGGAGAAACAACTGGCCTGGAAAATAGATCCAGGAGAGACAGTATCAGAATCACTGGACCAACTGAAAGCCATAATTAAAAGGAGGTCCTGAAGAGTATCTTTCAAGAAATTTACAAGGAAAATTGTCCTGATGTCCTGGAACCAGAGAACACTATCTTTCAAGGAATTAACAAGGAAAACTGCCCTGATATCCTGGAACCTACAAAATAGGCATTGAAGGAATCCACCAATCACCTCAAGAAAGAGATCCCTAAATAAAAACTCCAAGGAATATTATAACTAAATTTCAGAACTATTAGATCAAGGGGGAAAATGCTACATATGTCCAGAAAGAAACAATCCAAATATAGAGGAGTAACAATCAGGATAACATAAGACTTGGTAACTGCAACACTAAAGAATCTGAGGTCATGGAACATGATATTCTGGAAACCAAAGGAGCAAGCATTAAAACCAAGAAGCATTTAACCTGCAAAATTAAGCATAATACAATGAGAGGAAAATAATTTCAGTAAAATAAAAGGATTTCAAGATTTAATAAGAAGAGCAGAACTAAACCAAAAATTTGACTTCTAATATCAAAATCCAAGAGAAGCACAAACAGGTAAAAAGGGAAAAGAAAATATAAAGGATTCAATAGAGCTAAACTATTTACATCCCTATATAGGAAGATACTTGGAATTCTTAAAAACTGTATTACTAATAGCACAGTTAGAAGGAATATACATAGAGGATATGGGTATAAGGTGAATTTGAAGGAATAACATAAAAATTCAAGGTATGAGAAAGCGTAGTACAATTGTTACAGAAGGAAGGGAGAGATAGATTGGGGTATTTTACATGAAGAAGTGCAAAAGATCTATTACAGTGGAGATGAAGATGGGAGGTGGACATGATGAACATTGCTTGAACCTTTACTCTCATGAGTATTAGTGCAAAGAGGGAATCATATACACAATCAGTTGAACATAGGAATCTATCTTACCCTACAGGGAAGCAGGATGGGAGGAGATTATGTAAAGGGGGAAGGGAGGGGAGACTGACAGAAGGGAAGGCAAATCAGGGGAAATGGTAGGCAGAAGCAAAACACTAGTGAAGATGGAAAGAGTGAAAGGAGAGGACAAACAGGAGGAAGAAAAAGATGGAGTGAAATATGCAGTTAGTAATCATAATTGTGAGTGTGACTTGATGAACTCTCCCATAAAATGGAAGTGGATTGCAGAGTGTATCAAAAACCAAAATCTTATAATAAGATATTTACAAGAAAAACACTTGAAGTAGAGAGACACACAGAGAATAAAAGTAAGGGACAGGAGCAGAATCTATTATACTTCACGTGAAGTAAAAAAAGCTGGGGTAGCAATTCTGATCTTAAAGTAAAAGCAAAAACAGACTTAATTGGAAGGAAACTACATCTTGCTAAAAGTTAGCATAGACAATGAAGCAATATTAATGTTAAACATATATGCATCAAGTGGTATAGCATCCAAATTCTTAAAGTTCAGTGAGTTTCAGGAAGAAATAGACAGCAAAACTATGCTAGTAGGAGTCCTCAACTGTCCCCTCTCAGAACTCAATAAATCCAACCAAAAGATGAACAAGAAAGAACATTAAAAATTAAATAGAATATTAGAAAAGCTAAATATGACAGACCTTTGGCATGATTTAGACATAAAGGGTGAGACCATATGCAAATTAGAAGAGCAAGGAATAATCTACTTGTTAAATCTATGGGGAGGGGAGGAATTCATGACTTAATAAGAAATGAAGAGCATTACAAAATGTAACATATAATTTTTATTATATTAAATTTAAAACTTTTTCACAAACAAAACCAATGCAACCAAAATTAGAAGGAAATCAGAAAGCTGGGAAATAATCTTTATAGCAAGTGTCTCTGTTAAAAGCCCCTTTTCTTAAATATATAAAGAAATAATCTCGGGGCTGCTAGGTGGCGCAATCAGTAGAGCATCGGCCCTGGTTCCAGAAGGACCTGAGTTCGGATCCGGCCTCAGACACTTAATGTACACACAAACAAAAACCTAGCTGTGTGACCTTGGGCAAGTTACTTAACCCCAATTGCCCTCCAAAAAGCAAAAAGCAAAAAAAAAAAAATAATCTAAATTTAAAAGAATACAAGGCATTCCCCAATTGACAAATGGTCAAAGGACTTGAACAGACAGTTTTCAGAAGTGAAATGAGCAGAACCAAGAAAATATTGGACACAATATCAACAACATTGTGGGATGATCAACTACGAATGACTCAGCTCTTCTCAGAAACACAATGGTGCAAGACAAGTACAAAATACTCATGAAAGACTCAGTATCCAGATAGAAAGTAGGGAAATAGTTTCCAGTTTCCAGAAATTAGATTTAATTTTTTTTCATCTCCAATAAGGAATTCCCAAATTATCGAAAAACTAAAGATGTATATTCATTTTAGGTTTCTCTTTCTTCTAACTGGCATTGATTAAGCATTATAATATACTCTATGTGTTTATGTGTATGTGTATATAGATACATGCACACACATTTACATACACACATTCATGCATGTATCTCCCCACTCACAAGATTAATATTCTAATTTATGTCCTACCACATTCTACCTTTCTGAACAGAGGAGGATTAGTTGGAGGAATGATATATGCTGTTTTGTTTTTAAATATAATGAACTGTAATTTCTCAGGGAAGTTTTGGGGGAGACTTGGGCCAATGAAGATTTTTTATCTCCTTGAGGGCAGAAACTGCCCTCATCTTTGTATTTCAGGCCCTTTGTTAGCACCTTGCACTACAGCTTAATAAATCATATTAAACTAAAAGTAGCTAAGTGCCTGAAGTCAAGAAAACAATTCTATTGAGGATTGAACTGTGGCAAGAGAATTTTTCTGTATTGTATTTATGACCACCATTTCTTAAAGACAGCTTAACATATTACTAACTAGAACTTGCAGTTCTTGCTGTAATTATTTGCAGGTAAATAAGTGGTTAGTGCTAGAAGAATTTCTGGTTCGGCTTTATTTTCCCTATTTACTTAAATCAAAATATCACCTAGTTAGAATCTGAAAAAAATCAAATTTATGTATAAATTATAGTGCTGATGAAATCTAGTTAGGTTCTGGTTTGTCTGTTTGTAAGATTTCAGTGAGATATCAACAATAGTACCATTATTTACCATCTAGTTTCCTGTTTTACTTGATAAATGCTCTTTAATGTGTACATCCCTTTTGCCCTTTGTTATAATTCTAATTTTATATATATATATATATATATGTGTGTGTGTGTGTGTGTGTGTGTGTGTGTGTGTGTGTATTTTTTTTGCCTTGTCCTATATAAGATTTTTTTTAAATATTGCTCATTGATTTTTGAGCATATGTTGTGAATATTATAGACACATTATTAAAAATGTCTTTGAGTATGTAGAGAAAATTGTTTGTTTGTAGGGATACAAATATAATTGGCAGCAGTACCTACCAAGGAAACAAAAAATATTTTTATATCAGAACTAATATCAATTCCAAATCCAGTACTCTTTTTACTGTGAAACAATCATAGAATCTCTGAGTTATAAGAGACTTCAGAGACCGTGCAGACCAAACTATACATGAACAAGAATCCCCTCTATATCATATCTGAAAAACGATCATCTAGGCTTTACTTGAAGAATTCTAATGACAGAAACCTACTCCCTTCTATGATTGCCTTTTCCATTTAGGGATCACTGTAATGTAAGGAAATTTTCCCTTAGGTCAGGCCTAAATTTGCCTCTTTGTAACTTCTGCCTATTACTCCTAATTCCGACAACTAGGATCAAGCAGAAGCAGTAAGAATTCTTTTCCACAAGATAGCTCTGCGAATACTTTGAAGAAAGCTATCCTATCCTGCCTTGTCATATCTTCACCATGTTAAATATATCATTTTTCTTCTATTAGTTTTCATATGGCATGTTTCTGAAGCCTTTCACTACCTAGTTGCCCTGCTCCAAACTCTTTCCAGCTTCTCAGTCTTTCCCAAATCATGGAATGGGAACTTAATTAATAATAATAATAATATCTATCATTTGTACAGTACTTTCAGGCTTGCAAAATTATTTACATGTTGTTTTATTTAATCCTTCCTACAACTCTGTTAGGTAAGTAATGTCATCCTCTTCTTATAGATGAGGACATTGAGGCTGAGAAAGTTTAAATCATTTGCCCAGAATCACAGAGTTACTATGTATCTGAAGTAAAATCTGAACTCAGGTTTTTAATACTCCAAGATCTATACTCTTTGCTCTTTGTCACATAGCTGTCTTCATTTCAGATGTGGTTTCATAAGGGCAGAGTACTAGAGGTACTAGTCCTCCTTAAACCATATACCTGCAGCCTTGCTACTATAGGGTGTGAAGTTATATAAAGGTTCTCAGTGAGCTCAGGGTCAGTTCATATAGTTTATGTTTTTATGAATCTTCTTTTAGATTCTGGGTTGCAATGGCAAGCAAAGTAATACTTTACTACTTGTTTCTGCTATTCAAGTGCCTTTGAGTCTCACCTTTGATTGTGTCAAGTCTTTGCTGGAAACAGGATACATTGTGTTGCCCTTAATAGGCCTAATGGAGTTTGGAGACCTTCCTTGCCCTTAAAGAAGCCAATGGTGGGAGGAGCTCACTGAAAAAAAACTAAACACAAAGGGTGGAACAGGAAGGAGCAGAGCAGAGGAAAAACTTGAGTGTGAGCTAGGACCAAACAGAATTGAGAGGGAGAATGCTTGTGATTTCGGCACTCTGTATGTTCTGTCTATGTTGATATTACTTTGACAGAATGAAGCATTTTGTCTGTTGAAAAAGGACTTTACTGCTGATACAGAAACCCTGAAAGGGAACTTTACTGCTGTTCACAGAAGTACTGAAAGAGGGTTTTGCTGTTGTTTACAGAAGTCCTGGGACTTTGTTGTTGATTTGTGTTTGATTTCTCAAACAAAAGTTTTGTCTGTTGGTTTGTGTTACTTTGTCAGACAGAAAGTGAATTGAGATGATAGTGTTTGGCAATGTGTGCAAACATTGTTGTAGCTCTGTGAAACTTTGTCTTCCTAGAAACAGAAACTTTGAAGAGCTTGGAGTGGAGCAGTAAGCTGAGGTTTGAAATAGCAGCAGAGAGTACCTATGTGTGAGTCCAAGAAAGAGCAGGAAGAGATGCCTACCTGTGAATCCAGGCAAGAGTTGGGATAGGTCAGCCCATGGAAGAGGGGCCTTGGGGTTTGGAAGTCAGCCTCAAGTTAAGATGAAAGAAAACTTTATTGGGTACTCAGTGCTGACTGATGATATTGTAACTTACTTATTGCAATCTAAGGGTGGATTGTGTTTGTGCTTTCTGCTACCTCTTCAGGATGATTGGTTTAAAGATGATTACCCCTTAAGGATGATTGGTTTAAGGATGGTGGGAAACCATCCTGGAGTCAAGATGGAAGAAGTCTTTACTTGGGTACTCTATATTGATTGAGGAGATTGTGACTTACTGAATGATATGTTTTGTTTAAGACTATGTGGCCACTTTAGTAATAAATTGTTATGTTATATTGTTGTGAATGTTGTGCTTTAGTTTATTGAATGTTTTGCTTTAGTTTATTGCTGAATAAGTAGAGAGTTCACTATACTATGCAATTAGATCTTTAAAGTTATTTACACAGCAGTCATCAGGAGAGCTGTTCATGATTGGCTTTACATGGGTGTTCTAGGCTATGGAGAGAGCTGAAGGTTCTTCTTCTTTGGTGCATGTTTTTTTAGAGGGTTAAGAAGTCATGGAAGTCAGGGAAAATATCTGATCCACCATCTCATTTTTCATGCAATTTGTAAGTCCTTGACATTTGCTTCTAAATGCACACAAGTAGGGAAGAGTGAAAGCAGAAGTAAAATAGAAAAAAATGGTAGAGAAACAGAACTGAAACGTCACTGAATAAACCTTATAACACCCTGCCTATAGAGATAATCACTACAAGGGAGTACCTAAAGAAATAAGACTTACTGTTCAGATATAAAATCTGGTTATGAGTCACCCTCCATAATTAGTGTTGAGCCAAAAGGTAGATAAATTATTAAGTATTATTAAGTAAATAAATACTATATCAAATATAAAAGCCTAGGTATCTCCAGGACATTTTATGTCATACATAGTCCTTTATGTTAAACTTCTGAAATGTATCTTTGAAAGTTTAAGTAAATTTTGATCCTGAATCCTGATTCCTTCATTTCCTTAATCATAATCTATAACAATCTACCATTTTTTCTCTTATAATGACTTCCCTCCTAAACTTAAATACTAACATTCCTCTATTTTTAGCAATGATAAAGATCTTATGGATAATATCACTTTTTGTGCAAATTTGTACTCCCATCTTCTCTATTTCAAATATTTATTATCATTTATATGATTACTTATAATCTGGTGGTTAGCAATCATTATCCCACAAAGAAGGAACAAATAATTCCTGTGGCAGTTAAAATTTCTTTATTTGCCAATTAATAATTTTGTACTTCAAAAAATGAAATAAGTGACAAAGGAAACTTCTACTCTGAATCTGATTCCTACTAATAAGGAAAACCTGGTGTCTAAAAATGGAAATGAAAGAAATCCAAACAAAAAGTTATCATTCCACCTTAGAATTTGTGTTAGAAGAAAAACTGGCCATGGTCTGACATGTTAGTACATAGCACAACAAAAGTTTCCACTTATTTCTTTCTCATTTATTGTTTTTAAAAAATCTCTTTTTTTCTCATTTTTGTATTAGTATTGATGTTTTCTCACTGTTTTACAATCTGATTTTTTATGAATTTATGGGGGGGGTGGGGTGTTGGAGGGCAGCTAGGTGGCACAGTGGATAGAGCACTGGCCCTGAAGTCAGGAAGACCTGAGTTGAAATTTAGCCTCTGACCAGACACTTGATACTTACTAGCTGTGTGACCCTGGGAAGTCACAAGCCCAATTGCCTCACCAAAAAACAAACAAAAAATTATTTATCAGATTAGTAGGGGTATTTTTAAGTTCCTAGGTTTAGTACTTAAATAAATTGTTTTGTTATTATTTTAATCAATTCTCCTTTGATTTTCAAATTTTCAATTTTTATGTTTTGCTTTTAAAAGTTTTACTTTTATACTTATGATGAGGTACAGACTCTGGGAACCCCCCTTGAACAATGATTGAATCATTGTGGTTCAGCCCAAACCTTTGTTACTAGCTTGGCCCTCCATTGTCCATCTATTTCCCACCCTTGAGCCTATCAAAATATCTATTCCCAAATCAACTGTTACCTAACCTCATCTGACTCCTCCTGAAGACCCTCCCCAAACTCCTCCTTTAGACCACCCCTACATTCCTCCTGCAACCTTTCTATATATAAGAACCCATCTTGTCTCCATGTGGTGTGAGAGCACCATAGAATTTTCTAGCACAGACTTACTCTGTGTCCAATACAAGAAAACTTTTAATAAACTTACTTTACTTTGGCTGAGAGAAGACTTGAGTTGAATTCATTCAGCAGGACTCGGCGTGTTAGTATTTTGGGGTCTCGAACACCTCTACCCTAAAATTCAAAATTTTAGGGTGACCCTCTTTACTTATACATCAATTTATTGATCTCTTTCTTTCACTCTTCTGTTGATGAAAGTGTTGGAGTTTCCCTTTAGCAGTCTTTTGAGTGTTTCACAAAAGTTTTGGTATACTTTCAAATTATTGTAATTTTCTTTGCCCAAGGTAGCTATTGTTTATTTTTTAATGGTATTTCCTGCTTTTTTTTCTTTTCTTTTTTCCTCTCCTCCTTCCTTCCTTCTTTCCTTCTTTTTTTCTTCCTTCCTTCCTTCCTTTCTTCCTTCCTTCCTTCCTTTCTTCCTTCCTTCCTTTCTTTCTTTCTTTCCTTCTTTCTTTCTGAACTTAAGAAATAAAACAACAATTTCCATAACATAATAGAATGGGGTGGGGGGGAGGAGAGATGACTGCAATGAAACTACAGATCTATTATGTACAACTAGTAAGTTGTATATATACATAATATATATATAACATATATGTGTTATGTACATATACAAAACATATACATATATATGTTAAAATGTAACTTTCACTTTTTTCCTTTTTTAATCCCTCCCCCTACCCTAGAAATAACTATTATTTGACACAAATATGTATGTGTATATATACATATATGTAGAATCATTCCATACATACTTCCATTTATCAATTCTTCCTCTAGATGCAGATAGCATCTTCCTTCATAGGTTCTTCATAGTTAATTTGGGTATTTATAATAGTCAAAATGATTCCGTGACTCAAAGTTGGAGTTAAAACAATACTGCTGTTACTGTATACTCCTGGTTCTGCTCATTTTGTTCTTTATTTTCTGCAAATCTGTGCATATTTTTCTAAGATATCAAGCTCATAATTTCTTATAGCACAGTAGTATTCCATTACAATCATATACCACAACTTGTTCAGCTATTCCCAGATTGATGGGCATCCCTGCAATTTCCAGTCTTTTACCAAAACAAAGAGAGTTGCTGTAAATATTTTAGAACATATAGGTTCTTTTACTTCTTCCCTAGTCACCATTAGAAAAAGACGTAGTAATGGTAATGCTAGGTCAAAGGGTATAGATAGTTTAATTATCCTTCCGACACAATTCCAGATTATTCTCTAAAATGGTTTGATCAGTTCATAGTTCAACCAACACTGAATTAGTGTCCCAATTTTCTACATCCCTTCCAAAATATGCTGCTTTCCCCTTCCATCATTTTAGCCAATCTGGTAGGTGTATAATAATATCTCAAGGTTATTTTAATTTGAATTTCTTTAATCAATAATGATTTAGAGCATTTTTTACATGACTATAAATTGTTCTGATGTCTTCATAGGAAAAACTGCCTATCCATTTTGGCAATTTTATCCGTTGGTGAATGACTCATATTCCTATAGATTTGAAAAATTCTTTATATATTTGAGATATGAGACCTTTATCTGAGAAAATGTCTATAAATTTTTTCTCAATTTTTTGTTTTCCTTCTGATCTTGACCATATTTGTGTCATTTATACAAAATGTTTTTAATTTAACATAATCAAAATTATCCATTTTATACCTCACACTGCTCTCTATCTCTTGCTTATTCATAATTTGTTTGCCTGTCCATAACTTTGACAGGTAATATGTTCCATATTCTTTAAATTTCCTCAAAATGTCAATCTTTTTTTTTTTTTAGAAGCAATTGGGGTTAAGTAACTTGCTCAAGGTTATTATTTATGTGTGGGTGCTCATTTTCTGAGGCCAGATTTGATCTCAGGTAATCCCAACTCCGAGGCCGGTGCTCTTACTCACTGCGCCACCTAGCCGACCCTTTAGGGCAATTGGGGTTAAGTAACTTGCCCAAGGTTACAGGGCTAGGTTTTTGTTTGTGTGGATTAAGTGTCTGAGGCTGGCTCCAAACTCAGGTCCTTCTGATTCCAGGGCCAGCGCTCTATTCACTGCGCCACCTAGCCGCCCCCAAAATGTCAATCTTTATGTCTAGGTCATGTATTTTGACCTTATCTTGGAAAATGGTATATGATCTTGGTCAATGCCCAATTTCTGCCAGACAGATTTCCAGCTTTCCCAACAATTTTTACCAAATAATGAATACATATCCCAAAAACTTAAGTCCTTATACTTGCCAAATACAAGGTTCCTACAGCCATTTGCTTCTGTAAATTGTGTGTCTACTCTGTTCTACTGATTTATCTTTCTATTTCTTAGGTAGTATCAAATACTTTTGATAATTAATGACTTAAAATATAGTTTAAGATTTGGTACTGCTAAATCTCTTCCTTTACATTAAAAAAAAATTAGTTCCTTTGATATTCTCGACCTTTTGTTCTTCCAAATAAATTTTGTTTTTTTCTAACTCAATAAAATCATTTTTGGTAACTTAATTGGGATAGCATTGAATATATAAATTAGATAAAATTTTCATTTTTATTATATTGTCCCCTGCCTACCCATTAATTAATATTTCTCTAATTACTTAAATATTATTTTATTTCTATAAAAATTTATATATATATATATATATATATATATATATATATAATTTTGTTTATATGGTTCTTGAGTTTGTTTTGACAGATTTACTAGAAGGTATTTTACACTGTCTAGAACTATTTTAAATAAGGTATCTTTTACTATCTCTTCTTGCAGGCTTTTGTTTGTAAGATATAAGACTTCTGATGATTTATATGGATTTTTTACTTACTGCTACTTTGCTAAAATTATTAATTGTTTCAACTAAATTTTAGTTCAGTTTTGAGATTTTCCAAGTATAGTATCACATTGTCTGCAAAAAGAGATAGTTTTATTACCTCATTTCCCAATCTGATTACTTCTATTTCTTCTTCTTTTACTGCTATGGTATTTACCATATTAAATAATATTGGTGACAGTGGGCATCCTTGTCTCATAACTGATCTTACTGGGGAAGCTATTGGTTTATCTCCATTACAAATACTGTTTGCTGATGGTTTTAGGTAAATGCTTTCTATCAATTTAAGGAAAAATACATGTATATCTATACTTCCAAGGGTTTTTAATTGAAATGAGAGTTGTACTTCATCAAAAGCTTTTTTCTGCATCTATTGATAAAATCATTATTTTTTTTACTTTTGTTATTAATATAATCAATTATGCAAATAGTTTTCCTCATGACAAACCATCCCAGCATTCCTGGTCTAAATCCTGCTTTGTCATAACGTAATATCTTTGTGACATATTGTTGTAATCTTTTATCTATTTTGTATAGTATTATTGCAAACATATTCATTAATGAAGTTGGTATTTAATTTTCTTTTTCTGTTTTACTCTTCCTAGTTTAGGTATCAACACCATATTTATTTCTTATTTGTTATCTACTATTTTTTATTATTTATTCTTTTACTCACTAGTTCTTTAGGACTGAATAATTTATTCTGTATTGAATTGTTTTATATTTATATTTATAGAATATTTTTATATTTGTAATTTTTATTTACTATATTTATTGTTATATATAATCATCTTATATTTTTGTATTTTATATAAATACATTAAATATATTTATTAAAGATAATATAATCATTTCTATATATTTATATTGTATATTTTATACATAATATATTATATGCATATATAGTTTATATAGTATATAAATATATGAATGTGTTTATTATATATAATATATAATAAAATAATATATTATAATTTTTATGTTTATATTTCTAGAAAAATAATTAAATATTTGATTTTATAATATAGAATGTATTTATTCTATATTGAAGCTGCAAATATATATCAAAATAAAATGTATGAAATACAATCATATCAAACAGTGTAAAATTTAATTGATATATTTATAAGGATAAGATATGCACATGTTTATATATTGCATTTTAATATAGACTATTATATTCACACCATTATGTGTGCCTGTATATACTGGTTTATATAGGACTATCATATATTTGAATATTTATACATTATATATTTTATTTAAAAGCATGCATTCTTATATACATACAAATGTATTACATTATGACAGATAACATGTCATATATGGTTCTATATGTATATAAAATATAGAAATATAAAATATAATCTTATGACATACTATGTATTAAGTATAAGCTTATATATATATATATATTTATCAATCATGTATTTGTATGTACATAGCATGGTATATAATGCAAAATAATACCCATTATACATGTCTAATTATATTTAATTACATTATATATCATATATTCTTATGCTATCTATATGATGATAGGTAATTATAGTGAGGGATGTAATATCATATGTAAAACATCAAAATATAGATAAAATATATATAATATTATGACATACATTGCATTGATTCATTATATCATGTTATCCTATATGTGGCTACATAATATATAAATAATATATTTACCATAATTTAACATAACTAGAAAGTATATGTATATGTACAGCAGATATACACACACAGAGGTCAGAAGTTGTTGATGTCTTCTTGATCTTTGTTTTAATAAAAATTTTTGAGATTTTTCCAGGTATTTCATGCCCTTCCCTCCATTAGATTCCATGTCAAACAGTCTCACAATGCCTTAAAAGTTGTATTGCATCAATAGGGATGTCAGTCTTAAATACTTGATCCAATGTGACTTCTTTCCACATCTTTGTTTCTCCTTAGTGTCATCTCTACTCTCTTTGTAAATACATCAGGGACTTTAATATTAGGTTGCAAGTGTTATGATTAAAATATCCTTGATCTAGAAAATAGTTTTTTATAATGTTTTTTGCAAATATTTTCTATTTTTCTTGCTTTAAGTCCACATTAATATATACATTGTAATATAGCATATTATATAGCATAAAAATTATATTATGTTTTATTGTACATTTCATATAGAGAATATATATTACATAATTTCTGTATATATTTATATACAAACATGCAGCTAAACATGACCATTTTAATGTAATATTTTTATGCATTGAAATGCATATGTCATTCAATATGACAAATAATGTCTTTTATAATGTGCATGCTATTTTTAACATATCATGTGTTAAATAACATATTTCATTATGACCAAATCAGCAAGGATTTATTAAGCACCTACTATATGGCAGATACTATGCTAAGCACTTGCAAAAAGAAATCCTTGCTCTCAAGGAACTCACACTATAATACAAGAGATAACTTGCAAACAACTATGTATAAACAATATATATGTATTCAGGAGAAACTGGGAATAATCTCCAAAGAAAGAAACTAAGATTAAGAATGACCAATAAAGGTTTCCACCAGAAGATGGAATTTTAAAATAAGAATTTAAGGAAGTCAGATAATAGGAGGCAAAGATGACTAGGAAGAGAATTTTTATGCATGGGTGACACTCAGTTATAACTTCCAGAGTCAGGAGGTGGAGTGTCTTAATATGAGATTACAGACTCATTGCAGAAAGAGAAGTGAAGTGAAAAAAATTAAAAGAGGCTTGACTATGATAGGCCTTAAAAGTCAAATACATGGTTTTTATTTGATCTTGGGGATAATAGGGAGCTACCAGAGTCTACTGAATAGAAAGAGGTCACTTCTGTACACTTTAGGAAAACCAATTTAACAGCTTAATGGAGGATAGATTGGAGTGTGGAGAGACATAGGGCATAGAGACCAATCAGTAGATTTTTTAAATAGTCCAGTTATTAAGTGATGAGCACCTGGATCAGAGCGATGACAGTATCAGAAGAGAGAAAGGGATACCTTTAGAGGTGGAACCAGAAATTGCAGAGCAGAAGAAGCAGCTAAGTCCAACCAACATTCCCTTCCAAACTACTTTAAAATAATGCCTCAATTCAAATTCTCAAGTGTCAGAGACAATGAAAGGTCAGAATGAGTCATTTTTCCAGCTCAATATAATTGAGGAGGTCAGAAGAAGAGATCTGTGACACTGCAATAAGACTACAGAGCCCATCAAGAGGCAATGCTGGCTGTTGACCTTGTATATGGCAAGAGCAGGAGTAGCAACTTCAGGAGTTCTCAGACCAGAGATGGTAAAGTGATCAGCCACTGGTCAGAAAGAATCTACAGGGAACTCCTGTGCTCATAGTTGGAACAGAACAGGTACTCAGGCAACTCCACTACTTATACCTACTTCCAGGTCACAACTCCAAGGCCAGGAGAATCATTTGCTGTCTCAAGGAAGCAGAGGCCTTAAGGATCAGTATTACTTTCTGTCCCAAGGGGGCAGAGCACCTGAGAAGCATATCATGCTGGGTCATAAGAGAGCAGGGATTCTGAGGAACAGTATCCATTCTGGTTGCAAGGGAGCAGTGACCCCACCTCTCCTCAGATTACAACTTGGAAACACCAAAAACTTCCAAAATGTCCAAACCAGCTCTGAAAATGGCAGTGAGAAAAAGCTTGAAGCTTGGGAAAGTGCCCCAACTTCTACCTTGGGGACAAAGCTCAACTTTAACATAAAATAGGGGAGAGGATTCTGGGAAGATGGTGGAGTAGTGGAGGAAGGAAGGAAGGAAGGAAGGAAGGAAGGAAGGAAGGAAGGAAGGAAGGAAGGAAGGCCAGTTCCATTTGTGTCCCCAGTGAGAAAGCTAATTTTCTACCCACAGGGGTTGTTGTTGGTCCTTCATTCTGGAAGAGGACCATGACATCAGGGGGGTGATGCCACATGGTGTGAAATGGATACTTAGTGAAATAGAGGACTTTCAAATATTCCTAATGAAAACACCAGGGCTGAATAGAAAATTTGACTTTCAAATAAAAGATTCCAAAGCCTAAAAAGGTAAATGTGAAAGAAATCATAAGGTTAAACATTCCTATATGGAATGATGGTACATATAACTCTTAAGTACATTATTATTCTTAAGGCATCAATAAGGATTCTACATAGAGGGAACAAGAGTGAATCCATCAGGTTGGGATGATCTAAAAAGTCAGATGAATGAGAAAGAGGTATGTCCTGGGAGAAGGGGAAGAGAGAGGAAAAATGGGAAAAATTATCTTAAATAAAACATGTACACAAAGAAGAGCTTTTACACTGGAGGGGAACATGGGGTGGTAGTGGTGGGCAATGCTTGAACTTCATTTTTATTGGAATTGGTTAAAAGAGGGAAAAATATACCTACATATTCAACACATTCAATAACTTACCCTAAAGAGAAGAGGGAGCAGAAGGGGATAAGAGACAGATAGGGGAGTGATAAAAGGGAGGACAGGTTAAGAGAGGCAATGGCCAAAAGTAAAACAGACTTGAGGAGGGACAGAGTAAAAAGAGAAAGAGCATTAGCAGTACCAAAACTTAAAGGGCATTATAAAGCAGTAAATGTCAAAACTATTTGGTACTGGCTAAGAAATAGAAAGATGGATCAGTGGAATACAGTAGACATACAATTTATAGCAGCAAATAATAATAATAATAACCTAGTATTTGACAAGTGTAAGATTTAATAATTTGTAATAAGAATCCATTATTTGGTAAAAAAAAAAATAATAATTGTTGGGAAAACTGGAAAGCAGTATGGCAGAAACTGGGAGTGAACCAGTATCTCACGCTGTTTAGAAAGAAAAGGTCAAAACGGATACATGATCTAGATATAAAGACTTGATTTTACAAGAAAATCAGAAGAACATGGAACATATCAGACTTATGGATGGGTGAACAATATATGAATAATCAAGAGATAGAGAGCAGTGTGAATTTTAAAATGGATAATTTAAAGCTTTTGTACAAATAAAACAAATACAGCCAGCAAAAAAGGGAGGAATTTTATTTTTTCAGATAAAGTTCTCATATAAAAAATATAACAAAGAATTTTGTCAAATTTGTAAGAATATGAGTCATTCCCCAATTGATAAATGGTCAAAGGATATGAACAGGCAGTTTTCCATTGAAGAAACCAAAATAATTGATAGTCATATAAAATATTCAAAAGCATTATTGGAGAAATGTAGATTAAAATGACCTTGAGATGTCATTTTATACCTATGAGCCTAACTGAAATGACAGAAGGAAAAAGTGATGAATGTTGGAGAGGATATGGAAAAATTGGCAAACTGATTCACTATTGGTGGAATTGTGAAATGATCCAACCACTTTAGAAAGCAATCTGGAATTATGCCCAAAGAGATATTAAACTCTCTGATCAGGCAAAATCAATACTTGGGTCTATTTCCAAAGATGAATAGGTAAAAAAAGAAAAGAACCTGTATGCTTTCAAATGTTATAGCAGCTCTCTTTGTGCGGGCAAAGAATTGGAAATTGCAGGGATGCCCTGCTCAACCTGTTGCCATGATGCCACGGATGAACAAATTGTGGTATATGATTGTTATGGAATATTAGTGTGCTATTAAGAAATAATGAGCTGGGGTGGCTAGGTGGCGCAGTGAACAAAAGCACTGGCCCTGGAGTCTGGAGGACCTGGGATTGGTTCTGGCCTCAGTTACTTAGCACCCACACATAAATAACTAGCCATGTAACCTTGAGCAAGTTACTTAACCCCAATTGCTTTAAAAAAAAATGATGAACTCAATTATTTTAGAAAAACATGGAAAGAATTGCATGAAATAATGAAAAGTGAAATGATGTAGCAGCAAGCACCCCAGTGTCCCCAGGGTGGCCAACAACACAGGTTCTTAGATCTGCTTTTCCAAAGGAAAGCAACTTAAAACGGGTTATCAATCTTGCTTTAATCACTTAAACATAAAATTTACCTGATTCAGAGGAAAAAGTTCAGCATCCTGAACTTCAGAGTATACAGACAGAAACATTTCAAGCAGACAGGGCTCCAACTGTCCACCCATTACCTCCATACCAAATCACAGTTACCAGAGAGAGAAGCATCAACATCTGAGTTTTTCAAAGCCAGGGGGCTTTCAACAGCTGCCCAGAGTCTCATCTGGTCAAATCACATAACACTTCTCAAAGTGAGCCCCAAACAAAGTCTCACATCAGGGATTACATAGCTTTCTCCTGGGTCAGAGAATGTAACAACTTTCTTGACGCACTGCCCAATCACAAAGCACCAAGGTGTGGGCATTCCTGAAAAACAAGCCTCCCACCACAGGCTCCAGGTGCATTTAACCTAGGGGCAGGGAAGATCTTAAAAAATTTACATTCCTATAACAAATGAGTAGAAACAAAAGAACATACAATAACAGCAATATTGTTTTAAGAATTATTTTGAGCAAGTTGTTTTCTCTGCTTTAAATACTCAAATTAACTATAAAGAATCTACGAAGAAAGACACTATCTGCTTCCAGAGAAAGAACTGATAAATAGAAGTATATATATTGAATAATTTTACATATCTATTAACTATTTATATCTAATTATAACCATCTTTAGGATAGGGAGGAGGGAAGAAAAAAATGTACATGATACTTTGTTGTATATTTGAAAGGAATAGCCAGTTGTGCATAGTAGATTTGCAGTTTTATGTACAAGCATATTTTTTATTGTACTATGTGTTATGGAAAGACTTGTTTTGTTATGTAAATTAAAAATGAAAATTTTAAAAATTCAAAAGATAATAAATCATCACCAAAGATGACCAAGGCTGATGCAAATTTAAAAAATAAATAAATACTACACTAATGGGGACCTCAAATTTCCATTCTCAGAGCTCAATAAGTCTAACCACAAAATACATAAGAAAGAAGTTTAAGATTAATAGTTTATGAGAAAAGTTAGGTATGATGCAACTCAGGAGAAAACTGAATGGGAATAGAAAAGACAATACCTGTTCTGAACTGTACATGGCATCTTAACAAAAACTGATCATATATTAGAGCAAAAAACCTCACAAACAAATGCAAAAAAGTAGAAACATTAAATTACCCTTTTCAGGTCATAATGTAATAAAAGTACAGTCAATAAAGGGCCTTAAAAGCATAGATTGAAATTAATTGTAAATTAAATAATCTAATCCTAAAGAATGAGTGGGTCAAAGAACAAACCATAGGAACAATCAACAATCTCATTATAGATAATAACAATAATGAGACAACATACCAAAATTTGTGGAATATAGCCAAAACTATGTGTAGGGGAACTCTATACACATAACTCTAAACAAATATACCAACAAAATAGAGAAAAGTAGATCAATTAATTGGGCATATAACTTTAAAAAAACAAAAAAGAACAAATTTCCCAATTAAAAACCAAAATGAAAATAATGAAAGTCAAAAGAAATATTAATAAAATGAGAACTAAAAAACCCATTGAACTAATAAATAAAACTAGGAAATGGCTTTATAAAAAAGAAACAATAAAATAAATAAGTCATTGGTTAATTTAATTTTAAAATAAACAGAGAAAACCAAATTACCATAATCAAAAAGAAAAAGGTAAATAAACTACATATACAGATAAAAACTAATGTAATTAAGATGAGTTACTTTGACCAATTATATACCAACAAAACTGACAAGTGAAAAAAATTTATAAAAAATTACAAATTGCCCAGATTAACTGATGAAGAAATAGAATGCTTAAATTCTCCCATTTTAGAAAATACTACTGAACAAGTCATATGAGCTAACCAAAAAAAAAAAAAAAAGCTCCCAGGACCAGGTGGATTTGCAAGTAATTCTTCCAAACATTTAAGAATCCCAATACTTTATCAACTATTTGAAAAAATAATTAAGGGTGTCCAACCAAATTCCTTCTATGACACAAATATATTTTAATGCCTAAACCAGGAAGAGTAAAAACAGGAAAAGAACACTATAAGCCAATTTTGTTAATAAATATTAATTTTAATAGAATGCAAGCAAGAAGATTATAGCAATATATCACAAAGATCATATGTTATGATCAAGTGGGATTTATGTCAAGAATGCAGAGATGATTTAATGTTAGAAAAACTATAAACATAATTGATCATATCAGTAACAAAAACAACAAAAACCATATGATTATATAAACAGATGTAGGGGGAAAAAAGCTTTCAACAAAATACAACATTTCTTTTAATGATGCTAGAAAATTAACATTCAGTTAAATTAGAAGGCTTTCAAGCATTCTTGATGAAAAGACCAGATCTCAACAGAAAATTTTACTTTCAAATACAAGACTTAAGAGAAACATAAAAAGCTAAACAGTTAATAAGGTTAAACTATTTACATTCCTACATGGGAAGGTGATACCTGTAACTCATAAGATCTTTCTCATTATTAAGGAAGTTAGAAGGAGTATATATAGACAGAGGGCACATGTGTGAGTTGAATATGATGGAAGGAGATCTAAAAAAATTTTAAACGAAGGGGTGAGAAAGAAGAATGCACTACAAGAAAGAGAAAGGGAGAAGTAAGGTAAATTATCTCATATAAAAGAGCAAGAAAAATCTTTAAGAATTTAGAGGAAGCTGGGGGAGATGACATTGAACATTTGAACTTTACTCTCATCAGAATTGGCTCAGAAGGGGAATATCATACATGCTCAATTGGGTATAGAACTCTATCTTACCTTACAATAAAATAGGAAGGGAAAGGGATAAAAGAAGTGGGTAGGGGGAAATAGAAGAGAGGGCAGCGTGAAGGAGGCAGTAGTCACAAGCAAAACTGTTTTGAGGAGGGACAGGGGGAAAGGAAAGAAAGAATAGGATAAACTGGGGGGGGGGGGCAGGAATAGGATGGAGGGAAATACAGTTAGCAATCATAACTGTGAAAATAATTTTGAAGCAAGTTTCTCTCATAAAGGCTTCATTTTTCAAACATATAGAGAACTGAGTCAAATTTATGAAAATAAGAGCCATTCAAAAATTGATAAATGATCAAAAGATATGAACAGTCAATTTTCATATAAAATAATCAAAGCCATCTATTTAGAGCAAAAATGCTCTAAATTTCTATTAACTAGAGAAATGCAAATCAAAACAATTCTGAGGTGCTATCTCATACCTATTAGTTTGGCTAATAGGAGAGAAAAGGAAAATGACAGATGTTGGAGGGGATGTGAGAAAATTGAGACATTAATGCATTGTTGGTGGAGTTATAAATGGATTCAACCATTCTGTAATGCAATGTGGAACTATGCCCAAAGGGCAACCAAACTGTGAATCTCCTTTGATCTAACAATACCACTACTAGGTCTGTATCCCAAAAGAGATAAAACACCAAAAAAAGAAAAGGAACTATATACACAATAATATTTGTAGCAGCTCTTTCATGGTGGCAAAGAATTGGAAATTGAAGGGATGCCTATCAATTGGAGAATGTCTAAACAAGTTGTGGCATATGGTTTTGATGAAATACTATTGTACTATAAGAAATGATGAGCAGGATGCTCTTAGAAAAACCTGGAAAGACTTACATGAACTGATGCAAAGTGAAATGAGTAGAACCATGAGAACATCATGCACAGTAACAACAATACTGTAAGGTGGTCTGCTGTGAATACTATAACTATTCTGAGCAATACAATGACCTAAGACAACTCTGAAGAACTTATGATGAGAAATGCTATCCATCACCAGAGAAAAAACTGGTGGAGTCTGAATAGAGATCAGAGCACACTTTTTTTAAACTTTCTTTTTCTTGGAGATTTTTTGGGGGCGTGTTTGTGTTTTCTTTTACAACGTGACTAATATGGAAATATCTTTTGCATAATTACACATGTATAACCCATATCAAATTTCTCACCTTCTTGATGAAAGGATTGTAAGAGAATTTGAAACTCAAATTTTAAAAAATGAATGTTTAAAACTGTTAAAAATATTTTTAGGGGAAAGATAATTGAGGAAAGATAAAATACTAAATAAATAATTTTAAAATGCTAGAAAGCATAGGAATCAGTGGAGTTTTTTTTTTAAATAATAAGTAGTATCTCTCTGAAACCAATAGCAAGCATGATCTGTTATAGGCATTAACTAGGAACTTTCCCAAAATATCAGAGATGAAGCAAGGATGCCCATTATCACCACTACTATTCAATTGTGTTTTAGAAATGCTAACTCTAGCAATAAGACAAGAAAAAGAAATTTTAATGATAAAAATAGGCAATAAGGAAACAAAATTTTCATCCTTTGCAGATGATATAATGGTTTATTCAATGAAGACCAGAGAATCAACTAAAAAACTCGTTGAAATAATAACTTTAGCAAAGTTGTAGGATATAAAGTAAACCCCTATTAATTATAATCATTTGTATATACTACCAACAAAACCCAGCAGGAAGTGATAAAGTCTATTTAAAATAACTTCAGACATTGTGAAATGCTTGGAAGTCTACCTGCCAAGACAAAACCAGGGACAAAGTTTAAAACAAAACAAAATACTTTTGAAAAAAAATTAAGACAGACCTAAAAAATGGAGAAATTACTCATTGTTCATGGGGAAGTCAAATCAATATAATAAAAATGTCAATTTTCATGGGCGGCTAGGTGGTGCAGTGGGTAGAGTGTCGGCCCTGGAGCCAGAAGGACCTGAGTTCGGGTCCGACCTCAGACACTTAATGCACACACAAACAAAAAAACCTAACCATGTGACCTTGGGCAAGTTACTTAACCCCAATTGCCCTCCAAAAGGCAAAAAAAATAATTTTCCCTAAATTAATTTACTTTTTCAGTCTAAGCCAATCAACCTACTAAATAATTATTTTATAGAGCTAGAAAAAATAATAATCACATTTATCTGGATGAACAAATGGGCAAGAATATTAAGGGAACCAATTTAAAAAGTGTGAAAGAAGGTGGACTGGGAGTACCAGATTTCACATTGTATTATAAAGCAGTAATCATGGAAACCATCTGGTACTGGCTAAGAAATAAAGTGGCAGATAAGTGAACTAGATTTGGTATACAATGACCTTAATAACCTACTGCTAAAAACTAAAAAAAATCCAAGTTTTGGGAGGAAGAACTCAACATTTGCCAAAAATTGCTGGAAAAAAAACTGGAGGCTACTTTGGCAGAAACTAGACATAGACTAATATTTCACACTGTGCCAAGACAAGGTCAAAAAGACATAAAAGGTGGTATCATAAGACAACTAAAGGGGCATGGAAATTTTTACCTCGTAGATCTATGTTTTAAAAATGTATTTTTGACTAAAAGAAAGAGAGAAGACTACAGGAAACAAAATGGATAATTTTGTCACATAAAATTAAAAAGGTTTTCCACAAACAAAACCAATGTGGCCAAAATTGTAAGAAAAACAAGAAATTATAATAGCTTTCTCTGAAAAGACTCCATTTTTTCAAATATATAGGGAATGGAGTAAAATTTGTAAAAATAAGAGCAATTCCCCCTGACATCAACAGAGAAGTTAGGAAAGGAAGGGTGTTTCAAGGGAAAAATAATGAGTTCATATTTAAACATAGGTTTAAGTGAATATCCAGTTTAATATGTCCACTGGCAGTTAGAGATATGAAGCTGAAGCTTAGACTTAGATAAATAAATCTCAGAATCCTTGGCACAAATGTGATCATTGGGAACTTATGGAATCACAAAACAAAATAGTAACAAGGTATGGGTATTCCTGAAAAAGCAAGCCTCCAGCCAGATTCCATGTGACCACATTCAGCCTATTATGGGGCAGAGAATATTTTCAAATCAGGGAAGGTTCTTAAGCCTATCAAGGGGCCAAGGGGCAGGGAAGATCTTCAGATTCCCATTCCCATTACAAACCCTCTGAGCATAGTTTCAACTGAATGACAACAGTTTGCAGAGAGTTAAGAAAGTGAAAGGAAAGGAAGTAGAGAACAATATTGTGAATGACTCTCTCAAGGAGTTTAGCCATAACAGGGGGAGGAAAGATATGGGAACACAATTAGGAGGGATATATTGGCCAAGTAAGGAGATTTTTTGTTTGTTTGCTTTTGAGGATGGGATGAACTTGGGAGTGTTTGTAGGCACTAGGAAGTAGATGAAGGGATTGAAGACAAGTGAGAGAATGAGAAAGAAAGGGATAGAAATCTGATGCAAAAGATGAGACATGCACATAAGGCTGAAAGACCACTTCTTTGTGTGAAATGGTGAAGAGACTGTAGCAGAAAAGATTTGAGTAATCCTCAGTAGAGGAAAAGGGAGAAAACTCCCAGCAAAAGAGATCTTGATTGGTGAGAAAGGAGGCAGCTAGGCAGCCCAATAGATAGCGAAGAGGTCTAGGGTCAGGGGTGCTTAAGACCCCAAAATACCACCATACCAGGTGATGCCAAATGAATTAGACTCAAGTCTTCTCTCAGCCAAAGAAAAGCAAAGTTTATTAAAAGTTTGCTTGTACTGGACACAGAGCAAATCTATACTAGAAAATTCTATGGTGCTCTCACACTACATGGTGTGAGATGGGGTCTTACATACAGAAGGCTGTGGGAGGAATCTAGGGGTGGTCTAGGGGAGGAGTTTGGGGAGAGCCTTCAAGAGAAATCAGATGAGGTCAATGAGTGATTAAAGGTGTGAAGTTGCTGGAGGCTACCTGAAGACTACAGACAATGATAGGGTAGGCCAGTTCAAGGGTGGATTGACATTTTGATAGTCTCAAGGGTGGGAAGTAGAGGGCTAGGCTAGTAACAGAGATCTGGGCCCAGCCACAGTGTAAGGCTTATGGCCCCAGGTAAATGCCTCATCAAAATAGGATGATTTAATCAGAGTTCAAGGGGGATTCCCAGAGCCTGTACCTCAAAGATTCAAGGAGAACTCAAGGGGGTTCCCAAAGCCATAACTCATCAGATAGTGTTAGACTTGAAATCAGGAAGACCTCAGTTCAAAAACAGCCTCAGACACTTGCCACATGTGTGACCCCAGTTAAGCCACTGTCTGCCTCAGTTCCCTCATTTGTAGATTTAGGATAATACCTACATCACAGGGTTTTTGTGAATAATGAATGTATGAATATGTAAAGTATTGAGTGTATGACTGTGAAGTGTTGAATTACGAATTCGTAAAGTGCTTTGTAAATCTTAAGGGTTATATAAATGCTCATTATATCATTTTAGTGGCATGTGATATTATATATACAAAGTTCAAAGTAAATTTTGTGGTTCTGTGATAACACAATATAATGTTGATATATAGTGAATGATAAAAGATGGTATGAAATACTAAACTACATAATATCATATCGCTGTGTTAGAAATACCCCATCTTACCAAGAATTCATGAATTTAGAAAAAAAAAGATTTTTATTTCATGTCATGACTTGACCTTTTACCCCTTGTGAAAAAGGGCCAGGTGCAAGCACACTTTAAATAGTTACAAAAGCCCTTTTATAATTAATCCAGATTTGAATTTCTTGCCTTGAATCCCATTGGTCAGCATTCCAGGGTTCACTAAACCCCACCTCTTGATTACATCTTCTCATTTCTATATTTCAATTTCCCCCCACCCCCTTCTCATCTTCATTTACTTTATTCTTTAAAAAAGGAAATGTCAAGTCAAAAAAATACTCTTAGTCTACTCCTCATTTGTCTAGATCCCATTAGAAAAAGAAAGATTTTTCCTCAATTGTCAAGAGAATTGACAAAAGTGTAAGTTTGAAGATTAGAACCCAGGATATCAATGATAAAAGTCCCATTATCTAAGATCTTTTCTGCCTTAATGGACCTCATCCTCATCCTTTGTGAATGAGACCCCAGACCCAGTTCTTTTGATAGACAGGAAAAGGCCTTCTCAGAACAAAGAAAAGTAGTATATATATGCTGATTTTCAGGTGTCTAACATCCCTCACTGCCCCCTACCAGCAGTTTTATCTTTGACATTAGCCACCAGTATGACTTCAAGTCATGTTTTCATATAATTTCTGTGCAAATAAAATTCAATCACACCTTACAATTATACTTATAATGCATAATACATGTAAAACAATTACATCATATTAATTCTGTTATATTTTTATATATAGACATATGTAGTTATATATCATATTACATTACTTTTATAATCATGTTCTATTATATGTGTGTGTAAAACAAATTATACTAGTACCTGTATATCTATATGTACAGATTATAATTATAACATAATATATGAGGTATAAATATATACACTTAGATCTTGTAAAATAATGTAAGAAGGTATATTACACTATAATTTTATCATCTATTATATATAATGTAGTGATATAAAAGCAGTGGAGTATATTACATATATCTTATGTATATAATTATGTATCATATTATAAGAGAATCATAGAATTTGAGAGTTGAGAGGGACTTCAGAGGCTATCTAGTTTAACACGCACTTGAAGGAATACCCTGTATACCCAGTAAGTTGTCATAAATTCTACAGAATACTCAGCTAACTACAGTTTTCAAGATAATGCTCTAAAACTCTAAAATGTGGAAAAGGTGCTGATCTGCACTGGTAGAATGATTTTCCTCACATCTCCAAGATCCCTGAACCAATGAAATCATCAAGTGAAGTCATAATGTACATGTCTTATTGATGAGATGAAGACTCTGGGAAACCCCTTGAACTCTCCTTGAATCTTTAATCCCCCTTGAACTCTGATTAAATCATCCCATTTTGATGAGGCATTACCTGAGGCCATAAGCCTTACACTGTGGCTGGGCCCACACCTTTGTTACTAGCCTTGCCCTCCATTGACCATATACTACCCACCCTAGAGCCTATCAAAATATCAATCCACCCTTGAACTGGCCTAGCCCACCATTGTCTGTTCTCTTCAGATAGCCACCAGCAACTCACACCCTTAATCACTCCATTAACTCCTTGAAGACTCTCCCCAAACTCCTCCCCTAGACCACCCCTAGATTCCTCCCACAACCATGTAGTGTGAGAGCACCATACACTTTTCTAGCATAGACTTATTCTGTGTCCAATACAAGCAAACTTTTAATAAACTTTGCTTTTCTTTGGCTGAGAGAAGATGAGTCAAATTCATTCAGCAGGACCTGGCATGTTGGTATTTTGGGGTCTCAAGCACCCCTAGCCCTTAACCACTTCATTTGTCATTATACATATTTAATAAGGACAACCAGCAATTTGGGTTAGAAAAGTAAAAACTGACTAAACATCATAAAAACTGTATTCTCCCCCTTCCCTTTTTCTTACTTTAAATGTCATTTTTATCCATCATTTTTATCCTTTACCATATTTATTTCTAATTCAAGCCCTCAAGTTCCACTGTCCTCTTTCCATCATCTAACCAAAAGGTGCTATTTCTGCTTTTGAAGTTTAGAGTTACTTAGCATACAGAAAAGACATCAATTTGACACACATAACACAAAACTCCTTTCTCATAATATCCCATTCTACCTTCACTCAATATGACCAAAAACCCTTGACTTAATCCTGGTTTCAAGTTTAATAAAAATCACTTGAAATTACTTTAGTGTCCCATTCTTGATCTGACTTTGAAGAAGGCATTTTCTTTATTCTTTAACATTCAACCAGTTGCTCACTTTAAAATGGGGGGGGGCAGATAATAAAGAGAAATATTAACATCTTACGATGCTGATTTCATTTGCCCTTTGACGGTTGTCAACCTGAAATAAACAAGACTTCCAAAAGAGCAAACCCTATGGTCTTTTAATCTAGGTGAGAAAATTACAGTAAGGGGCACTTGAAGCAAGTAGAGGAGTGCCCAAGAGGGGATGAGGGGAGAAGGATTAAATACATTTCAACAGGGAGGGAGTCTCAAGGGAGACACACCTCTGGAATCTTGTTATATAAGTTGTTTTGCCTAACAACTGAAAGCCTGAGGAGAAGGGGTGGTGGTGGCTGGGAGGGGGTGGTAGCTGGGATGGTTGACAGTTGCTCAGAATGGAAAGGCTCCTTTTTTCACTTTTCTTTTTTTTAACTGGTTTTAACAATCCTCTTTTAACTGGTTTTGATCACCCTCAGGCAATTTATAGCTCTGGGATCTGGCCCAGTCAGCTGCATTCAACATTGTGAATCAAGGTAAACTAAAGGCATTGACTTTTGTTTGGTTAAGATGTTGGTAATGGTAATTAGAGGTATTGGTGTTATTCTAAATAGCTGTGTGAGACTTAAGAGTTAGAAAGTTTAGTATTCAAACCTTGTTTCTGACACTTACTAGCTATGTTACCATGACAAAAAGTATTTTGGTCTGAAATTTCTTTTAATGAACAAAATAAATGACCAAACCTTTTAACATAGAGAGACTTGTTGACATCAAGTTATAGAAAAAAGTTGACAATAACTAGTAAATATTCTATTTTGAACAGTCATATTTCTTACTATTTTATTAGACAAAAAATATACTAAAATAAATGGATTATATAGGAAGCAGTCTGTATCACCTGGCTTTCCTCTTCTATCCTCAATATGACCAGAAATATAATAATAATTTTCCTATAGAGAAGGCATGGAAGATTCTGGTTCATTCAAAGAAAGCATAGAACAGTACACTTGCTTCTCCATTTCTTTAAGGTCACAAAGATTTTTAGGCTCCAGGTGCTGAGTAACATACTGGCATTCAAAATGTCATTCTTGATAAATTGCTTTAAAATAAGTATTTCAAAAATCTTTGAGTACCAAGAACAGCTCTCTTTGATGAAACAGAAACTAGTTAAGGGAGGAAAAAGAGGCTTAAACACTTGTCCATTACATTTTTGGCAGTCAGTAACATAACAAGTGAACATAAATATTCTCCTACAATGATTTTTTTTCTATATAAAAAATGAATTCTGTGAAAAGTTCCTCTCCTTCCTGCTCTTTCTTCCTATACCCTGTCAATGTTCTTTCTTTGCTATATTTCGATGACATTCCTTATTACTGAAATAGCCCTTTCCTAGAATTGGAGAAAACTGCCAGCCATTAGAGCCCTTTAGGCTTATCCTCTAGTGCTTTTGTGAGAAAATGAGTCTTTTTATGTCCTATTGCTTTAATTCTCTCTACCCTTCCCTAATTCTTCATTTTCTAGCAACCTTTAATGAATGGAATTTACTAGCCCAATGGAATTAGTAATTTCCTCTGGGAAAGAAGGATTTATCTCACCATTATGCTTTGAAATGGAAAATTTGCTCATACACTCACACACACACACACACACACCTTAACTACCACCCCCATTTTATCAAGTTTCTGCATTTTGGCTGTTCTACCTAATTGCTTTTATTTAGAATATCCTAATACAAAATGACAGCGTATGATGATCAAACAGACACCAATACTGAGTGTTTATATATAAAAGTGAAACTGTTCATAATAGCAATATGGCCTCTCTAGTGGGTAGAGCTATGGAAAGTAATCATGCCCTTAGGGGATTAGTAAAACTAATCTGTATCTCATTCTCAATCAGACCCTAAGGAAGTGATTAGCCCAAGCTACCAGTTCTGTTCTTGTCTCACCAAATACAGTAGTACAGCAGTAATTAGATAGAGATTCTTTTTCAAAGCGGTCAAGTAAGTTAGTGTTCCAGCCATTTTTAAGATAACATAATGCCAAAATTGATAGTTGCAAATATTAATTAACCTTTCTATCTAAAGAAATCTAGAGAGGCCTGTTTCCAAAGGAGCAGGATTTTCCTGTCTTCTTTAATGTGGTCGTCTTTCTTAGTAGCACATGCTCCGCTTCAGGCTTTTTGTGTCAAAATATACCAACTGAAAATGTAGGATAAGAACAGCTTCAGGCTTTCTTCTTGTTCTCCCCGACATTTCAAATCTATATTTTCCTGATGAACATGGTATGATGGAGCACAAGCATTATTTTCTTTTCTGATACCTAAATCTGGAAGCAGGTACAATCTGTCACCAAAAAAAAAAAAAAAAAGTGGAGTAGAAGGAGAATGGGAAGGAGAATTAAACATTATATACACATATACATGCATATACACACGTGTGTGTGTATGAACATCAGAGATTGCATAAACTTCCCTTTTACGTTTAACAGCAGGGGTGGGAAGGGGACATTTAAGACAATTCCTTAACGTGAAAAAGTTGCAAACATTTGGAATCAATTAAAGTTATATATTAAAGGAATTTTGTTTCACTAATCCATTTAGAATGGTATGAATTGCTGCTGTAGTTGATGACTTTATTTAATAACTCAAATGATAAAATTCCCTGTGGTAAGAAAAGAAAAAAATTTTTCCACCTACTCCATTTGGGAATGTTTTGGTAGGAAGTGAGTTTTTTCTTTGTTTGAAGCACTCTGTTTATTTTCCTGTTGTTTATAAGAATTTAGCCAATAGCAGTAGTATCTGCTTTGCCTCTTACAAGCACAGTATTTGTTCCATGAATGGACAGTATAATTCAGAAAGAAATAGAAACATAAACAATACATTTTGTTTCATTCTTTTATGGTGATGACTCAATCTCTCATGACTCGGAAGAGTAAAATTTGCATAGTTATTGCAATAGGAGATTTGGAAACTGAACTGTTCCCAGATAAAATCATCAGAAAATCTTATGAATTGACAGTGCTCAAGGGAAAATGGTGTCAAGAAAGCTAGTTTAGCTTTATAGAATGACAGGTTGCTATCTCTAACAAGTGACCAGGGAATTGTTGTACTAGGAATCAAGATCCTTAATCAGCTTTCTCAAAAGAAAACTCTTTCTCCTTTTAGTCACTAACCTAACTCATGTTGTTCAAAGCTTAGAAGATGTTCTATTTAGTTCTTTTTAAAGTATTTAAAATATTTTGTAAAATGGGGTGGAATGTGTAAAGAAGGTAAATGAACACAAGTACTGTGAATCTGAGGAAAATATTTTACCAGAAAATAAGTAAGCTGAAATTGTGTTGTATTCCTCTCCTTGAAGATAGCCATAAAATCATCCGGACTGATTCTGTTTTGAAGGCTGCCTCCACCACCTTAGAAACTCACATATTGCCAACACAGGATGATCTGATAAGACTAACCCCCAAGAAATGCATTTTCCCACTAGAATAACTTTGACCTTTGGAAATTCCTGTGCCATGGAATCTCGCACATTTCCCTCATTTCTATTCTGTTCACAATGCTTTGGCTGTGTACTTACTCTAAGCAAGCCTATATATATATACCAATTCTGTACCCTAAGAAGCTTAAGGTGCTACCAGGAAGCAGTCTTCCTTAGTGCACCAATATATTTCTTTTCCTTTCAGTCTAGTTATTCACTTTTTAACATACACATCCCACATCCCACCAACCCTCCTGAGAGCACCTCATGGTGAGTAAGATTCTCCCTGGGCTATCATGGAATCTAAGCTGAGAAATTCATACAACAAATGTAAGAAGCACATTTCCATAAATCATAAAATATTAGCAGCTGAATCATTACCTAATCTTCTCATTTTGTAGATGAGAAAATTGAGGTCCACAAATTTTAAGTGAATTAATGAAAATCACAAAGTTAGTTGGTGGCAAATTTAGGCATAGAGCTCAGTTCTATTTTCACAATAGTATGTTGGTTTCAGTTCCTTAATAGTCAAATCATTTATTAATAGAGATGGTGCTGATTTATACTATCAAAGAAATTTCCTGACTTGGAATCCACTATCCCAATAAAATTGCAGGTCTGATAAAAAATACTAATAATTAAAAGTTATGTAGACCTTTAATGTTTGCAAAGCACTTTTCTCATTATAAGCATATAAGAGAGATAATGCAATTGTTATTATCCACAAAGAGATATAGCCAAAAATAAAGTCAGAACTATTATCAAAAGATATTAGAAGTTCAGTATCTAATATCTTTTGATGTCTAATCAATCACTAGTTCCCCTTTGAGTATACCAACTCAAGGCTCAAAAACATGAACAGCTCTCTTTATGATTTAATGGAAATAGGATTTGAACCCGACCCTTAAGAAAGATAAAATGTCCCCTAATCATGAACTCTCCCCAAGAGACCTATTGACTTCTGATTCTTTCTGTACAATATATAAACATTTCAAGTTCTACCTCATTAAAGAAAATTATTAAAATATTGACCCTGCATCCTCTTAAGTATGGGCCTATTCCTTTAATAGCAAATTCCTAAAAAAAAAAAAAAAAAAAAAGATGCTACCTGCAATCATTGTTTATAATTCCTCAATTCCTACTCATTTGACCAAATCCTTTCACCCTGTCTTCCATTCAACAAACAATTGAATGAAACTACTTTCTGTGCTATAAGTAATAGTCTCTTAATGTCTAAATCTAATTATGATTTTTCCGAGTCCTGACCACTAATCTCTTGTCAGTTTTAGGCATTTTCTACTTCTTGAATTCTCTCTTACCCTCCTCACTTATCCACCACATGTGGTCAACTCCCTTACCCTCCTCACTTATCCACCACATGTGGTCAACTCAGCCCTTCCAAAAATGCACAGAGCATGACCCTAACACAATAATCCAATCTGGAATGTAAGACTGGAAGAATGAGTATACAAACAAAAAAAAAAATTCTTACAGTGATGGTTTTAGGGATGTCATAGACAAAAATATAGGTGAAAAGAATATCAAAATATTTCATGCAAAGTCTCTAAGGTCAGAGACTTTGCTTAATCAAAATTAAGAGAAAAATGAAGGAAGAGTTTTTAAAATATTTTACAAAAATATTAGAGCACTCTGGGGAAAAAAAAGTTGAAAAAGAAATAACAGCTTGGGAGGAATGACTTAGAAAAGGCTTTCACAACCTGTGACCCAACAAAGGGCTTCAGGTGGCCTGAGATTAAACCTCCTCTACATTTTTCATGGGCCACCTTATATTTATTATAGAATGTAATTGTGGTGCAGAACACATTTGTATAAATGATGAAATGGTTGGAAACACAGGCATTACTTGTACCTGCCTTTCATTAAACAATTCAAAGTAAGGGAGAGCAGGGGCAGCTAGGTGGCACAGTGAATAGAGCGCCTGCCCTAGAGTCAGAAGGACCTGAGTTCCGAGCCGGCCTCAGACACTTAATCCACACAAACAAAAACCTAGCCGTGTAACCTTGGGCAAGTTACTTCACCCCAATTGCTCTAAAGGGGCGGCTAGGTGGCGCAGTGAGTAGGAGCGCCGGCCTCGGAGTTGGGATGACTCGAGATCAAATCCAGCCTCAGAAAATGAGCACCCACACATAATGACTAGCTGTGTAACCTTGAGCAAGTTACTTAACCCCAATTGCTTTAAAAATAAATAAATAAATAAATAAAAATTAAAAAAAAAAAAGAAAGGGAGAGCACATACACACATAAACACAAACACATGCATGCATGCATGTGCACACACAGAGAGATGTATTTCTTGATCCACTGCCTGTGATACTTGAAAGATCATGGAAAATAAGAGAAGCACTGTAATATTGGAAAAGAGCAAATGTCCTCCCAATTTTCAAAAAAGAGACAAAAATAGTCTTAAAACTATTGGCCAAAAAATCATTTTATTCCAGTAAAGCTTCTAGAATAGATCATTAAAGAGATAGTCAACAAGGATATAGAAAGGGAAGTAATGATTACAAAGAACCAGGTAGCTTCATCAAGAATAGTCCGTGCCACACTAAACTCATTTCTACTTTTGATGCAATTACTAACTAGTTTATGAGAGGGAGTTCTATGTATATAGTTTACCCAGATTTTCACAAATCTTTTGATAAAATATCTCACACTATTCATATAGAGAAAATAAAGAGATATGGATTAAATGATGATATAATAAGATGGATTCAGAACTATATAGATGATCAGACTCAAAAAGGAATTGTTAATGGTTTCTCATCAAAATGGTGGTATGTCTCCAGTAGAGCATGTCATGGATCTGTGCTTGGCCCTGTACTATTTAGCATTTTTATAAATTACTTACATAAATTCATAGAAAACATTCTCACTAAAATTTCAGAAGACACAAAGCTGGGTGGGATGGCTTACACAGTGAATGACAGGGTCAACATTCAAAAAGATCTTGACAACTCAATAACTGGGTTTAATCTAATAAGAGAAAATTCAATAGGGATAAATATAATGTCTTGAACTTGTAAAAAATAATCAACCTTATTAAGTACAAGATGGGAAAAGTCTTTAAAGACAACACACATTCTGAAAGTGATCTAAGTTTTAATGTACTACAAGTTCAGTAAGTTAGCAGTGAGCTGTGGTAGACAAAAAAAAACACCCTAATGGGATTTTTGACATATGTGTCAGGATTAGAGGCAACTAGGAGGGACAGTGGAGAGAATGCTAGCCCTGGAGTCAGAAAGACCTAAGTTCAAATCTGACCTCAGACACATACTAGCTGTTTGACTATGGAAAAGTCATTTAAGCTCTGTCTGCCTCAATTTTCACAAGGGCAACATGGATATAATAATAATGCCTGCCTCCCTAAGTTGTAAGAATCAAATGAGATGATATCTGTAACAGAGATGTGGAAGAAAAATGCTTGTTCCCTTCCCTCTTCTCCCAGGGATGTGATGGGGAGGTGATAGTCCCATTGCAGTCTTCCCTCAGAAGACCTCATATAAAACATTGTTCAAGGAGCCAGGGCTTAAGAACAACACTGTTAAGCTACATAATAATCAGAAGGCAATGAGTCTATGCCATGTGATATTTACTTAAAGGATTTTTATAAGGGGAAGTCCTTTTATGTATGATTTGGAATAGATGGCTTCTAAGGTATCTTCCAGGTTTCACATTCTATGCTTCTGTGATAACAAGGAAATAAACGAATTAACCTATATGATTGTAATGAAATATGGGTGTACATAAGAAATTGTTAATATGAAGAATTCAAAGAAACATTCAAAGACTTAATCTGAACTGATTTGGAATGAAGTAAGCAAAATCAGAAACAGTAGACACAATAACTACCTTGATAACATAAATGGAAAGAACAACATAAAAAAAAAAAAACCAGAATATTATGTGATTATAATGACCAAGCTTGGTCATAAGTAGACATGAGAAAAAATACCTCCTTCTCTTAAGAGTCGGCAAAGTATAGGAATGGAGTATTGAATAGATCAGGAGTGGGGAACCTTTGCTCTCAAGGCCACATGTGGCCTTCTCAGTCCTTGGGTGAAGTAATTTGACTGAGTCCAAGTCTTACAGAATAAATCCTTTATTAAGGGGATTTGTTCCATGAAGTTGGATTCAGTCAAAGGGCCACACTTGAGGACCTAGAAGGCTACATGTGGCCTCAAAGTTGCAGGTTCCCCACCCTGGAATAGATTGTCAGAATCAGGTAATATGTTGGTTAGTTTTGTCAAAATACTTCTTTCCTCTTTTTTTTTTGTTCTTTCTTACTTTGGATTAGTTGCTGCCTACAGGGTGACAGGTATATATGCATTCTTAAATTCAGAAAAAAAAAACATACAAGTATAATTATAAAAATATCTAACCAAAGTGTTAAAAAAAAGTGTTGGTACTTAAATGGATAGGCTTTATTTTTCTGGAACATCCAAAGAATGGAAACCAGGATGATTATGGCACTTGGGTCCATGACAATTGGTTGAAACAACTGAGTGTTTAACTATGTGGGGGGAGCAGGAAAGACAGATCAGTGGGAAGGTATAGAATGATAGTTGGTTGAAAAATTTGGAAAGGTTAATGTGTGGAAGAGGATTATATATGTTCTATTTTGCTTCAGAGTTTTGGAATAACAGCTATAGGTGGGAAGTTGCAAAGATGCAAATTTAGGACTAGTGTCAGGAAAATTTTGATAATAATTGGAACTGTGCAAATGAGAAAGAGGTTGCCTAAAGAGTTGGTGTGGGTTCCCCTTCCTTGGAAATCTTCAATCTAAAGGAGATGATCCCATTATGAAAGTGTTTAGTGACATTTTTTCCTCTTAGAACTTATTTAGTCAAATCTTAAAACTTTTGGTATGAGGAGCTGAGCCAAGATGGCAGAGTAGAAACAGCACTTCCAAGGTGCTCTGCCCCACACCACTTCCAAACTATGTAAAAGGGGACTCTGAACAACTTCTGGAAGCCCAGCAACCACAGAACGACAGAGAGAAGCTAACCTCCCGCTGAGGACAGCCCAGCAGCCCTGCAGGGAGGGCCAGCTCAGCACTCTGGGAGCCAACAGGCCAGCCTGCGGAGAGCCGAGCCCAGGTCCGCTAAAACCCGTGAGCTGTGGTTTTAGCCCCAGGGCAGCCAGGCCAGCAGCGAGCTGGTGGGACCCTAGAACACCAGCAGCTATGGCGATTCCAGAAGTATCAACACAGAGATGCCTAGGACAAAGTAAGAGGTTAGTGCCCTATGGACTTTGGGACCAGTATTTGGGGAATTTGTTGGCTTCCTCCCCTGGGGGCTAGAAACAGCTGAGGAGACACTAGCCATTTTGCACCTTCAGTGGCAGCATCAGCTCCTGGCCTGCGAATTGTAGGGAGATCTAGCGATCAGTCTTGGAGGTTAATCGCTCTTTCTTTAATCTGCTTGGATCTGGATTGTGATCTGGGGGGAGGTCTGGGGTGGGTATCCAACTTGCCAGAACCAGAAGTTGTGAAGACCCCAACATTCAGGACAGAAGCTCCCCTGTCTGGTGGCAGAGTCCTACTGTGGCAAAAAACCCAAAAGTCAAGTAATTAAGTAGCAACATGCCTAGGCAAAGGAAAGAAAATAAATGGAAAAATGCAACATTAGACTCCTATTTGGGAGGAGCAAAGAGGATGGAAGCAGGGAAAAGGAGGAGGACTGTGAGGTCAGAAATCCTGGTCCAAAAGCCCCAAAGGAAAATATGAGTGGGTTACAGGCCATAGAGGACCTTAAGAAGCAGATAAGAGAAGTGGAGGAAAAACTGGGAAGAGAAATGAGAAGGATGTAGGAAAACTATGAAATGAGAGTCAACAGCCTGACTGAGGAAAATAACACCTTAAAAATAGACTAAATCAAATGGCAAAGGAGGCCCAAAAGGGCAATGAGGAGAAGAATGCCTTAAAAAGCCAAATTTGCCAGATGGAAAAATAATCTCAAAAGCTCACTGAGGAGATTCATTCCTTCAGAGTTAGACTGGAGCAAATGGAAGCTAATGACTTTATGAGAAATCAAGATGCTGTTAAATAGATCCAGACAAATGAAAGAATAGAAGACAATGTGAAATATCTCATGGGAAAAACCACTGACCTGGAAAATAGATTCAGGAGAGATAATTTAAAAATTATTGGACTACCTAAAAGCCATGATCAAAGAAAGAACCTAGAAATCACCCTTCAAGAAATTCTCAAGGAAAATTGCCCTAATGTTTTAGGCCCAGAGGGCAAAATAGAGGTTGAAAGAATCCACAGATTACCTCCTGAAAAAGATCCCAAAAAGAAAACTCCTAGGAATATTATAGCCAGGTTCCAGAATTCCCAGATCAAGGAGCAAATACTACAAGCAGCCAGGAAGAAGCAATTTCAGTATTGTGGAAACACAATCAGAATAGCACAGGACCTGACAGCTTCTACACTGAGGGACTGAAGGGCATGGAATATGGTATTCCAGAGGGAAAAAGAGCTGGGAATGAACCCAAGGTTCACCTACCCAGCAAAACTGAGTATTTTGTTTCAGGGGGAAATATGGTCATTCAGTGGAATAGAGGACTTTCAAGAATTCTTGAGGGGAAAACCATAGTTGAATAGAAAAGTTGACATTCAGACACAAGAAGCAAGAGATGCCTGAGAAGGTAACCAGGGAAAAGAAATCAAAAGGAACTTATCAAAGTTGAACTATTTACATTCCTACATGGAAAAACAATAATTGTGACTGATGAATACATATGTGAATGTGTGTATATATGTTTACAGTTATACATGGATAGAGGGCACAGGTTGAATTTGGTGGGAAGGGATGATACTTAAGGGCTGAAGTTATGAGGTGAGAGAGGAAAGTGGCAAGAGGAGATGGGGAGAGACAGGGTAGGGTAAACCATCTCATGTAAAAGAAGCAAGGGGAAGTGGCTGCAGAGGAGGGGAAGAAGAGGAAGGCAAAAAGGCAAAACAATATTCTCATTGAATCTGGCTCAGGGAGAGAATGACATACATACTAAATGGGATATCTCACCCTGCAGGAGAGTAGGGGGAAGGGGGATGAGGGAGGGCATGATGGAAGGGAGGGCATTCTTGGGGGGAGGGGAGGTTGGAAGTACCCACTATAGAAGAGGGACAGGGTCAAAGTAGGGAATGGACCAGGTAGGGGGTGGGATTGTGGGAGGGAATTATAAGCAGCCTTTTACAATATATCTACTATGGTGATGTTTTGCATAGCTATACATGTGCAACACATACTGAATTGCTTATCTTCCCAGAGGGAATGGGTAACAAAGGAGGAAGGGAATGGATCTGAAATTCAAGGTTTTAAAATTAAATGTTTCAAATATATATAAATACTATTGTCAGTACTATTTTACATGTAATTGGGAGATAAGATGTTCAGGCATTGGGGCACAGAGACTCACCTCACCCTAATGGTAAAGCCAAAGCGGGTATGGGAGAAGATATGGGAGAGAGCAGATTGGATGAGGGGATATTTTGTGGGACTGCTATTCTGGGGTGGTGGGTAGGGGGGAAATGGGGAAAAATTGTAACTCAACATCTGGCAGAAATGAATGATGTAAACCAGAAATTAATAAAGCATTTGTTAAAAAAAAAAGTTTTGGTATGCTACCTCATAGTTTTCTATAATTAATTTTTTTCTATTTTCCTATGACTTGTTCTTTAACCAATGAATTATTAAAAATTATTATTCTTTACTAAGTCCTTTAATTTAGGCCCCTTACTAAACATGATTTTATTTCACTGTTGTAAGTAAAGGATGTGTATTTCTTTTTTATACTTATTTTTGAGGCTTATATGTCCTACTTCATGCTTAAATTTTTGTAAAGGTGCCTTGCATAGCTGAGGTGTATGTATCTTTTTTTTTCTATTCCCATTCAGTAATCATCAGAAATCAATCTTATCTACCTAAAAAAATTATTCCGATTCTTTATTTTTTGTTCCTTTTGGTTAGGCTTACCTTGAACATAAACTAATACCTTGAGGTCCCAAACCATGATTGTTTTATTGTTTATCTTTCCCTATAATTAGGTTAACTTTATATATGCTATCTGATTTGGTGATATATAGATGTGTGTGTGTGTGTGTGTGTGTGTGTGTGTGTGTGTGTGAGTGTTTGCATTATAGATGGTATTAATGGTAGAAATTCATTGACATTGGTACTTCAAGCATGTTGCAGTTTCCCTGTTTATCTCTTTCCATTGATTCTATATATATCGTCTATTCTCTGTTATCACAATTGTTTGCCCTGCTCTTTTGAATTCAGACATTTAAAAAACTGATTTTGCTCCAGACCATTATTATGCCTCTCTGTGAATGTTTATTTTTCAAATATTTATCAATAATAATACACTGAATTATATTTTTTTATCAAAATCATTGAATTATATACTTTGAGGACCCCAACTATGATAGTTTTACTTTTTTACCTTTCCTTATAATTAAATTAACTTTTTATTTAAATATGCTATATGATTTGGTGTGTGTGTATTCACATGTGTGGAAATATGTATGTGTTATACATGTTATCATCACTCAAACAAATTAAACTTCCTTCTTTCTTTATCCCCCCTCTTTTCCTCTGTTCCTTTCTTACTTAATTTCTTTTTTCTTTTTTCCTCTTGTTCCTCTTTCATGATCTATTCTCTGAAAATGGAGCTCAGTTTTTTATTACTCTCTCCCTAAATCTACTTTTCCTCTCAATCCTCCTTTCCCCACTTCTTGTCTTCAGCAAATTCCCAGCTGGGTTTAATATACACACTAAATGTTGCATGTGCATTCAATTCTCATCTTACATCTTGGATTCCAGTAGGATTCATGTAGCCTGAACCTCTCCGTGGCTTTTTCCATCTTTGCAATCTTTCATATCCTGATTAAAAGTGATACTAAGCTTCAGGTCCTTCCTTTTTTTCCCCAAGTGTATTCTCTTTTTCCTTCCCCCTTTTTCTCTTAAGATAATCAAAATATGTCAAAATTGCCCACCGGTCTTCTGTCTTACTTAAATTTTTCCATGGCCCTTGATGGCACTGCAATTCTGCAAGGACTCATATCTTCTCATCATTGATATATAATTGTTGTATTGCTATTAACTTCTTTCTAATTGCTCAAATATATATATATATATGTATATATATATATAGTGTGTGTATTTTATATATATATAATTGCTCAAATATATATATATATTTTTTTTTTCAGCTTACTGTTATGTTTACAATTCAAAGTATATACTACATTCTGGTCTCTTTATCAAGAAGACTTGGAGGTCCCCCATTATATTTAAGATCCATTTATAGTAATCCTGTCAGAATATACTGTGTTTTGCTAAGTATATAGACTTGATTACATGGGTCTTTTTTTGCCTTTAATTCTATTTTTTCCTCTCTTTTGTAATTGTAGTTGTTATGTCTTGCATAATAATAACTGGTTCTCCTTGATTTTTTGACTTCATGAGAGTTGGAGAAATGGGAATCCTAGGAAAAGGATAAATGAAAGAAAAAATAGGCAAATATTCTATATCTTCAATATATTTTTATGAAAATATTCAAGATGGGAGAAGAAATGGTAGAGAAGATTTAGTTTAGGATCAATGGATGGAGAAATATATATATACACATATATACATATATACACATATATTTACATGCATAGATATGATACTATTGAGAAGGAAAACTATAGATAATCTGTGTAGAAGGAAAAATTAGGCAAGAATTTCAGGAATCAAATCACAAAACTGGCATGTCAACATGTTACCTTAATAATGAAGGGTTCCAACTACCTATACATATGGCAGAGGAATTTATCTGTTCAAAGAAGGGCAACCAAGAACTTTTAGTTTTCATTAAGGATAATTTTATATTTCAAAAGGTGCTGAAAGTAACAAGGGGAATTGCTTTCTTCACTTGATTCTGACTAATGGGGAACAACTAGTTCATAAAGCAAAAAGTAATAGCAACCTTTAGAGAGGGAAAGAACAGATTCCACCATAGCATCTGATAAAAGAAAAATCTATTGTGCCTTGACATAAAAACTAAATTTTGAGAAAAAATATATCAAAGGAATCAAATAAAATATAGAGAGGATTCACAGCCTCTTATTTTGTAAAGGATACCATGCCAAAGGCATGGAGGAATTCTTAAGAACTGAATTCTGGAAATGATTCTAACGGAAAAAAAGGAAATACTTAAACAGAACAATCAGAGCTCATCAACCATTTTTTAAACACATGTTTAGAAGATAGAAGAAAATTCAGGCAACTGAGAATTGATACAAGAGAGAGTTATGATGCAGTAAGACTAGGTCAAGAGACAAAATCTCAGAATGAGGAAAGACTAGGAATTAACACCAAAGAAGGACAATGAAAAATGGGTGCTAGCTTATATGGCAAAATTACACATGCAATGGGACCAATGCTAAGAATAAATGGGATGGGGCAGATCCAAAATAGCAGTGCAGAAGCAGGAAAACTCAGTGAGCTCCCCCCATAATCACCTCAAATACCTATAAAATATGACTCTAAACAAATTTTAAAGCTACAGAACCCACAAAGTGACAGAGAGAAACAAATCTCCCACTGAAGGAAGCCCAGTGGGCCTACAGGAAGGTCCATCACAATGTGCTAGAAGCCGAGTCCAGCCACGCATGAGCCCATGGTTTTATACTCAGGGTGGCCCCAACCAGCAGCTGCTGGAGTGTACTTAGGGAGACTGGATCACCAGCAGCTGTGGAGGTTTCCAGAATTATCAACCCATAAATGCCAAAGACAAAGTAAAAGGTCAGAGTGGAACTCTGTTGGAACTGGGGAGGGGAGGAATGTAGTCTGGCCCCAGTGCCCTGGGGTGAGAAGTAGCAAAAGAACAGTGGCCCTGCAACCATGGCCTCATGGCTACTTCAGAGCTCCTGGACAGCAGGTCATAGAGGGGCCAAATGAACTTTCAGATGGTAACTGGTCTTGCTTTAACGTGTTTGGATCTGGATCACTATCTTAGGTGGAGGTCCTGAGGTGTGTGACCAGGTACCAAAGCTTGTGGGAGCTGTAGACAGGGCACCCAACTAATAGCTCTGGAAGCTGAAAAAACCCCAGTGATTTGGGACAAAGCTCTTCTCTCTGGAAGCAGAGTTCTACTGTGGCAAAGAGCTCAAAAGTCAAGTAATTGAGGGGCACAGTGAATAGAGCACCAGCCCTAGAGTCAGGAGGATCTGAGTTCAAATCTGGCCTCAGACATGAAACACAAAAACTAGCCATGTGACCTTGGGCAAGTCATAACCCCAATTGCCTTCCAAAAAATAAAAAAGTCAAGAAATTGAGTGTCAACATGAGCAAGCAAAGGAAGTAAAGCAAGCACAGCAATCCAATTTTGGATTCCTTTTTTGGGGACAAAAAGGATCAAAGCATGTAACAGGAAGAAAACAAAGAAGTCAGACCTCCTGCACCAAAAGCTTCCGAGAAAAATATGAATTGGTTACAGGCCATGGAGGAGCTCAAGAAGGATTTTGAAAATCAAGTAAGAGAAGTGGAGGAAAATTGGGAAAAGAAATGAGAATGATGCAGGAAAATCATGAAAAGTGAGTCAATAACCTGACTGAAGAAAATAACTTAAAAATTGACTAACTCAAATACCAAAAGAGGCCCAAAAAGTCAATCAGGAGAATGTCTTAAAAAGCCAAATTTGCCAAATGGAAAAAGAATTTCAAAAGCTCATTGAAAAGAATAATTTCTTCAGAATTAGATTGGAGCAAATGGAAGCTAATGACTTTATAAGAAATCAAGAGACTATAAAATAGATTCAAACAAATGAAAAAATAGAAGGCAATGTGAAATATCTCATTGGAAAAACTACTGACCTGGAAAATAGATCCAGGAGAGATAATTTTAAAATTATTGGATTACCTGAAACCCATGATCAAAAAAAAAAAAAGAACCTAGAAATCAGCCTTCAAGAAATTCTCAAGGACAATTGTCCTGATCTTTTAGAACCAGCGGGCAAAATAAAGGTTGAAAGAACTCACCAATCACCTCTTGAAAAAGATCTCCCCAAAAAAACTCCAAGGGATATTACAGTCAGGTTCTGGAGTTCCCAGGTCAAGGAGAAAATCTTACAAGCAGCCAAGAAGAAACAATTTGAATATTATGGAAACACAATCAGGGTAACACAAGATCTAGCAGCTTCTACATTAAGGGATTGAAAGGTCTTGGAACATGAAATTCCATAGGTCAAAGAAGTTAGGGTGAAAACCAAGAATTACCTACCCAGCAAAACTGAGTATCATGTTTCAAGGGAAAATATGATCATTCAATGAAATAGAGGACTTTCAAAAAAGTCTTGATGAAAAAACCAGAGTTGAATAGAAAATTTGACATTCAAATACAAGAAGCAAGAGAAGTATGAGAAGGTAAACAGGGAAAATAAATCATAAGGAACTTATCAAAGTTGAACTATTTACATGCCTACATGGAAAAAGGATAATTGTAACTCATGTGACTTTTCTCAGTAGGAGGATATTTGAAGGGAATATAAATATATACATATATGTATACATATATATGTCTATATGGGAAGGTATAAGGGCATATGAATAGATATGTGAGTGTGTCTATATATGTGTACAGGCATACATAGACAGAGGGCACAGGACCAATTGAATAGGAAGGGACAATATTTTCAAAAATAAAATTAAGAGGTGAGAGAGGAATATAATGAAAGGACATAGGGAGAGAAAAAATAGGGTAAATTATCTTATATAAAAGAGGCAAGGGAAAACTGTTACAATGGAGGGGAAGAAAATGAAGGCAAAAGGGAATGGGTCAACCTTACTGATTGAATTTGGCTTAAGGAGGGAATAATATACACACTAAATTGGATATCTTACCCTACGGGAAAGTAGGGGGGTGAGGGAATAAGAGGGTAGATGATAGAAAGGAGGGCAAATTGGGGTGGGGCAGGGTAGTTAGAAGCACACACTTTTGAAAAGGGACAGGGTCAAAGCAGAAAATAGAACAAGTAAGGGGTGGGATAGGATGGAAGGAAATACAGTCAGTCTTTCACAATATATCCACTATGGAAATATTTTGCCTAACTATACATTTACAACCTATATTGAATTGCTTATCTTCCTAGTAGGGTGGGTGATGAGGGAAGAAGGAAAAGAATCTGGAATTAAAAGTTTTAAAATCAAATGTTTAAGAAAAAAGAATAAATGGGATGATGAAAATGGAAAATAGGGGGAAGGTTAATAATGACTTATTGGATAGTGAGAAACATTCAGTTAGGGTATAGGACCTGAAGTGAACAGACAGCCTAGAGTCATAGTGCACTTTTGAAGTATAATAGCTTTGTAGCCATCTACAAGTCAATCATGTTTTTGAGCTCCCCATTTCCCATATGTCCTATGTGGATATTACATTTATAATACATATTTCACGGAGATTTTTTGAAGGAGAAAACAGCCATAAAGAACTATTATTAACTCCTATTTTGCTTGTGTTTTCATTGCTAAAAATAGGTACTTTGGGCTTCTATTATTTGAACTAGTAAAGAAGGAACAAAATAGTGAACAAAGAATTGAAATTGAAGCTAAATGAAGAGATGATGACAGCACCCAGCTGGAGGTGATTGTGCTTATAGATCTTTGAAAGCTCCAGAAGAGCAGAGTTGTACCAGGACTTTAGAAAGTCAAATTTTATGCCAATTTTCTTCTTTTTTTTAAGTATGGTTCATTTTCTTTCTGAAAATACAAACAGAGTAAAATCTTTCTACTATAAGCCGATGAACCTGGCATTTCTTCCTCTCAAAAGTGCAGATTATTAAATAGTGGCCTAAGAGACTGGTAGCAAATGAGTCAAATTTAATATGATAAAATTTAAAGGAAAAAAAAGACTAAGCCAGGATGACATAATAGGAAGGAGCAGTATAGCCTGCTGCCTTTACAAATATTCCAACAACAATCTAAAAAGAACATCAGATTATGGAATGATTAGAAAACTAAATGACAAACTACAGTGGGTAATATGTCCAGATCAGTTGTGGGTGGAGTAAGATCACAGACTCAGTTCCCAGAGGTCAAATTAGGCCAACAGCTTGTAAATAACCAGAGTTGAGCAGAGACTCAGTACTGAGGCAAAGTCAGAAGCATGGGTTTTCCCACAGGGGCCAGGACAGTAGCAAGGAAGCCTCTAGAATTGATAACTTTAGGCCTTTCTATGATACTAGCAGGGGAGAAAGGTTGGGAGAAGGGGATATTGTTAAGGGGACAGGATTACAGATTCAGTTCTTAAATTTCTCAGGTTGACCAGAAAAACTCAGTTGCCCAGAAACAATCTCTAAAAGAATGAATAAATAGACAAACAAACAAAAAAGTTAAAGAACTATAATGATGACAGAGCTACCCAAACCTCAAGTTGGAAGAGAATAACTGCAAAAGATGTACAAGCAAAGCCTCAAAGAAAATTCATTTAGCCCACAAGATCAGTTGGAATTATGGAGAAATTATGTAAGAGGCTCTTTTTCTAAAGAACAATATAAATAAAATGAGAGTGCTAGAGGAAAAGAATTAAAAAAGAAATGAGATCTTGGAGGGGAAATTCGGAAAGGGAATTATTAAGAGGCACAAAACTTTAGCCAAGTAACAGACTCCTTAAAAATAAAAATAGAACGAAGTACATCACTCTATTAAAAAAAACAAAACAACATTAATACAATATCCAAAGACTTTTTAAAAATACTTAAAGGGGCGGCTAGGTGTAGCAGTGAATAGAGCACCAGCCCTGCAGTCAGGAGGACCTGAGTTCAAATATGCCTCAGGCACTTAACAGGCACACACACACACACACACAAAAAAAAACCCTAGCCATGTGATCTTGGGGAAGTCACTTAACCCCAATTGCCTTACCTCCCCCCCTCCAAAAAGAAAAAGAAAACAATTAAAACTGGCCTTGAAAACAGGAGAAAAAAATTAAAAGTCAATAGACTACCTAAAAGTCATGACCAAATAAACAGCTTGAGTATCTTATTTTAATTAATAATGAAAAACCCTGCCCAGAACTATTGGAACCAGAAAACGCCTGAATAACGCCCCCCCCCCAAATAAAATCTTCCAAGAATATCAAAGCAAAATTGATAGTAAAGAAGCAGATCATGTATACATGATAGGTATGGGTAGAAGGGGCATTCTTAATCAAACAAGGTGAAGTAATTTCAAAAGATGAAAGAGATTACTTTCCTTACAAGAAACTGAAAAGCTTGGGCAGAGAAAAAATAGTGCATTTAGAATAAGAAGGAGAGCAGTTAAGTAGATACAGACCAAAATATTTTAGAAAATCCCTGTCCAGTCATCTTCTTACTTTTTAAATTGTTTTTAAAAATTAATTATGCTCAATTAACAAGCACTTCTTTTTTCTCTCCCTTCCCTCTCCTTCCACTGTGTGTGTGTGGTGGGGGAGGGGAGGAGGAGGTGGAGGGGAAACATTGTAACAAATACACAAAGTCAAATAAAACAAATTCCTATATTGGTCATGTCCAAAAATGTGTCTCATTCTGTATATTTAGTCCATTGTTTTCCATAAAGCAAGTATATGGCTTGACATATATCCTTAATATATTTCATCTTATTCAATTCAGTCCATTCAAGCTTGTCAAATTCTTTTTGGATCCTGACTATCATTTAGTGTGTTGATTATCTTTCTGAGATTTGTGTCATCTACAGATTTAATCATTGTGCCATCTATACCTTATTTAAGTCACTGGTAACAATTTTAAACAGCACAAGCCCAAGCACATATCCTTAGGGAACACCACTGGTGACCTCCTGCCACATTGACATTGAACCATTAAGTCATTTGCTGAGTCTTGTGGATTTGTTTATAGAAATGGAGGGGTTTGTGCTGTCAAATCAGGATCAGGTCATTGTCATCATAAATTATGGAAAGTTTATTCTTAAGGATCTCAGACATATTGATCAATGTAGATTATGCAAGAAAACCATAAAAACTGTAAATGCATTGCTTACAGATACAAAAATTTAGCACCCACTGAATACTTCACAAGATACAATCTAGCACATGGGATCATTCATCTAGAATCTTTCTATTTTTCTTAAATTAGTAGATTAGAAATCCCTTCATTACAAACACAGACCTAAAAATATACTTGACAATTCCACAAATAAACTATATAGGAATCAGAGCATTATTAAAATAAAATGGTTGTGCATAGTCACCTAGACATAACTCTGATCAACACACACTTGGAAATGATGTTTTGATAGCTATCCTGATACCAAATTTTCATAATCTAAAACGAATGTATAGTAACTAGCTATTAAAACATGAATATTTAACATAATAAACAAAAACCACATGGAAGGATTTGTCATCCTCTCTTCTAATGGATTTGTTCTGAAGATCTCTATGAGCCTACAGCAGATGAATTTATATCCTAATATTTTTAATCCATTACCTATCTCAGACAGTCAGGAAGTGGGAAGACTTGCCAACATTTCTAGTATCCTAATTTCCTTGTTTTGTCCCAACTTACAGCAGGTCATCCTAAAACCTAACCCAGATGACTGACTGTGAGGCAGGAAGCCTAATAGCATTGGGGCCACCTCCTATCTTTTTTTTTTCCCATTTGGCCAGGCTACTTGACTGCTCACAGGGTTTAGATAATATGAGAGTAAAATATTCGATTCCTTCCTTTTCACTGCCTCCTTAGGTCCTCAAGGCTTTCCCATATATCTTGACTCTGTATCTTGAATTCCCTTGACACCATTATGTTATATACTCATGTAACCTAAGGACTTCTGGTCCTTGTTATCTATACTATCACTGCATCCATAGATTTACAGGACTTTCTATGGATATTCTTTTATGTGCCTTCTTTCCTAATTAGAATGTCAGCTTCTTGAGACTAGGGACTGTTTTGATTGTTCTATTTGTATCCTTGGCATTTAGAACAGTGCTTGGAACAGAATAAGCATTTAATAAATGTGTTTTCATCCATTTATTCAATTACAGAGAAAAGCAGTTATTTTATCCAACAGTCTATATGGCATTAAATGTAAAATAATAATAGCAAGATAGTAATCCCTCACAAGATTGTTTCTATCTGAATTCCACTGAAAAATATGAAAACTAAATGAATAGTAATAGTATAGCCTCTTCAAACCAACTATCACCCATACTGTAATAGAGAAAAAAACAAAGGAGAATACCAGCTAGGATTAGAGACAATGGGGATTTCATATGTCTTGAAACACCAAAAATTGTCATGAAAGCTTGGAAGAACCAATAAAATGAACCACTTGGGATCTAGTAATAACACCAATAGGGATAGCACCCTGGCTGGTATGATTTGCCATTGTGAATTTTAAAAATTACAGTGTATCATAGAACCATGAATGACTAGCTTGACACAGAAGCAAAAGTAACTAAATGGAATTCCTTCATGTTCTGGTACCACAAGAAGATAAGATATACTAAAAAAAGAAAAAAAAAGAAATACCAATTTCCCACACTGGAAATTATTTGGTGAAGATGGCACTTACCACTAGGAAAATAAAGAGTGTGTATGATTTGAACTTAAGAGAAGAATGCATTCATTTCATACCCATGTGATATTATAACAAAACTGGAAATATTTACATGCAAGGTCATCATAACTACTTTTTGTCAACAACATACATAGTTGCAAGTCAAACAACAATATATTATAGACAAATGCAAAGAAATTATAAGAAATGACTTTATAATTTAAGCCCAAATTAGATTCAATAAAAATTAAAATGGAGCTCAAATTTAAATGGAGCTTAAATTTAAAATGGAACTCAAATTTAAACAGAAAAAAAGTTGGAGATCCTAAAGTCATTAAAAATATTTACTTAACAAAAACTATACAAATTTTTACTAACAAGAAATGACAAAATAATGCTACTCAAATGATTTTAAGGAGATTATGGACAATACTTTGACTAGAATTTTGAAAAATCCTTTTGAGTTTTATGGCACAAATCTGACAGGAGAGCTATAACAAAAATGGTCATTTAATTTGAACTTAAAGTTAAATTTTAATTTTAAATAGAGCAGCTTTCTACAATATTTGACAGAATTATAAAAAAGAAAAACAAAAAACAAAGAAAGAAATTCAAAACCTAACCACAAAAGAGGGTCATGACTGTTGCCATGAGAAAAAAAAATACAGGAGGAAAGATGGGACTGTCAAGGAATAATCTTTAAAACAAAAGCTAGATATCATCAGAGTAGGATAGCACTTTGAAAAAGTAATTGAAGAGCTAAGAAAATGCATCAGAAGATTGTATCAATATCTAGCTAGATAAGGTAGTAGAAAATTTCAGTGCTATGTCTTCCAATTAAAGGCAATAAAAAAGAAATTTTCAGTACATAATCTAGAAAATAAAAATATATCAGAAATTCTAGATTGCCCTAATCAAGTTTTGAAAGAGAAAATCAAAAGTTTCAGATGATGCAAAGAGTCAGAAAAATGCAACTAAAAATATTTCAACATCAATCAAATCTTTATTATAGAATTAAAAAACAAAGAAATCAGAGGAGTGAATCACCAAAGAGGAAGGATATAGAAACTTTCTGGGCTTTTATATGGTCACAGGAAGTTCAACACAATGAAAATTCCAGATGGGTCAAGCATGAAAAAGAGCAGATATATTATGAAATAGAACCTTGGATATAACAAATGATAGAACTTTTATATCAAAAGAGTTAATTGAAATACTAGCTTCTCTGAAAAATGGCAAAGCATAGATAAAATCCATAATTATTAGGTCAAATGCTTCACAACGATGCATGAATTATTAGCAAAGCACTTTACCCATTTCCTCTCACACTCAAGGTTGATCCATCTTTCTTAACAGGAGGAAGCATATATCTTCTACCAAAAGTGAGAATGCTAAGGTCTCTTCTAAACATAGGCCAATTATATGTCTGTGTACAAAGCCCTTACATCTTGTATCACTAAAAACATTTGCAAAATATTATGGCCTGAGGGACATAAGGAGTAGCAACTCATTATCCAATCATTTCTCTCCTTAATTTCTAGCCATCTCTTCATGAACTACCTTGCCACTCTTGCTTTGAGACACACTATCCTGAATGGTGACAACTTCCTCTGGCCCACTATTCTAAGAAATCCCCAGGCACATAATTTACTTTACTCTCTGTTCTCTGAGCATTTTCTTGTCACTGTGTACTTCTCCTAAGCCAGACCCAGGTGCAGATCATGAACCATTATCAAATCAGCACTCCTATAGTTCCCTTGTGGAATACATCAGTCTTGTAGATCTACTACCTTATGACCTCACTCACTACCTCCAAAACTTTCTAGACCACCAAAGTGGTCTGGTCACAATTCCCCTTTTTGTGTTATCTCATCCATTCAAATGTAAACTTCTTGAGAGCAGGATCTATCTGTTTGTATCCCCAGCCCTTAGCATAGTGCTTAGCACATAGCAAAGGGATTAATAAATCTAATTCAATTAATTATTAAGGAAGCCACCAGTAGTGCAATAGATAGAATGCTGGGCCTGTAGTCAGGAAGACCTAAGTTCAAAGGTGACCTTAGATACTTAGTAGCTGTGTGATCCTGGACAAGTCACTTAACCCTATTTGCCTCAGTTTCCTCATCTGTAAAATGGAAGGAAATGGGAAACCATTGTACTATCTTTGTCAAAAAAACCCTAATTGGGGTTAAGAAGAGTTAGACATGAGTGAAAAGACTTAATAACAACAGAAAGTACTATACCATTTATGTTGCCTTTATTATCACAATCCTTTGATTCATTTCTGAACTAATGGCCTATTCATATATCACAAATATATTAAAGAGTCTGACATACAGTGAGAATGCTAATGCATTAAGTACATACATGAGGAACTGTTCTCTATTTAAAACATGTCACTTTAAAAAAATATAGAACAAAAGATATGAAATTGGCATCATTCAGCAAAAAAGTTTAAACCTATAATGGTTCTACCTAGCCTTAAATTTCACTTAAATGTTAGTGAGTATGACTACAGAGTTAAAGAGAGACTAATACCAAAAATATTATTAATCATTTGATATGCCTGGATAATCTCAAGTTATTTGTTTATATATTATACATTATGCATAAATAAACTTCAAATCAAAAATACATTTAACTGCTCTTCATTAAATGCACTATTTCTCCAATTATATCCAAATGTCATTGAATTCCCTTAGTGTAAAATTCCTGTGATATATAAAGAGAAAATGGACAAAAGGCTTGAGCCAAACTTAACCAATGGATAATAATGCATTGGTCTCCTGGAAGCAAGATCCATTGAGCATAAAATTTTTAAGAAGAAAGCTGTGGCTGTATGTGTCAAGAGATTTACTAGAATTGATCAAACCTCAGTAATAAAAAAATCATTTAAAGAAATTGAAATTTATTCAATACCAATATTAAAATACACTCTTGGAATTGTAAAATGAATAATACATTACATGCTCTGAGACTATCAATCTTCTTCCTCCCATTTGACAAAGAAGTGTTAATCTGCAAACTGCCTTGGGATGATGAGATCTGTGCATCATTAACATCATTCAGGTTTTTGTTTGCATTCTTTCTAGATGCATTATCATTGATTTTTCCATAAAGTATGTTAAAACTGTTACACAGTTGATAGTTGCTCTAATGTGTTTTTACTGTTAAACTTTTATTTCAAGTCTTAACATCCTCAACCTCAGGTTCTTCCTGCATTTTCTTAAATGTGATGCATCTTCCCTGATGAAGATCAAGGTCTTTTTAAGTATTGCCTTTATCTTTTAGTTCACTTTGACTTCTCATTTCAAGATCAAAGACTTCAGTTTCTCTTCTTCCTTAGTGAACAATAATTTTATAATTATCAAATCAAAACAACATTAAAATCACTCAAGAAAGATTCCACAAAGTGAAACAGAGATGGAATGTACTTTTTGGTAGACCAATAAAGCCTCATCTTATCTGATTATAACAAGTAATTTATAATATATTTTGGTACAAGGTTCTTATTATCTGTACTTGGGTATCATTTCTGATTCCACTTTACTTGATCCTACTCCACGGATTAGTTTTCCTGGAATCTTCATGTTAGGGAAGGACCATTACCAGCCATTCCTAATTCTCCAGACAGCCTCCAGGACCCTTTATAATGCCTTCCCTCTGCATTCTCACTTTTTCAGCTCCCCTTTTATGTTATATTATGTGTTATTTCTTCCTCCTCTAAAATGTAAGCTCCTTGAGAGCTGGGGACATCTTTCTTTTTGTTTTTGTGTTCCTAGTGCTTAGTAAATTGCCTTACACATAATAAGTGCTTAATAAATGATAATATTTTAAAAATCAATGAAAGAGAAAGAAAAAAGAAATATAATGAGGAAAAAAGAAAAGACTGGTAAATTATTTCAGATAATTTGGGATGTGACAGGAGAATTCTATACAAACAAGGAGGGCAGGGTGGAGGGAGTAGGTAACACTTAAACCTCATTCTCACTTGAATTGGTCAAAGGACAGAAGAATATACACATACACATAGACTTGGGTACATAAACACGTTTCACTAAAAAGGAAAACAAGAGTAAAAGAAGAATATGGCAAGAGAGAATAAGAGAGAGGGTAGATTAAGAGAGGGACTGGTTTTAAGTAAAATAAACACTAACAAGATGGGTAGATTTCAAAAAGTTATTCAAAAGGAAAGAAACCAAGGATAAGAAAAACACTGGATTCTAATTGGGGGAAAGACAGGGAGAAATGAACAGAACCAAATTAAAATAAATGGAGCACTAGTCTGAGTGTACTCTTCTCTCATCATGTTCTTAAAAATTTATTTACTTATTTTTTTTTATTTTTGTTTTCCACAAAATTTTGAGTTACAAATTTTCTCCCCAACTCTCCCCTACCCCCACCACAAGACAGCAAGCATACTGAATACCCCATCCCCCGATATTTTCTCTCTTATATCCTCCCCCATCCCCTCTTAATTTCTTGTAGGGCAAGATGGATTTCTATACCCAATTGCCTGTATATCTTATTTCCCAGTTGCATGTAAAAAACAATTTTTTAACATTTCTTTTTAAAATTTTGAGTTCCAGATTCTTTCCCTTCCTCTCTCCTCATTCACTCCCACTGGGAAGACAAGCAATTTAATATAGGTTGTATATGTGTAGATACATAATACATTTCCATAAGAGTTATATTGTAATAGACTAAGTATATTTCCCTCCATCCTATCCTGCACCCCCATTTATTCTATTTCCTCTTTTGACCCTGTCCCTCTTAAAAAGTGTTTGCTTCTAACTACCCTCTTCCCTAATCTGCCCTCCCTTCTTTTTTAAATTCTTAAAATTATTTTCTCTCTTTTTTTATTTTTTAGTTTACATCATTCATTTCCACAAGGATTTGAGTTGCAAATTTTCTCCCCATTTTCCCCCTACTTAACACCCCAAAACAGCGATCCTACAGGATATCCCCTCCCCCAATCTGCTCTCTCCCATGTCTTCCCCCATCTTCCCTCAAACTTTCCAGTAGGGCATGGTGGATCTCTATGCCCCAGTGCCTGTATATCTTATTTCCCAGTTACATGTAAAATAATAATTATATATATATATATGTACATATATAAATATATAAACATATGTGTGTATGTATGTATTTTAAACATGTGATTTTAAAACTTTGAATTTCAGATTGTTTACCTTCCTCCCTCATCATCCACCCTTACTGGGAAAATAAGCAACTCAGTATATGCTGTACATGTGTAGCTATGCAAAACATTTCCATAGTGGATATATTGTAAAAGACTGACTATATTTCCCTCCATCCCATCCCATCCCCTACTAGTTCTATTCTCTACTTTGATCCTGTCCCTTTCCAAAATTGGTTGCTTCCAACTCCCCTCCCCCCAAACCTGCCCTCTCTTCCAACATCCGCCCTCTCATACCCTTTCCCCCTACTCTCCTGTAGAGTGAGATACCCTATTTAGTGTGCATGTCATTGCCTCCCTGAGCCAAATTCAATGAGAACAAAGTTGACTCATTCCCTTTTGCCTTCCTTTTCTTCCCCTCCATTGTAACAGTTTTCCCTTGCCTCTTCTATATGAGATAATTTACCTCATTCTGTCTCTCCCCATTTCCTCTCATTATATTCCTTTCTCACCTCTTAATTTCACCTTTTAAGTATCATCCCTTCCTATTAAATTGGTCCTGTGCCCTCTGTCTATGCATACATGTACACATATATAAACACATTCACATATGTATTCATATGATCATATACCCTCCTATATAGACATATATGTATGTATATGTGTGTATATATATGTATATATATATATATATATATACATTTCTATTCCCTTCAACTATCTTCATACAGAGAAAAGATTCATAAGTTACAATGATCATTTTTCCATGTAGGAATGTAAATAGTTCAACTATGATAAGTTCCTTATGATTTCTTTTCCCTGTTTACCTTCTCATGATTCTCTTGATTCTTGTATCTGAATGTCAAATTTTCTACTCAACTCTGGTTTTTTCATCAAGAATGCTTGAAAGTCCTCTATTCCGTTGGATGAACATTTTCCCCTGAAACGTGATACTCAGTTTTGCTGGGTAGGTGATTCTTGGTTTTAATCCCAGATCCTTTGACCTCTGTAATATTATATTCTGAGACCCTCAATTCCTCAGTTTAGAAGCTGCCAGATCCTATGTCATCCTGAGTGTGTTTCCACAGTATTCAAATTGTCTCTTCCTGACTGCTTATAATATTTTCTCCTTGATCTCGGAACTCTGGAACCTGGCTATAACATTCCTAGGGGTTTTCTTTTGGGGATCTTTTTCAGGAGGTGATTAGTAGATTCTTTCAACCTCTATTTTGCCTTCTGGTTCTAAAACATCAGGGCAATTTGCCTTGAGAACTTCTTGAAGGATGATTTCTAGGTTCTTTTTGTTTATCATGGCTCTCAGGTAGCCCAATAATTTTTAAATTTTCTCCCCTGGATCTATTTTCTAGGTCAGTGGTTTCTCTTTCTGGCAAATTCATCTTTTTAAGGCATTCTTCTCCTCATTGCTTTTTTTAGCCTCTTTTGTCATTTGAGTTAGCCTATTTTTAAAGGTGTTACTTTTTTCAGTCAGGCTGATGACTCTCATTTCATAATGTTTTTGCAGCATTCTCATTTATCTTCTGAATTTTTCCTCTACTTCTCTTATTTGGTTTTCAAAATCCTTCTTAAGCTCCTTTATGGCCTGTAACCAGCTCTTATTTTTTCTTGGAAACTTTTGGTGCAGGGGTTCTGACTTCATTGTCTTCCTCTTCTTCCATTCTTTGTTCCATTTTGTCCCCAAAATAGGAGTCTAATGTCAGATTGCTCTTCTTGCTTTGCTTCCTTTACTTGTTCATGTTGCCACTCAATTACTTGACTTTTGAACTTTTTGCCACAGTAGAACTCTGCTACCAGAGAGGGGGGGGCTTTGTCCCAATAGCTGGGGTTTTCACATCTGCTGGAGCTATTATTTGAGCACTCTCCCTGAAGCCTCCACACACTCTGGCAAACTGGTCATGTGCCCCAGGACCTCCACCCTAGACCACAATCCAGATCCAAACAGTTTAAAGCAAGAGTGATTACCCATCAGACTGGTGGCTTGGTCCCCCTACAACTTGCAGGCCAGGAGCTCTGAAGCAGCCAGGTGGTCGCTGCTTCACAGTCATGGAGGCTCAGCTGCTTCTCCCTCCAGGGTGTAAAGGCCAAACCAAACTCCTGAACTCCCAGTTTCTAAAGTCCACACTGCACTGACTTCTCACTTTCTGCTTAGCATCTATGGGTTGATAATTCTGTAAACCACCACAGCTGCTGGTGATTGGAAGTCCCTTCAGCCAACAGCTGATTGTGGCTACCCTGAGGCTAAAACCTCTAGCTCATGAGGGGCTGGGATTGGCTCTCATAGTGCTGCACTGGACCCTTCCTTCTAGCTTGCTGGGCTGTCTTTAGTGGGAGTTTAGCTTCTCTCTGTCATTTTGTGGGTTCTGTAGTTCCAAAGCTTGTTTAGAGTCATTTTTTACATGAACTAGAGGAGGTAGAAGTGGGAGCCACACAGAAGTCCTGTTTCTACTCTGCCATCTTGACTCCACCCCCTGCCCTCACTTCTATCATCTACCCTATTTCCTTCCCCCCTACTTTTCTGTAGGGTAGATACTGAATTGATTATGAATGTTATTCCCTCCTTAAGCAAAATCCAATGAGACTAAGGTTGACTCATTCCATTTCACCTCCCTGCTCTACCCCTCCATTGTAACAGTTTTCTCTTGACTCTTTTATGTGAGATAATTTACCCTATTCTATGTCTCCCTTTCTCCTTCTCCCAATATATTCCTCTCTCACCTTTTAGTCTTATTTTTTAGAGATCATCCCTTCATATTCAACTCATCCTGTGCCCTCTGTCCACATATATATTTACACACATACACACACTCATATACACCATACACCCTCCTATACATACATATATATGCATGTATATATACATATAGATAGATATTCCCTTCAAATATTCTCATATGGAGAAAAGTCTCATGAGTTACAATTACCATTTTTCCATGTAGGAATGCAATAGTTCACTTTTAATAAGTTCCTTATGATTTTTTTCCTGTTTACCTCCTCATGCTTTTCTTGCTTCTTGTATTTGAAAGTAAAATTTTCTGTTCAACTCTGGTCTTTTTATCAAGAATGCTTGAAAGTCCTCTATTCCATTCAATGACCATATTTTCCCTTGAAGTATTATACACAGTTTTTCTGCATAGGTGATACTTGGTTTTAATCCTAACTCCTTTAACCCCCCAGAATATAATATTCTAAGCCTTCGATCCCTTAATGTAGACAATGCTAGATCTTGTGTTATCCTGATTGTGTTTCCACAATAATAAAAGTCTTTCTCCCTGACTGCTTGTAATATTTTCTCCTTGATAGGGGAAGTCTGGAATTCGGCTATAATATTCCTAGGAATTTTCTTTTTGGGTTCTTTTTCAAGAGGCTATTGGTGAAGTCTTTCCATTTCTATTTTGCCCTCTGGTTGTAGAATATCAGGGTAATTTTCCTTGATAATTTCTTGAAAGATGATGTCTAGGTTCTTTTTTTGATCATGGCTTTCAGGTAATCCAATAATTTTTAAATTATTTCCCCTGGACATATTTTCCAGGTCAGTGGTTTTTCCAATGAGATAATTCACATTGCCTTCTATTTTTTCATTTGTTTGGATTTGTTTTATAGTATCTTGATTTCTCATAAAGTCATTAGCTTCCATTTGCTTCAATCTAATTTTGAAGGAATTATTTTCTTCAGTGAGTTTTTGAAATTCCTTTTCCATCTGGCCAATTTGGCATTTGAAGACATTCTTCTCCTTGTTGGCTTTTTGGGTCTCTTTTGCCTTTTGAGTTAGTCTATTTTTTTAAGGTGTTATTTTCTTCAGTATTTTGGGGGTCTCCTTTAGCAGGCTGTTTACTCAATTTTCATGATTTTCTTGCATCATTCTCATTTGTCTTCCCAATTTTTCCTCCATTTCTCTTACTTGATTTTCAAAATATTTCTAAAGCTCCTCCATGGTTTGTGATCTATTCATATTTTTTCTTGGAGGCTTTTGATGAAGGAGTTTTGACTTTGTTTTCTTCTGGTTCTATGTTTTGATCAACTTTGTTCCCAGAAAATGATTCTATAGTTTGATTATGCTTCCTCCTTTTGCTCATCTTGCCAGGCAGTTACTTGACTTTTGAGTTCTTTGTCATGGTAGAACTCTGCTTCGAGAGTGGAAAGTACTATGTCCCAAATTTCTGGAGTTTTGTGCAGCTCTTGTCAGACAGCTGTTGTGCCTTCTTCTAGGCACCTGCTTCAGAACTGTAAGGAAGACCTCCTCTCCACAGCCCCAACAACCTCTGCATACTAGTTCTCCTTACCCCAGGACTGCCACCCAAGATTGAAACTCAAATTTAAGCAAGGCAGAACAAGAGAATTCTGCTTCAGCACCAGCAGAGAGATTCCTCCAATTGCAGTCTGGTTGGCCACTTGGTCCCCCCATGAACAGTAGGCTTGGAGCTCAGGAAGCATTGACAGCCCACTGCAGCTGCTGCTTCCACCACCATCTCTGCCACTCCATGTACAGGTGGCAGGACAGTGCTCTTCTCTCATCCAGGATCAAGAGTTCCCTGCTGACCTTTTACTTACTCTTTGATGTTTATGGGTTGAGAAATCTGGAAAACACAACTGCCAGAGATTCACTCTCCTGAAGTGTGCTCTAGCCAGTTTTGGCTGGTGGTCTGGGACAATGCAGCTCATGCAGGGTGGTGCTGCTACATTTTGATGGAGTATAATACAGGTGATGAATCATTATCATTCCTCAACATATATGCATCCAGTGATATAGCATCTAAATACTTAATGAGAATGTTAAATTAATTTTAGTGAGAAACAGACAGCAAAACAATAAGAGTGCAGGATCACACTTTACCTCAGTACTAAATAAATTTAATCAGAAAGTCCCTGGAGCACCCACAGAATGACACAGAGAAGCTAACCTCCTGCTGAGGACAGCCCAGCAGCCCTGCAGGAAGTGGCCAGTGCAGTGCTCTGGGAGCCGACAGCGCAGCACTCTGGGAGTTGAGGTTTTAGCCCCAGGGCGGCTGGGCCAGCAGCCAGCTGGAGGGATCCCAGAACACCAGCAGCTGTGGCAATTCCAGAATTATCAACACAGACATGCCTAGGACAAAGTGAGAGGTTAGTGCCCTATGGACTTTGGAACCAGTATTTGGGGAACTCTTTGGCTTCCTCCCCTGGGGCTAGAAATCGCTCAGAAGATACACCATTTTGTAGTTTCAGTGGCAGCTCCAGCCCCTGGTTTGCGAACTGTAGGGAGATCCAGCAATCAGTCTTGGAGGTTAATCGCTCTTGCTTTAACCTGCTTGGATCTGGATTGTGATCTGGGGTAGAGGTCTGGAGTGGGCATCCAACTTGCCAGAACTGGAAGTTGTGAAGACCCCAACATTCAGGACAGAAGCTCCCCTGTCTGGTGGCAGAGTCCTACTGTGGCAAAAAGCCCAAAAGTCAAATAATTAAGTGGCAACATGCCTAGGCAAAGGAAACAAATTAAACAGAAAAATGCAACATTAGACTCCTATTTGGGGGGACAAAGAGGATGGAAGTATGGAATAGGAGGAGGACTGTGAGGTCAGAAATCCTGGTCCAAAAGCCTCAAAGGAAAATATGAGCAGGTTACAGGCCATAGAGGAACTTAAGAAGAACTTTAAAAATCAAATAAAGGAAGTGGAGGAAAAATTGGGAAGAGAAATGAGAAGGATACAGGAAAAGTATGAAATGAAGGTCAACAGCCTGACTGAGGAAAATAACACCTTAAAAATGGACTGGCAAAGGAGGCCCAAAAGGGCAATGAAGAGAAGAATGCCTTCAAAACCCGAATTTGCTAGATGGAAAAAGAATCTCAAAAGCTCACTGAGGAGATTCATTCATTCAGAGTTAGACTGGAGCAAATGGAAGCTAATGACTTTATAAGAAATCAAGATGCTGTTAAACAGATCCAAACCAATGAACGAATAGAAGGCAATGTGAAATATCTCATGGGAAAAACCACTGACCTGGAAAATAGACCCAGGAGAGATAATTTAAAAATTATTGGACTACCTGAAAGCCATGATCAAAGAAACAACCTAGAAATCATCCTTCAAGAAATTCTCAAGGAAAATTGCCCTGATATTTTAGACCCAGTGGGGGAAATAGAGGTTGAAAGAATCCACAAATCACCTCCTGAAAAAGATCCCCAAAAGAAAACTCCTAGGAATATTATAGCCAGGTTCCAGAATCCCCAGATCAACAAGAAAATGCTCCAAGCAGCCAGGAAGAAACAATTTCAATATTGTGGAAATACAATCAGAATAGCACAGGACCTGGCAGCTTCTATACTGAGGGCATGGAATATGATATTCCAGAGGGCAAAAGAGCTGGGACTGAACCCAAGGGTCACCTACCCAGCAAAACTAAGTATTTTGTTTCAGGGTAAAATATGGTCATTTAGTGGAATAGAAGACTTTCAAGCACTCTTGAGGAAAAAACCAGAGTTGAATAGAAAATTTGACATTCAGACACAAGAAGCAAGAGATGCCTGAGAAGGTAATCATGGAAAAGAAATCAAAAGAAAGTTATCAAAGTTGACCTATTTACATTCCTACATGGAAAAGCAATAATTGTGACTGATGAAACCTTTCTCAGTATGAAAATAATGGAAGAAGGGTATATGGGCATATGAATACATATGTGAATGTGTGTATATATGTTTCCAGGTATACATGGATAGATGGCACAGGTTGAATTTGGTGGGAAGGGATGATACTTAAGGGCTGAAGCTATGAGGTGAGTGAGGAAAGTGGCAAGAGGAGATGGGGAGAGACAGGGTAGGGTAAACTATCTCATGTAGAAGAATCAAGGGGAAGTGGCTGCAGGGGACGAGTAGAACAGGAAGACAAAAAGGCAAAACAATATTCTCATTGAATCTGGGTCAGGGAGAGAATGACATACATACTAAATGGGATATCTTACCCTGCAGGAGAGTAGGGGAAAGGGGATGAGTGGGGGGGATGATGGAGAGGAGGGCATTCTGGTGGGGAGGGGAGGTTGGAAGTACCCACTATCAAAGAGGGACAGGATCAAGTAGGGAATGGACCAGGTAGGGGGTGGGATGGGTGGGAGGGAATTATAAGGAGCCTTTTACAATATATCTACTATGGTAATGTTTTGCATAGCTATACATGCGCAACACATACTGAATTGCTTATCTTCCCAGAGGAAATGGGTGACAAGGGAGGAAGGGAATGGATCCGAAATTCGAGGTTTTAAAATTAAATGTTTCAAATACATATAAAAATACTATTATTAATACTATTTTGCATGTAATTGGGAGATAAGATGTGCAGGCATTGGGGCACAGAGACACACCTTGCTCTAATGGAAAATTCGAAGGGGGTATGGGAGAAGATATGGGAGAGAGCAGATTAGATGAGGGGATATCTTGCGGGACTGCTATTCTAGGGTGGTGGGTAGAGGAAAAATGGGGAAAAATTGTAACTCAAAATCTGGTGGAAATGAATGATGTAAACCATAAGTTAATAAAGCATTTGTTTAATTAAAAAAATCAGAAAGTCCCTGTCACTAGAACAAAGAAAGTCTTTTGATACTCCATTATCTGTTAATATTTTATCTTTTTCTAAATAATCTCTAGTATCCTACGGAGATTATTAGGCTGTGGAACTTTGTCATTAAATATTTTATATTAATTTTTTTGCTATTTCTATAGTTTTTATCTATGATCTGTCCTCTCTGCGTTATGCTTTTCATTATTTTGACTCTGCTCCTCCTATCATTCAATTCTATTTGATTATAAAAAGTTTTCCTTTACTAAACCATTTCAATAGATTCTTGTTGCCCTCTTGAAACTTATGTGTTGAGTTTTACCATCCAACAATGTAAATCAATTTTTAAAATATGGCTTAGTTCTCATACTTAAATTTGAGTACTGGTATATATTTCTTTATGTTGGTATTCTGTTTTGTTTGCTTGCTCATTTTTCCAAACTTCTTCTTGCCTTTGGATTTTATGTTAGTGCTGGAGTCTACATACTCGTGGAATGAATGTTTGAGTTTCTATCCTCTGAGATCATTTTAATGCTTATAGCACAGGCTGTAATTTTCAGTGAAAAATTTCAGTTCCCTCAGTGTATTATGAACAGGATCAAAATCCCCTCATTAGCTTTTTGATCTGAGCTTTGCAAGTTCCTGACCCATGTTTGGATCTCTAGTTTGGAATTTAGATCTAGTTTAGATCTCCTTGGTTTGGCATTTCAGTACATGGCTGTTGGACTCAGACTCAGATTTTAGCCTGCTGGAAGTCTCTGAAAATTCAAAGTGACTGGATTGCACTTTCCCCTTCAGTCAGAAATTCACATCCTGTTATCCAACTGTAGGCTTCTACCCGGGACTGGAGACTAGATGTAAGTCTCCACTCTATTCCTGTAATCAGACCCACACAAGTACTATTTGTTTCCAGATTTTGTTCTTTGCTTGCTACATAGCTAGAGTCTACTAGCAAGTGAAGATATTCCTTTAGTCTGCATTGGAAATAGGTATTTGTGAGTAGAAATGCCAGGTGGCAACTATTCTTACACTAGTTCACAAATTCCCTGAGATCTCTTTCTGCCCCTGTGTTTCCTGTCCTTATGTCCAGTCTCAGCCTTTTTTCAAGCCCTGGATGTTGGAATGCTTCACACATAGCTCACTCCTCGATAGATCTATAATATGTGCACAGTCCTTAAAAGTTGTCAAGGGCTGGAAAAATGATTCACTGTGACTTTTTCTTGTATTTTCTGATCAGAATCGGGTCTGGTGAATTTTCTTGATCTTTGTAAAGATGATCTGGTGGAAGGAAGTAGGTTGTACTTCTTCTTGCTACACTGCTACCTTGCCTCCTTGACCAGAAGCCTATGATCCTTAAGATGTGTCTTTATATCTTGTCTATAGGAAAAATATATTTTGTTTCAACAGAGATCTTGCATTTTTAATTTCCAGGTACTACATTGGATAGAGTGCTGGGCCAGGAAGACCTGCATTCAAATTCAGCTTCAGATATTTACTAGATATGTAAAATATGTAAGTAAGTCTTTTAACTTCTATCTGCTTCAGTTTTCTCAACTATAAAATGAGGATCATAATAGCACCTACCTCCCAGGGTATCGTGAGGATCAAATGAAATAACATTTATAAAGTACCTAGCGCATGGTAGGTACTTAATAAATGCTTGTTCTGTTCCCTTTGTTCTCTCCCCACATTTCTTTACTTCCAGTTTGACCTTTACTTCAATGTACTGGTATTTCCACTCTGTTACTTCCTCTTTTGCTTCTTTGGAAAAGATTAATAACATGAATTTGGCATATTTACAGTCACCATTACCACTGTGAATATTGCATTGACGCTACAGGAGTGAAGGTTAGGGGGAGTAAAGGTCCTGAGTACATTTAAGGATTAAGTCTTCACTTTTAATTGATAACATTACTCTCTTCCTATCCCCATCTTGATGGCTTAGTGAATCAACTCAACTCTATACTATCCTTTTATCTTGAGTCCCTAACCACCCTTAACATTTCAACTATTACACTCTGCCAAGCCTCAGTCTTGGATCACTCCTTCTGTCTGACACCATCACTCCACACATGCTGCTAAATGAAGATGGGAAAATTTTATTCGGGTTGGTTCTATTACACAGTCTCAACTGGGCCCCCACTGATCCTGGGCAATTCTACTTTGCTTTTTGCATCAATTCACCATTCAACTCTCTACAGTAGCTCTTCCAAACCTTAAACTTCTTATCCTTCTCTTCCCTTAACCCTCTCTGCTGAGACCTTTGCCTTATACTTTTCAGAAATACATTGAGGCCATTTGCCATGAGTTCCTTCTCCCTTCTTCCTCATGTCATATTACTCATAAGCTTTAATCCACTAATTCTTCCTTTATCCCTGTCTCATGTGATGGTGTGGCCTTAGTCCTTACTGAAGAGGGAAGGGTGATAAGGAAGGGGGGAGGGTAAGTGGTTCTGCCAGGGATACCCCTCCTGGCATCCAGTCTGGAAGGAATTCACCAGGCTCAAGCAGACTTTGAAGCCGAAATTGTAAAGTTTATTGTTACGCTGTAGAGAACAGTGGGCTAGATTTTTATGGAACCTGCAAACTCGCAGAGGCCGCAGGCAGTTTTAAGGGGTCAATTATGCTAACTAGGTGAGTAAGGGTGGGATAAGGGAGGAGTTAAGGAGTGGTCAGTGCTCAAAGGACCATACACTTTTGCGCAGGTGTATTGCCCATGATTCACTGGGAAATAGCTCAAGCGGGGCTAGCTGGAGGTGTGGTTTTAGGCCTGACACTTCACTAAAGAGTGCCCAGTCTGCCTCCCACCAAAGTCATCAGAGACAGTGTGGGTATATAATTGACTAAGGAGTTACCCTATAGATAAGGTATTGAAGAATGTATGGTGGGGCTGGCCACTCTAACTAAGGGAGATAACATTTACATAACTTATTGTTTCAAGCAGAGATAAACAGGTCATGAGTTGTTGCTGGGCAGAGTACTGGGAGGGGGAAGGGGCAGAGTCAATGCTCTGAGGCTGGGGGGGGTGGAAATGTGATCTTACAGACTGCTTTTACAAATCGATTTTACATACATAGATCCCAAAGCACCCCATTTACAAATTGATGTTACAGATTGATACTACAGGCATATATACATCACAAGGACCCCATCACTTACCAAGGCTAATCCCTCAACCTGCTCAAGAGATACCATTCCATTCTATCTTCTATAACAGATTGTCCCCTCTCATCCCCACGTCAGTTTCTCCCTAACTACTGGTTCATAACTTAGTCCCTTCTGCCTTTCCAATCTTCTTATACCGTACTCCTCAATATGAACTCTGAACCACCAACACTGGCCCCCTTGCTATCCCATGAACAAAATGCTGCATTTTTTCAGTTTTGAGTATTTCCTTTAGTTACTTCCCCATGACTAGAATGTTCTCCCCCTTCATCTCCAAAGTGGCTTCCAAGTCTTCATTTAAGCACCAACTACAATCCTATAATATACCAAAAGCTTTTCCCAATACCTCTTATAGTGTCTTCCCTTTCTTATTTACTTCCTGTTAATCCTATATCTCGCTTGTTCGTGTTTCTTTGCCTATTATCTTTCTCATTGGATTGTAAGCTCCTTAAGGACAAGAACTGTCTTTTGCCTCTTCTTGTATCTCCATTACTAATCACAGTTCCTGGCATATAATAGGTGATTAATAAATGTGTTTACACTGATTGCCTAAGCTAGTTGGTCTTCTTGCTTTCTTGTCCTATGGAAGAAAAAAATATATAATTGGTGCCATCTTATACATAGTTCCTTGTCAGGGTTTCTTTTTTTTTTCCCTGGGGGAAGAATTAGTGAGAGTTGGAAAAAGTGAGCACTTCTCCATAGTCATTTCTCTCACTTCAGTGAGAAATTTGCCCATTTTTCCCACATCAGTTTTCCAAGAAAATTGCTAGTTGCAGAGTAGCTAGTTATAAAAATAATTACAAGTTCAAAAATGTAAATCTTCTCCAAGAAAGACAGAGGGAGGGTAAAAAAAAGATATCCAGGGTACACACAAAAATCAGCTATGACATAGATAGTTTTGTGAACTGGCTATAAGATAATTTGTGCAGAAAGGAATATTAAGCAAAAGAGAATATAACATTCAATTCAGAATTCTTTTTGTCTTTGTTAATTTGTTTCTTTACTTTTCATTTACAATATTCAGTTCAACAATCCCTTGAGTTTCTAATTTTCTCCTCCTCCCTCTCCTACCTCCCTCCCCCATGGTGCCATGCAATTAAGTATAGGATCTGCAAATACTTTCACATTAGATATTAGTCAGGTTATAAAGAAGGATTGCAATGGATGGAATGAAAAATGGGAAAGAGGAAACAAAACCAAACAAGAAAAAGAGAGAGAACGGGAAGTTTGCTTCAATCTGCATTCAAACTCTGTTCTTTCTAGTTCTTTCTCTGGATGTAGACATCTCTCTCCATCATGAGTCTTTCGGAGTTGAGATAACTCCAGTATAACCGGATGAGTTGAGAAGAGTCCAGTCAATCAAAGTTGACCATCACACATATGTTGTAATTGTGTACAAATGTCTCCTGCTTCTGCTCTTCTCACTCAGCATCAGTTCATACTAGCCTCTCCAGGTAAATATGAAGTCCATCTGCTCCTCATTTCTTATAGAACAATAGTATTCCATTCCATTCATATACCACAACTTCTTTAGCCATTGCACAATTGATGGGTATCCCCTTAATTTCCAATTCTTTGCCACCACAAAAAGAGCTGCTATAAATATTTTTGCACATATGGGTCTTCCTCCCATCAATTCAGAATTATTAAAACATAATTCAGTGATTTAACTTAGTAGTTTACTAGTACAGTCAGTTGGGAAACTAATATTCCAACCTCCTTGGAACCTAATAAAAATTTGTAAGATTGCTAATTAATAACACTTCATTTCACCTCCATTGGCATTTTCTGATTAATTAGCTGAGCTTGACCTTTTTGATGGCCTTTCTCCAGTGCCAATTCTTTTGATGCTTGCTCACTTTTTTTTTTAACTTCTGTTCATTTTTTTAGCTAATTTGGAAGTTAGATGGCTCAGGCTATAAAATGCTGAGTCAGGAAGTTTGACAACCTACACAGCTGCCATTCCATGGTTTCATACAATACACTGCAAGGCTGACATTGTTCCTGATGAGTGACAGAATTTGCTACCATCTTTCCCTGTATCTTTTCAACCTTCTGGTTCAGATCAACAGTATTCAAATTCATCAGTGGGTGTATCTTTTGTAGTTCAGTTATTTCAGTCATGTCTAACTCTTTCTGACCTCATTTGGGTTTTTCTTGGCAAAGACACTGGAGTGGTTTGCCATTTCCTTCTCTAGTTCATTTTACAGATAAGGACACCAAGAGAACAGGAGTAAGCTGACTTGCCCAGGGCCACACAGCTAGTAAGCATCTGAAGCCATATTTGTACTCAGATCTTTCTGTCTCCAGGCCTAGTACTCTATCTACTATGCCACCTGGTTGTGTATCACCTAATAGAGTATTTGCCACAGTAACCCCATTGCTCCACCCTAGTAAGGAAAGAAATCCTCATTTGATCTCTGAGTTACTGGCTGGTTATGCCAGCAGGTAGAATACAGTTTTTCAGTTATTCATGTAAGGGTTATCAACATGTTCTACTTTTGATCTGTATTCCTCTCATAACCTGTCTCATTAAACTCCTGTATTCATTTGTCCCTGACTCTTAATTCAGTGATACTTAGTCAAGCACTCCTGCTCCTCTCTACTTCTCCACATTAAAAAAATAACAATGTATTTCCATGTCTCTGGGAGCAGAGGTTACAAACTCATTCATGGTTCTAGTTTGACAGCCTACAAATATATTGAAGACATTCAACTGCTGAATAAAAAATTGGGGGCCCAGAACCAATTGCTCACCTCACTTTAAACACCCCTTATTATTTCTTACAATGTTCATTATGAATTGGAGAATGCTTGATAAACTTGTACATTTCCATAAATAAACAAGACTAGAGAAAGAAAATTGCAAATTAAACTATGAATCATATACCTTGTTGTTTTTGTATATAGTTCAATTAATGTGATAATGTCAACCTTACCCTACTTCTATCCTTTTCTGAACTCCCTCCTAATACTTTTTGTGTGTATATTCAAATAGAAGTATATAGGCATACATATAGATATATACATATGTAAATGTATGTATGTATATTCCATTGATGCTCATATCTATCTATATATATATATACATATATGTGTGTGTATATATACATATATATATATATATCAATTGATTCTTTCTCTTTCATTCTTTTCTAGTATCAATATTACTATCCCTTCTGCTTTCCTAGGGTTCTGAATATTAGATTATTAGCTAATATCCTTATTGAAATTTTTACTGATACAATTAGAAAAAAAGTATAACAAGAACCCCAAATAATTTCACACAATTTACTTTTAGGGGCCCAAAACAGTCTAAAGTCAAATGGTTTTCATTCAGGGAGTGATTTGGGGCAGGGAGGTAAGATGATGGAGCAACAGAAGTACAATATAGTCCCCTTCACCAAACCACCTTCATAAAGGTCAAGAAAATGCACCAGACCCAATTCTGATCAGAAAATCCAAGAAAAAGTCACAGTGAGTCATTTTTCCAGCCTATGGCATCTTTATGGAGACAGAGAGAGATAAAACTATGGACACTGGGGATAAGGTCTCAGGAGCATTCCACTACTCAAGGACTGAAAAAAAAAAAGGCTGAGACTGGACTTGAGGATGGAAAGTACTGGAGGAAAAAAATCCCTCAACAAGCACAAAGTGCAAGAATAGTTGCACCCTGGCAACTTCATTGGTCAATATCCATTTCCAAGGTAGACTAAGATATTATCTACATTTAGGGTTGATGAAGAAGAGCTAATGGACCCTAGCTGTGTACTGAGCAAAGAACAAGTATGGAAGCAAGTAGAAGTTGTATGGATCTGATTATAGGAGCAGAGTGGGGACTCATACCTAGTCTTTGACCAGGATATGAACTTCCAAGGGTCACCTATTCAGCTCTGGTTTTTTCCTCAAGAATGCTTGAAAGTCCTCTATTCCACTGAATGACCATATTTTCCCCTGAAACAAAATACTCAGTTTTGCTGGGTAGGTGACCCTTGGGCTCAGTCCCAGCTCTTTTGACCTCTAGAATATCATGTTCCATGCCTTTCTGTCCCTCAGTGTAGAAGCTGCCAGGTCCTGTGCTATTCTGATTGTGTTTCCACAGTTTTGAAATTGTTTCTTCCTGGCTGCTTGTAGTATTTTCTCCTTGATCTGGGAGTTCTGGAACCTGGCTCTAATATTCCTAGGAGTTTTCTTTTGGGGATCCTTTTCAGGAGCAATTGGTGGATTCTTTCAACCTCTATTTCCCCCTCTGGATCTAAAACATCAGGGCAATTTTCCTTCAGAATTTCTTGAATGATGATTTCTAGGTTCTTTCTTTGATCATGACTTTCAGGTAATCCAATAATTTTTAAATTATCTCTCCTGGATCTATTTTCCAGGTCAGTGGTTTTGCCCATGAGATATTTCACATTGCTTTCTATTCTTTCATTTCTTTGGATCTGTTTAAAAGCATCTTGATTTCTCATAAAGTCACTAGCTTCCATTTGCTCCAGTCTAATTCTGAAGGAATGATTCTCCTCAGTGAGCTTTTGAGATTCTTTTTCCATTTGGCAAATTCGGCTTTTTAAGTCATTCTTCTCCTCATTGCCTTTCTAAGCCTCTTTTGCCATATTAGTTAGTCTATTTTTTAAAGTGCTGTTTTCCTCAGTCAGGCTGTTGACTGTCATTTCATACTTTTCTTGCATGTTTCTCATTTCTCTACCCAATTTTCCTCCCACTTCTCTTATCTGCTTCTTAAGGTCCTCTATGGCCTGTAGCCAGCTTGTATTTTCATTTGGTGCTTTTGGTGCAGGAGTTCTGACCTCACAGTCCTCCTCCTGTTCCATGCTTTGATCCTCTTTGCCCCCAAAATAGGAGTCTAAAGTTGCATTTTTCTGTTTATTTTGTTTCCTTTGCCCAGGCATATTGCCACTTAATTACTTGATTTTGGGGCTTGTTGCCACAGTAGAACTCTGCCACCAGACAGGAGAGCTTCCATCCCAAACGTGGGGTCTTCACAACTTCTGCAGGTTGGGTGGCCTCTGTAAAGCCTCCACCCACTCTGGCAAATTGGATACCCACCCCAGGTCTACCCCCAAGACCACATTCGAGATCCAAGCAGATTAAAGCAAGAGCAATTAATCCCCAGACTGATCTCTGGATCTCTCTACAGTTTGCAGACCAGGAGCTGGGGCTCACACTGAGGCTGCAAAATGGCCTCTGTGCCATGTTTCCTCAGCAGCTTTTCACCCCCAGGGTAGGAAGCCCCAAATACTGGTCCCAAAGTCCCTAGGGCACTAACCTCTCACTTTGTCCTAGGCATATCTGTGCTGATAATTCTGGAATCACCACAGCTGCTGGTGTTCTGGGATCCCTCCAGCTGGCTGCTGGGCTGGCCACCCTGGGGCTAAAACCGCAGCTCATGAAGGCCTGGACTCATCTCCCAGAACACTGCACTGTCAGTTCCCAGTGCGCTGTGCTGTCTGCTCTCAGAGCACTGCACTGGCCACTTCCTGCAGGGCTGCTGGGCTGTCCTCAGCAGGAGGTTAGCTTCTCTGTGTCGTTCTGTGGGTGTTGGGTGTACGTTTGTTTTGCAACTATAATATTTTTATGAACTAATATATAGTCAATCTTTGAAAAGATACCATGAACCACTAAGAAAAAGGCTTATTCTTTTCTAATGCCATTCAATTCTCTCCAGACATCACCCCTATCACAGTACATTTGTTAGGCAAGAAAATATTAAGTCTTTCAACAAATCAACAATACATTGTTGATTAAGTATGAAAATCTTTGAAATGACACCATAAAGGAAGTCTGCTGCAGTTGAATGGAGGATTCCATCACACAGTCCAGGTCCATTATAAAAACAGAATCTGGAATCTAAACGTTCAAGCAAGTAGTGAGTCAGAAGTCTGAAAATAAACATAATTTGTCAATAAAACCTCTGAGGAGAGATTTCAAGGGTAAAATGAGAGACTACAACTTTAACTTTGGCCATTACCTCTCACCTCCTATTGACTGACTAGAAAAGAATTTTGCAAGGTTTAAAGGGAATTTTTAAATTCCCATTTTCCCATCTGTGGTCTACTGACATCCATGGATCTGGTGTGTCTTTGTTGGGAGGTATGAACAAACTAGATATAGATTCATGAATCTATAAGGGGCCCATAAAAGAAATTACCCTATGTCTACTGTAATTTCATTAGGAATTCACTATTCTCCAAGCTGAGAATAATTCTTCATAAATTATTTTAAAAGTAAAAATAATCTGAGATTTCTACTTCTTCCTGAATAAAAAATTTTAGGGTATATAACATGCAAATCTAGGTAAGCAGGACTCTAATGCAAAACATAATTAAGTTTAAAATTAATATATATTTGTAGACTATAAGGATGAAAAAAGACTTTTGTCTTTGAAGATCCATGCTAATTAAAAAGACCCATCAAAATCAATGCTTATTTCTTCCTTTAATTTTTACGTAAATTTTATTTTCCTTGTTTTAAATCAAATTGTTAAATGTTTAGTAATATTATTATAATTTTTAAAGCTCCATGATTTTTCTTAGATAAAATTTTAAAATTATTTTCTATTGATTTTTATTAGAATAGTGTTTTTTATTTTTTTAGAATTATTAATTTAATATCTTGCTTCCAAATGCATTCTAAATTCATGAGTTCTCTTTTCCTCTTTTGCTCCTTTGCTTCTAAAGACTGTCAACTGCAGACTAAAAATAATGGTCTATTATATCATATTCTCTTTAATAAAAATTTAATTATTCCTACAATTTTTCTTTGAACTTCCAATTTTTTAAAAACAGTTTTTAATTTAGTTGGGGTTTTTTAGACCAACATCTCTTGGTTTTTTAAAAGTTAGTTTATTTTATTTCTTGACACATTTTAAGTTACAAACTGTTTCTCTCCTTTCCTCCCCACCCCAAATTAGAGAAGGCCATCATTTCATCATCATCATCTCTATCATCTCTCTGTCTCTCTCTGTTTCTCTCTGTCTCTCTGACTTCATAATAAATTATTTTAAAAGTAAAAACAATTTTAGATTTCTATTTCTTTCCAAATAAAAATGCTTAGGGTATTTAATATGCAAATTTAGGTACACACACAATCATAATACACATATTTCTATTCAGCAGTTCTTTCTCTGGAAATAGATAGTATCTACCTTCATATGTCTTTTGCAGTTGATTTGAGTATTTGTAATACTCAAAATAATTTAGTCATTCATGTTTTTTTTTTAATATTGCTGCTACTACATATAACATTCTTGTGGTTCTGATCATTTCACTCTTCATTATGCAAATCTTTCCATATTTTTTTCTAAATCAATCAGTTCATTATTTTTACAGTACAGTAGGATTTGGTAATAATACAAATCCTTGTCTTACCCTGATCTTTTTAGGAAGGCGTCTACCCTAATCCCTTTACACATAATACTTACTGATAGTTTTAGGTAGATGTTTATCATTTTAAGAAAAAATCCATGTATACTGATACCTATGTTTTCAAGTGATTTTAATAGAAATGTGTTCTGTTTTGCCAAAAGCTTTTCTGCATCTATTGATACTATCATATTTTCTTACTTTTGTTATTGATAAAATCAATTCTGAAAACAGTTTTCCTTATATGAAACTATCCCTGCATTCTTGATATAAATTCCACTTAGCCATAATGTATAATCTTTGTGATATCACTGTAGTGTCCTAGTCAGTATTTTATTTATTTATTTATTTATTTATTTATTTATTTATTTATTTATTTATTTATTTATTTATTTATTTATTTTTGCATCCATTTTCATTAATGCAATTAGTCTGTCATTTTCTTTCTCTGTCTTTGCTCTTCCTTATTTAGTTATCAGCACTATATTTGTTTCATAAAAAAAAGTTTTTCTAGTATTCCAAATTATTTAATATTGGAATCAGTTGATCTTTAAATGTTTGGTAAAATTACTTGTAAAGCCATCTTTTCTTAAAGCTATTTTAAGGAAGCTCATTTATGGCCTGTTCAATTTCATTTTCCAAAGTAGGTTTATATAGAAATTATATTATATTTGTTATCTCCTCAGGGTGGCTATTCCCTTATCAGTTAAGAAATGTTTACCCATATACTTTTTTTTTTTTTTGGCTTTTTGGAGGGCAATTGAGGTTAAGTAACTTGCCCAAGGTCTTAATTAAATTAAACCTAAATTAAAATGGCTTGGGGTGTGTGTGTGTGTGTGTGTGTGTGTGTGTGTGTGTGTGTGTGTTAACTGTCTGAGGCTGGATCTGAGTTCAGGTCCTCCTGACTCTGGGGCCAGCGCTGTCATCACTGTGCCACCTAACCGCCCCGCCCATATACTCTTGTAAATGCTCCAAAGAGGGTCTAACTTTTATGATAATAATGTGTCTCTAGATAGCCTGACCATATATGGATGCAAATGGAATAAGCAGAATTGTTACTCTCATCCCTGCATTTCTTTCTTTTCTCCTCCTATATCTTTCTGATGACATCATTTAACACAGTACTCTTATTCAACACTTTATTGCTTGCTGCCCACATATAACCACCACCCTTTGGATGACTTGCAACCTTAATTATTGAGGGACTATATAGTTCTATTAATGGAACCCATCTGATATCTGATATCAAGCATAGAGTATCACCAGGGAAATTGTAATGTCTAAAAGATAACTGCAATAATGTATCATCTCTAATGGGCTGTCTGTTGCATTGTACATTATATTCTAGTCACTTGTGTATTCTTTATCCATTTTGCTCTTCCTATATGAATAAGTAGGCCAAAATCTTTTTTTTAAAGCAATTGGGGTTAAGTAACTTTCCCAAGGTTACACCACCAGTTTTTTTGTGTGGGCATTAAGTATCTGAGGCCTGAAACGATCCCGGGTCCTCCTGACTGTGGGGCCAGCACTCTTACTCACTGGGCCACCTAGTCATCCCCAAAATCTTTTATATAATTATGGATATCATTTAGGAATGTCTGCAAATGTTCTGAATCTTCACTCAGTTTACAAAAAAATCTTTAAAGCATAATTTAAAAACCTTATCATTCATGGGGAATCTTTCATATAGAATCTTAAACTCTCTAGCATAAATCAAGGTTCAGTACATGTGTAATCTCCTACAGAAAAATGTTTCCTGAACCCTCTAGGTCTCTTTCTTTCTTCAAATTATAAAGTACATGCTTAACAACTTACATATGTCTCCAACGTTAGAAGATAACTTTCTTGAGGGCAATGACTATTGTTCTTCACTTGATTATATCTTTTTGTGTCCCCAATGCCTAGCACAGATCCTTGTATATATGATGTGTTCAATAAATATGGGTTAAATTGGATTGAACTCTGCACTGAAGGTCGTTCCCTATGGTGGCAAACACTTTTGATGAGCATATACAACCCTGTTTTGTGCCTCCTTCAGTCAAATGGCTATCAAATCAAGCTATGTATTTTGTTAATTTACCTTTCAAGGAATGGTAGCCACCCCTAAGACTGGAGGAGTGGGGGAAGAAAAAAATTACCTGATAATTTTGTTGTATATTTTTTATTTATATATTTGTATATTTGTTGTATATTTGAAAGGAATAGCATAGTAGATTTGCAGTTTTATATATATAAATATAATCATCTTTTTATTGCACTCTGTTATGGAAATGCTTGCTTTATTCCATAAATTAAAGATAAAATTTTAAAAATAAAGTGAAATCTTATTTTCTCCACACATTTCAGTTTAAAAAAATATGATCTGCTACAGAGTATTGTTTATGAAACCTTACTGTTTCCTTTTCGTTCCTTCACTAAGGATGCTTTGATGCATCTGTACATTATTCCTGTAAACACTTTCTAGGGATGAAAAAGTAGTCCTATGTGTTAATAATAAGTTATAATTCTTTGATTACCTTTTTAAATTTACAAAAAGATACAGATTTTTTACTAGTTCTTTAGAAACCCCTCCTCTTTTAGATATCCTGAGAACTCAAACCTCAATGTCCTCAAATCTTTATCATCTTCAGAGAAACCTTTCTATCTGATCTAGTCTAGATGAGCTTCAAATGATTTGTGTTTCAGTGCCATTTTTATATTCGAGTGTAACACTTTAAGGACTATGATGTTAGAGTCCAGTGTGGTGGCTTTACTATCTAATAGAGAAAAAGAAATCCCACTCCATTTATTTTTGTCTATTTATCATCTCCTTCTAGTTCCACCATAAAATTTTACACCAAATATGACAATAACTCTGAATGGAAAACTAGAAAAAGTCACACCATAAAAAATAAGAAAATTAAAGATTATATCTTTTGTAACTGGATATACAAACTGGGTATAGTTCAGAGAATAGCATAGAAAGACAAATTTAGTTATTTCAATTATATAAGTATAAAACATGGGTTTAATCTTACATATGACACATGGTGATGTGTCCCTGGATAAATTACTTAATATTTAAGTATGCTAGGTAGAACTATAATTTTCCAAGAATGATCTTATGTTGATAAGTTCCTTAACAGGAACTTCCTATCCAAATTTAATGGCAAAGTCAGATTTTAAAAAGAATCAATCTAGATAGATGAAGGAAACTGTGGGTTAATACATAAATATTTGCATTATACATCATGATAAAAATATGGTGTTCATAATTTGCTGGATTGAAACAAATCTATAATATTAAATTCATTCATGGGAAACAATTTTTACATCCAGTGTCCCTGATAAAGACCTCGTTTCTAAAATATATAGAGAACTGAGTTGAATTTATAGGAATGCAAATCATTTCCCAATTGATAAATGGTCAAAGGATATGAACAGGCAATTTTCAGAGGAAGAAATTAAAGCTACCTATAGTTATATGAAAAAATTATCTAAATCACTACCAATTAGAGAAATGCAAATTAAAATTACCCTGAGATACCACATCATACTTATCATATTGGTTAACATGACAAAACAGGAAAATTGTAAATGTTGGAGAACTGTGGGAAAATCTGTGGGAAAATTGGAACACTAATGCATTGTTGGTAGAGTTGTGAATTGATCCAAACATTCTGGAGAGCAATTTGGAACTATACCCAAAGGGTTATAAAATTTTACATACTCTTCTCCAGCATTACCACTTCTAGGTCTATATCCCAAAGAGATCATAAAAATGGGAAAAGGACCCACATGTACAAAAATACTTATAGCAGCTTTTTTGTGGTGGCAAAGAATTGGAAATTGAGGAGATGCCCATCAATTGGGGAATGGCTAAACAAGTTGTGGTATATGAATGTAATGGAATAGGAATTTCACTATAAGAAATGATGAGCAGGCAGACTTCAGAAAAGACTTATATGAACTACTGCAGAGTGAAATGAGCAGAACCAGAACGCAGTGCACAGTAACAGCCACATTGTACAGTGACTGATCTTGACAGACTTAGCTCTTCTCAGCCAAGCAAGGTTCTAAGACAACTCCAAAAGGCTAATGATGGTAAATGCTATCCACATTCAGAGAAAGAATTTTGGAGTCTGAATGTAGATGGAAGCATACTACTTGTTCACCTTTTCTTTTGTTTCTTCTTTCTCATGGTTCCTCCCATTAGTTCTATCTCTTCTTTATATCATGACTAATGTGAAAATATTTTTAATATGAAGGTATAAGTAGAGCCTATATCAGATTGCATGCCATTTTGGGGAGTGGAGAGGATACAGTGGGAAAGAAAATTCAACTCAAAATCTTGTGGAAGTGAATGTTGAAAACTAAAAATTAGTAAATTAATAAAAATATCAAATCCATTCCCTAATACATAAATTGGTAATGCAAATAGTTTTCAAAGATTAAGTGAATGATCAATTACCATCTAGAAACATTTTTACTGTTGTTAATCAAATAAATAACATTTTAAGGTATGCAAGTATCATATTTCTCAATATAATTCAAAAAGATGACAAAATATCAGAAAATTTGATGTTGAATATGCTATGGGAAGGGAGTACATTTCCCACTTGTAGCCTGTCAGCACTAATACATATAAACCCTATTATTAAGTCTAAATGTACCTTTAAGTCAGGCCTGCACAACTTGCGGCACATAGGTTGCTTGCAGCATGCCAAAGTATTTTGGGCAGCCCGCAAAAAATGTAGAGAAATCCTTTGGCAGGATGCAGGCTGTGCAGACCTACTTTAAGACATTGTCCCATAAAAACCAAGAGCTCTGTTTCTATTAGCAAAATATTGGAGAGACAGTTTGCTTTGATTTTCCCTATTTTTGACAATCCTATTTTTCTGGGACAGTTAACAATAGTTAGGGAATGTTTGACTTCGTGGCATCTTTTTTCTCCATGTCAACCTTCTTTAACACCCATTAAATAAATCTGATTGAATCTATGGGAGCAACCTCTCTCTCCCACTAGATGAACTCTATGTATGGTATACCTAACCATCTGCTCACAGCAGATTTTATATTGCCCTTCCACACTTCTATCATGAAAGCCACAAAATCATTACAATAACATATTCCCCACCAAGGACAAATACTGTGGCAAATTAATTCAACTTCGACTAGTGGCTCAGAATGAGGATTGGAAGGAAGAATATGCTCCTCAACTATCAAACTCTTTTTAGACAAAAAAAAAGGTTGCTTAACAATAGTGTGAAAAGGATACTCAGGGAAGTTGCAGCATTGATTCAGGTAGAAGTAGCCTGCCTTTTCTCCATATGAAAACGAATGCATCTGTCACTTTCTCCTTCAATCATGTTAGCCAATCCAGCAGGTGTAAAATGATATTTCAAGGTTATTTTAATTTGCATTTCTCTAGTCAATAATGATTTGGAGCATTTTTTCATATGACTATATGTATGACTATAAATTATTTTGATTTCTTCATTGGAAAACTGTCTATTTATATAGTTTGACCATTTACCAATTGGGAAATGAGTTGCATTCTTATAGATTTGACAAAGTTCTTTATATATTTGAGATATGAAAGGGACATTTACCTAAGAAGTTGTCTATAAAAACATTTCCCCAATTAGAAAATTTCTGCTTTCCTTCTGATCTTGGCTACATTGGTTTTATTTGTACAAAAACTGTTTAATTTAATGTAATCAAAATTATCCATTTTATACCTATCTTTGCTCTCCATCTCTTCCTTGTTCATAAATCGTTCGCCTGTTTATGTCTGACATGTAATGTGCTCCGTGTTCTTTAAATTTTCTTATAATGTCTCTCTTTATAACTAGGTCATATATCCATTTTGACCTTATCTTGGTAAATGATGTAAGATATTGATCTATGTCCAGTTTCCACTGTACTGCTTTCCAGTTTTTCAAATGACTTGTACCAAATAATGAATTCTTATCCTAAAATCTTAAGTATTTACATTTGTCAAATACAGAGCCATATCTAGAGCAGAGCTGGGGGAGGGAAGGAAAAAAAGAAATTTATATGATGGCTTTATTATATATTTAAAAGGAATATCAAGTTGTACAAAATAGATTTATAGTTTCATGTGGAGTCATCTTTTTATTATACTATATTATGGAAATGCTTGTTTTATTCCATAAGTTTAAAATAAAATTAAAATTTTGTTTTATAAAAGTGAGAAGGAAAAGTAAACAAGCAAAAGAAAAAGAAAATGTGTTGACTTGAAGAGCAGTAAGACATTCACCAAGTATGAGGGGCATTGACACCTTACTGACCAGTTGTTTTATGGTCTAGGTGACCAGCATCTTGGAAACTGGATCAGCATCTTGAGCCATAGTCTCCTACACGACTATGGTCAGAGTTATAGCTTCCCTGACTTTTCAGGTAAAATTAGTCCAGCTTTTGTGGCAAAGAACTTTATGGATATTGTTCCTAAGACGTGCCTTTTTCTATTGCTGCTTTCAACAACAGGATAGGAAAAATGCCAAATGCATACCATGATCCTTTCCTTTTTTTTCTTCCCTCAACTCAATTCAGTCCCTTAGAAAGCCATTCAAAAATTAAAGGGAAAGTGATATTAAGTTTAATAGAATTCTTCTGGGCCCATTGCCTGATTTTCTTCAGGCCTAGCAGGATTCCTTTTTGACCCTATCACAAAATTCATGCCCATGGATGACTTAACAATTATTACAGTATTTCTTTGAGGTGGAAAAAAAAAACCTTCTGGGTAATTTTGTTCTATTATTTGGAATATCAGAAGCTTGATATTCCTTTTTTATCTACAAGAACAGTATATAATTCTCTCCCTAGTTAAGTTTGAACTGGAATTTGGGGGAGGCAGTTGGTGAAAAAAGAAGAAAACAGAACAAAAAAAACTAAAATATTTCAAAGATATGGCTGACAGAAACTAATGGCCAAACCATTTGTATTTTGAATTATAGTATTTTCCATCTAGAGAAGTTAGACAGGTAAATTGCATAGTTACCATGAATAAACTATGTAGTAATTACACAGCAACTCTTTTAGAAATCCTAGTAATTACACTGAACTAAATAATTTTAAAATAGATCAAGAGTTACTGGGTTCATGTACAGTGGAGATGTTTAACCTGTGCTCCATCAGCTTGATTTACCTACCATGCTACAAAGAATTTTGCTGCCTAGGATATTTTTGAGATAATGATTATAAAAATAATCAGAAGTATTTTTGTAAGTTTCCCTTTGCAGAGCACTTTGTATTGCTGCAAAGAGAAAACAAATTTAACAACTAATTGATGTCATATTGCAAGAGCTGATACCTTCCCACCTAAAGAAGTGATGCTTTTGAAAAAAATGAATGAACTCAGTTTTAGAAAAAATTATTTTGTTTTATTTTTTTTACTGTATATGAAAGATAGAAGGGAGAAAGCAATTTCAAGAAAATAAGAAAAATCATTTAAGAAATTAAGGACACAGTATATTTGCCCATGTTTTGGGACTCCAAAAGGGCTTGGGCACAAAGGAAGTGGAAATAAAGGCTGGTATGTCTACTAGCTGGCAGTCCCCCATTACATATTTTATAAGTCCTGAATTTCAGATTTTCCCTGATAGCTAACTAGCTATAATTCTTTTTGAAGTGAAGAGGAAGAAATCATGACAAAGAAATGCTACTAGCTATCTCATCACAGACAAATAATCACAGGCCCAAGATAGTTATTTTCTCAGGAAAGGGCACTGGACCTCCTAGAGAAGAATCAATAGAGTGCGCAATTGAACTTGAGGTTAACAGGCATCTATGAGGGACAGAATGTATTGTTTGATGGAAAATATAAGAGGCCCTATTTTTCTTTGCTCCTAGGGAAAAAAATTGAAATCAAGGGGATGTTTGCCAAATTTAAAAAGTATTTAGGAGTCTAGGAGCTGGCCTAACTGGTAACAAGAGTGGTTATTAAATTTGGCAACATCACAAAGGGGGATTTCTGTTGAAACATGGGCGGATACCTACCTATGAAAGTGGATAGAAAGAGGAATGATAACTCCTGAAAGAGCAGATTGATCAATGTGACTAAAGGACCACAGGGTTAATTACAGTTAAGTAGATCTCAGACTTGTAGGAAAGCAAAGGACAGGATATTCAAAGCATTCTTATCAACAGTGCTATTCCTGCATCTTAGTTGCTGACTAGTTGTTTCTAGAATTCAAATTCTACCTCCCTCAAGCTTGCTTGTTCTTCTTACTGATGAGTTCAAGTATGTGACAATATCATATTCAACCCATGATGGAAGAGTTCAACATATCAACTGGGATGCTGTTCCAGCTCTAGTTTCTGACATTCCCCACTGTCTGCCTTAGTAAAAGTTTCTTACCATGCCTTCTTCTTACTTGACTTCCTCCTATCTCTCTAAAAGAAGAACTTTCAAAGTTAGGATCAAAAGGCAAGTCAGGATAGCTCATAATCAGGTAAAGTCTAAAATGCCCTCTTGAATAGAGAATGATGGATAGAGGATTATTAGCAAGCAGTCCTGCCCAATCCTTCCCTGCTTCATGTCCAAGTCCTTCTAATGGAGCTACAAAAGGTGATCTACATATATTTTGCATGTATTTGGTAACTGTAAACTGGATTTTAAAATTACATGTAGCCATCATTGAAAAACAAAAATAATCACTGAGTCAAAGAAAAATGACCAAAGAGATCTTAGAGATTATTTAGTTCAATTAACAATTTTGAACACTTTTTATTTACTTTATTTTTAATTTATGGGATAAAACAAGCATTTCCATAACATATTATAACAAAAATAATTACACATGAAACCACAAATCTACTATGTACAACTTATTCCATTTAAATATATAACAAAGTTATCATGTATATTTCTTTTTTTTCCTTTTTTCATCTTTCAGGTCTACTGGATTTTGTGTTGGCCATAAGCATGCACACATTCCATATACCAATGGTGAGTGAAATCATCTTCATCAACTTCGCAAAAGTTTTTGTATTCTGTGTGTGTGTGTGTGACTCTGTGTGTGTGTGTGTGTGTGTGTGTGTGTGTGTGTGTGTGTGTGTTTCAATCATAGGAGAGGATCCCTGCCTGCCGTGGTGAGCAAAGTAGGGTTACATTAGGTGAAGCAGACAATTTTGAGGGTACCTTTTCAAAAAGGCTGCTCAGACAGGCTGCCAAATCCCACTTCTGCTTCAGTCCAATGAGAAGAACTTATGGCTTGTGCTATCTGTGCACAGGATTATAACTACAACTCTCAATTTATCTGCCCGTGCTGCTTCATCATTTGCTATCAGCCACAGGACTTTAAGGTAGATAAAAATAGTATGTGTAATGTCTTTTGACTCATGCACAAATTGGTTTTAATTTAGGAAAAGTTGCATGAAGTCGTCAGTCTTACTCCCTCTTCCGATGTCATTGCAGTCCAGTGGAGTCCAGTGGCAAGACAAAAACAAGATGTCTAGTGATGGGTTCAGATGCAGTGTATAACATTGGCATCCTCAATGTTTAACTGATTTCTAAATGCTCTACAGTGCCTGCTTCACCCACATTCATGTCCAATAGAACAAATGTTCTTATAAACCTATTCCTCTGGGGAATGCTTGAGGCAGACATGCCCCTAACTCAACTACTGGTTTGAAGTCTGTTGGTTACTCTGAACCTAGTTTAGCCTTTGTTTGCTGAAATAGTTTACAGGCATATGGCCACTCTGGATGCTACAGTTTCTTGAAGCTACAAATGATAATTGGGTATCAGGTGGATGCCCCAAATGGAAAGCAGCCCTTTCACCAGAGGTACTAGTCTTTTCTGGACACCCATACATCCCACCATGGGTAGACTGAGACTAGGAAAGATAAGATAAAATGTTCACCTTTGTATATGTAAATGTTTACATTTGTTGGTGTGTTTCAAATTCAGAATAAGAAAAAAAATTTTTCAAAAGCAGTATGCAAGAGAATCAAAAGAGATTAATAAAAAGTCAATAAAAAGCAAGACCAGGTTGGAGTTCTCAGTAAAATGGTATAATGGAAAATTTGTTCATGCTTCTGCTTCTACCACTTTTTTTATTTGCCAATGTTGTCAATAAAGAAATTTATCAAGTTGAGGGATAGATGCATAATTAGCGACCGCAGAAAATAAAAAAAAAAAGGAATTTCTTAAGAATACAGCAAATAGGGGCGGTTAGGTGGCGCAGTGAGTAGAGTGCCGGCCCTGGAGTCAGAAGGACCTGAGTTCGGATCCGGCCTCAGACACAATGCACACACAAACAAAAACCTAGCCGTGTGACCTTGGGCAAGTTACTTAATCCCAATTGCCCTCCAAAAAAAAAAAAAAAAGAATACAGCAAATATCTGAAGAGCAATGTCTAAGGTAGTAAATTCAGGGATCTTTTCATTTTTATCTCATTCTGTTTTTGATCCATTAATTTATGCCTCAATCGGGATTCAGGTCAATTCCTTCTTTAATGTGTCTTTAACTTCATAAATAGACTCTCTACTGGCTAAATGGATAAGACCCACCAATATTCTAAAGACATTCATTGACTATATTAATAGTGGGTAGTGCATGGGACTTAGAGTTGAAAAGATCTGGGGTTCAAAATCCCATATTAAACAGCTGAAAAATCTTCGACAAGTCCCTTCCCTTCTCTAGTCCTCAGTTTGCTTGTGTATAAAATGAAGAGGTTGGATGTCATGGTCTCTGAGAGCCTTTTTAGCCCTAAATTTATGATCCTATGACATAGCTGGTTTTGAGCACTGGCTCTAGACTGACCATTCTTATGACCCCACCCAGTTGGAAAATTCCTGGCCCTTTTCATACATGGTACAAGGTTCATGTTACCATGGAGAAAACCAGAGCTCCCTATTGAGTTCCTTGATATTCTCCTTATTAGCCTAACATAGATTCATAAAGAGCTAGAGATAAGAGTGATTTGAGCAGACATCTATCTCATTTTACAGATAAGAAAACTGAGTGGTCACATATCTAGTTAGTGGCAAAGTTAGGATTAGGATCTAGGTGTCTTACATCCAGTATTCTTTCCACTACACCACCATAACTGATTACACTGGCTACAACATTTGTCAACCCAGGTTCACTGAATTTTAAAAAAGAATTAGAGATCTTAATTCAATAATGTGAATATCATAAGGAACTACATGTTTGAAAATGCTCTCTCTTGTGTTTGGGACCTAGATAATTTTCTTATATATACATATATATATATATATATATATATATATATAAAAGAAAATATATATATATAAGAAAATATATATATAAGAATATATATATACTTATATATATAAGAAAAAAATATATACTATATATATGTATATGTATGTATATATTTCTTTTATATATAATACTATAATATTAATATATTATATTAATATTATATATATTATATATTTTTAAATATATATTTTAATATATTTTCTTTTATATATATTTAGATTTGAAATATATAGACGTGTATATATATATAGTATATATATATAATATTCGCATAGTGTATTTATACTTAACATATAGCAATTTCTCTGAATAGGTGTTGTTTTTGTTTAATTGGTTAATCGTGTTAGACTCATCTTGACCCCATTTGGGGATTTCTTGGCAAAGATATTGGAGTTGTTTGCCATTTCCTTCTCCAGCTCATTTTACACATGAGGAAACTGAGGCAAATAGGGTTAAGTGATTTTCCCAGGGTCACAAATTTTAACCCAGGGTTGACTCCTGACTCCAGGGCTAATATTGTATCCACTATATCAACTAGCTGCCCTTTCTCTAAATAGGCAGCTATAGAAATATTCATTTTCAGTGATAGGCCTCCAACTGGGATATGTTATTTCACTGTAGGGTAGAAAGTGTAGAAAACTTTCCAGATGCTTGGTTTTTAAGGATTTCTGATAGAAAAATAAAGAAGGAATTATAAAATTTTCAGGAAATCTATGCAATGACCCAATTTTAAAAACTAGGATATATAAAAAAAATGAAACTTTCATGGTAACATTTAATTTTCACATTTTCTATATCTGTTCCAACTTTTATCCCCATTATTTTTCTTTCTTAGCATAATATTTTTAGCACTGAGTGCTAGTTGTCATAGGAAGCATGAAAAGAAACAAAACATAAGGGGTTGGCTAGGTGGCGCAGTGAGTAGAGCGTCGGCCCTGGAGTCAGAAGGACCTGAGTTCAGATCTGGCCTCAGACACTTAACACACAAACAAAAACCTAGCTGTGTAATTTTGGGCAAGTTACTTAACCCCAATTGCCCTCCAAAAAAAAAAGAGAAAAAAAAGAAACATATGAGCACTCTTAAAAGAGCTTATAGTCTTTTATCAAGGCAATAAAGCATCCTGAAGTTTCTGAGCAAGATTATATAGCCTCAATCACTTTTAGTGTCATTTCTGAATAACTTGTGATTCCAGATGATTGGAGATTGAACATTCCAATAAACTTCTTAGTCTCCTTCTCCTCCCTCAAATGAAGATCACAAATTCAGAGTCTTCTTCAAAATATAAGGGGAAACGACAGGCGTGTTGCTGCTTCTTGGGAAGCGTAAGTTGGTAGTGAACTCTGGAGCTCTGAGCAACAGGAGACTTAAGCAGTTCTGGTATTGAAACTAAGTTCAACACCAGTATGGTGAGCCTCTGGGAGCAAGGGATCTAGAGTATCCAAGGAGAAGCAAACATTTTCTGGTCAGAAACAGAATAGGTCAAAACTTCTGTAGTGATCAAGCAGTAGTATCAGACCTGTTAATGACTGCTTGACTTCCAACCTAGGTGAAGCCTAGTATCAAAAACAAAACAAAAAAGAACAAAATAAAGGTAAAGAGAATGTGAAATGAGAATATTTGTCAACTTAGCATAACTGATGTGCTTATAATAACTCCTATAACTCAAATAAGTTAGTTTGTCAACTTTGCATAACTGATACCATTTTTTAAACCTCAGTTTTGTGAATGAACTATGAATGTAATGAAGTAAGTTGTATCGAAGTTGTTTTTAAATAAAAAAGATCTCTGTAGTGTGATGTAATAAACAACACACACACATATTTAAAACAACTGGTAAACATATGTAGACCCTGTAATAAAACATTCCAACAATGAGAAAATATTGTAAACAACTTTATCAGCAATTTTGAAGTAAATTATCAATCCAATTATGTAATAAATGGCTTTCACTAAAAGTATAAAACCCATTCAAGATCCCAGTTACCAGGTTGTTCTTGAGTCAAGAGTAAGTCAGGAGCCCCCCATTACCTACACTTGAGAAGACCAAGTTTAAGTGGTTCAAGCCAGAAGATCACTGTACACAAACTTAGGGCAGAGAAGGAAATTCCTCTAGTTCAGTAAGAAGGAAGACTATCAAAGTCTCTAAAATCTCAGGGTTTTGGTGGTCTGTTTTAAAAGGCATTGTTTGCATGCTTTGATTAATAAAGCTTGATTTCACAATCACAGGACTATAAATCTAATTTCAATGAGGCAGCTAAATGGTGAATTGGATAGAGTACTAGGCCTGAATTCAAGGATATCTGAGTTCAAATCCATCCTCATAAACTAACTAGCTATGTGACTATAGGCAAGTCCCTGAACCTCTGCTCACTTCCATTGCCTAATCTGTAAAATGAGAATAATAATAGCACCTACCTCTTAATGTTACTATAAGGACCAAATGAAATAAGAAGTATAAAGTACCTTACACAATCTCTGACTCATAATAAGTATCATATAAATGTTGACTACTGTTATTAATCACATTGAACTCCTTCCTAGGTGAAATCAAGCCTTTTCTGACTAGTGTCAATTATGAAAATAGAGGAAAAAGCATTGGCAAAGTTATTAAACCCATAGCACTCACCCTGAGCCTGAACTACCTGGTCTACAATATTGACAAAGTCAGAACAACTGAAATTATGGGCATGACAACTTTTCTGTTCTCTTTACCAGTTGCCATCTGCTTTTCCCTCAAGCAACATAGGGTATTGTAAAGAAAGCCAATATAATGAAGTACTCTGGATTTTTTTTCATTTCCATCACTAGAGAAAAAATATCTTTCACTCTTCCCTAGAGACCCCACTATTGTATGGTGTTATCTACATGGGATGATTCAGGTATCTCTAAAGGCTTCCATTTGACCCTACCCACAGTAATATGACTAGAGGGTGATGAGAAGGTTCAAACAGCTACTGATCCCATAATGCCCTTTCCCTCCACAGTCTACTTTCTGTGGACTTCTCGGAATGATCCAAATAGGGGATGGGGTTTAGTGATCACTCAAACTTGGCTAGAACTAAAGAACACCTGGTATCTTCATGCTTAATGTTACTATGCAATTTTATTAGCAATCCCCATGGTATAGCCATTAACTGCTTTATTATCAATGCTATGTTTCATGATACATACCCAAAGCTACCTTTGTGAGAGGGCATCATTTTCTTTGGTTCATCTAGCAGAGGGACAGGTTCTGTAACTTCTCTCCATATTTATAGAATGTCTATTGTCCCTAATAGCAGTATTTGCCCAACTTCCTGATCAAATTTCATCAATTGTTCAATCCACATTTTTATGGCTGTGCAGTGGGGGAGACCCATAGCTAAAATCTGAATCTATTCAGGTAAAGCTCTACCCAGAAAATATGATCTAACAGTCCCTGAAACAGGCTTGATACAGGGATGGCAGGCCATAGAGAAAGGCCTCCATGGTTGCATTTTACTGAATCCAATCAATCAAATCTATGCCCTTTTGGAATTTAACTCACTCCCTGGGAAATCCCCATGAGGAACTAACTGCAACAGAAAAAATTAATCTTAGAAGGCCAGGTGTGAATAATTCCTCATTTTGGTCACCTAATAAATGACAAACTGTTTTCCCCATCTGGATGCTTTAATAAATTTAGCTGACTTTAAAAAATGTATCCTGAGGGATCTGTCTGAGCCAATGAAAGTCAGCTGAGCTCCATTAGGCCAAACCCTTAGGAGCCATAGCTACAGGGACTCCTGTTTCTGTTTGATCTTTGCTTGCAATCACCAAGGCTACTTAGCAGAAGTTTGCCTTCTACCTGCTCCCTCAGGATAAGAAGTTACCTCTTCCTAGAAGCAATGATAGGATAAGCCTGGTGGCTTCTTAAGGAAGGTAGAAATTCCAAGATATTTACCATACATTTGTTCTCCTCCTGTTTCATGGCTTTTATATCAGCAGTAAATGGACTGTCTGGGGCAGAGATTATAGGGAGAATTCTTGGCTTGAGTCCCTTTGTCCCCCACCTCTATTAGGAGAGGTCCTTTCACTTGCACAACCACCAGCTCTATTAGCTTCCCCTCAGCTTTCATTAAGCACATAGGTGATGAAGTGGATAGAGTATCAATCCAGGAGTCAGGAAGACTCATCTTCCTGAGAAAATCTAGCCTCATCAATTTACTAGCTGTGTGACCTTGAGCAAATCACTTAACCTTGTTTGCCTCAATTTCTCATCTATAACAGGGCCAGAGAAGGGAATAGTACATCACTCCACTCTACTGTGTTTGCCAAGAAAACCCTAAATAGGGTCATGAAGAGTGTGTGACATGACTAAAAAAGACTGAACAACAAGTTTTCATTACATGATCCCTGAAAGCAGGAAGCTCAGTCTTTTGGGGACTGAATTACTAGACCAGGTTTGTTTTTTTTTTCTTTTAGTCTTACCCTTCTAGAGTAAAACCTAGCACTGACTGAGCTAATTGCTGTGCCTGAGTAGGAGCAGATTCCCTGGCCCATAGAGAGGACTCCATACATGATAAAGAAGAGTGCTTATAACTGGGAACCAATCAGTGTCTCACATCACATCAACCCACCCTCTTCTGTATCTCTAAGTCTCCTCTGACTCAAACACAATATGAGCACAAAAGCATCTCGTCTCATTCCAACTTGCTGTAATTATACCAAATGCTAGAAGCAGTGCTAATCTCAGCACTCTTTTAGTTTAGATTCAATGTTGGCAGGAAATGAGGCAATACTCACAAGTCATTTAACTATTACCCCTCCCTCAAAAAAAGAGTTTAATTTGCCCTAACCCAGAAATCATATGGAACAGGAATACAGTGGTACTTAGCAGTTCTAGACATAGCCTCCCTCATTTATACATGGAAATGCATCTGGTCATCAGAGCAGAATATGGTGAAAAAAATGATAACTCATATGGTCTTCAGAAATCGAACAAGCATGAAGAACTAGGAAGCTTTGTCAAGAAAAGCTAATTAAAAACATTGTCTTCTTTTAGGTAAACTCTCCACAGGTTGTGAATGGGAGAAAAGAATACATATCAGAGAAACACTGGTCCTATCACACCTTTGAAGCCAGTGTCAAAGTGTGTCTTTGACGGATTATTTATATAAAGCAAAAAATTCACTTTCTGAATTGCTGCATAAAGGGAGCAGCAACATTCTCACTATATCTCCTCTGGCTTCCATTTTTGAAATATTATCATCCCTAGTCTTTTTCAATCACTCCTTTTCTCTCCCATGGGTCATGACCTACTATCTGTGACCATGTTTGGAACAGAATAATGGGGAAGGCACTGTGACTCACCAGGCAGTCTAGCCCCCACCAGACAGCAGCTACTATGAAGACCTTGAATTTTGCCTAAGAAAAAAAAAAGAAAAACACTTTTTATATCCTAATTTTGGGAAGGTTATAAAAATATAAAAACTAATAAGATTTTCTTTTATTTTTCCTTCAGAGCTCTGATCCAAAAACTCCTGAAAATTTCCCAACAGAGATTCTATTGTACTCTGTCCCATTCTCTCTGTACCCTGCTGGTTTCAATCCACTCCTCTCTGACTTCCAATTCACAATAATGAAGCACACAAATTACAAGCTTCTGTGATCTATCATTTTATTTTAAGCAAGCATTTAATACTAATTAAGCAAAAAATATGAACAATCTCTAGAGAACAGATAAGCTTTGTATTTAACATATGCTGTCCCAGTAGGAAAAAGTGCAAGAGAAAGGCAAACAGCACCATCTGCATGAATTCTTTGATGGGAAATTTCAATAACAATTAGACAAGTCTCTTGCCTCTTGCCTTGTACTCAGGCCACTTCACTAGGTCATGGTCATCAGAGGATGTAGAAAAAGATCAGAGGCCTTGCACTGAGGTACTATATAGTAATGATAGGACTGAAATTATCTAAACATCTTGCTAGAAAGAATTCCTGCCAAAAGGAAATAAGCTAATTAATAACTTCTTGACTTGCCTTAGTGATGATTTTATCCTTCAAAGGGTAGAGGCAACAATAAAGGGAAATCTTATTCTGTGGCTAATTCAGTACAGAAGGAATAAAGAGTACTCAAAATTGAAACTTTGAGGTCATTAAAAGAATAAAATTCCACTGGGGAGGAGAAATATAATTTTTTCTAAAGAGTTCATTGTCTGGCCAATTTTGCTTTTTTTTTTTAAGGCATTCTCTTCATTGCCTTTTTGGGCCTCTTTTGCCATTTGAGTTAGTTGGTTTTTAAGGTGTTATTTTCTTCAGTATTTTTAGGTCTCCTTTAGCTGGCTATTGAGTCACTTTTCATGATTTTCTTGTATTATTCTCATTTCTCTTCCCAATTTTTCCTCTACTTCTCTTACTTGATTTACAAAATTCTTCTTGAGCTCCTTCATGGCCTGTGATCAGTTCATATTTTTCTTGGAGACTTTTGATGCAGGAGTTTTGACTTTGCTGTCTTCTTCTGGTTCTATGTTTTGATTGTCCTTGTCACCAAAGAACAATACTACAGTCTGATTTCTCTTCCTCTGTTTGCTCATCTTGCCAATCAATTACTTCACTTTTGCACTCTTTGCCATGGTAGAACTCTGCTTTCAGAGTGGAGAGTGCTGTGTCCCAAATTTCTGGGGTTTTGCACAGTTGTTCTCAGAGCTTCTTCTAGGCACCTGCCTTAGAACTGTGAGAAGGACTGCCTCTCCACAGTATCAATAAGCTTTGCCATGCCAACACTCCTCACCCTAGGAGTGCCACCCAAGACTGTGACCGGGAACCAAGCAGGGCAAAGTAAGAGCAATTACCTTCTGAACATTTGTTTGGTCCCCCCACAATCTGTAGTCCTGGAGCTCAGAAGGCAGTTGTCTTGGTAGCAGCTGCCTGGCCACGCCCACCACCTTCACCACTCCCCTTGACCCCCCCTTCTCCCCTCCCCAGTCAGCCTGGGGTCAGGGGCTGGACAGGGTTCTTCTCTCACCCAGGATCAACAGAGTTACCCACTGACCTTTTACTTTCTTTTTAGTATTTGTTTTTTAAGGTATTATTTTCTTCAGTAGTATTTTGTGCTTCCTTTACCAATCTCTTCGCTCCTTTCATTTCTCTTCCCAATTTTTCCTTTACTTCTCTTATATGATTTTTCAAATCCTTTTTGAAGGTGGCTAGGTGGCACAGTGAATAGAGCACCAGCCCTGGAGTCAGAAGGAACTGTGTTCGAATCTGGCCTCAGACACTTAACACGAAAACTAGCTATGTGACCTTGGGCAAGTCACTTAATCTCAAATTGGGAAGAGAAATGAAAGTGATGCAAGAAAATCATGAAAAAGGAGTGAAGAGATTGGTAAAGGAAAATACCTTAAATATTAAACAAATAGGAAAAACAAATTATAAAAGCTCACTAAAGAAAATAATTCTTTAGAATTTAAGTTTCGGCAACTGGAAGCTAATGATTACATGAGACATCAAGAAAAATTTTTTTAAATCAAAAGAATGAAAAAAAATGGAAGAAATTGTGAAATATCTCATGGGAAAATGACTGACCTGGAAAATAGATCCAGGACATATGATTTAAGAAATATTGGACTATTTGAAAGCCATGATAAAAAAAAAAAAGGTGGGGAGACTGTTTCAAGAAATTATCAATTCCTAGGAGTTTTCTTTTTGGGATCTTTTTCAGGACATGATCGATGGTTCTTTCAATCTCTATTTTGCCCTCTGGTTCCAAAACATCAGGGAAATTTTCCTTGAGAATTTCTTGAAGGATGATTCCTAGGTTCTTTCTTTGATCATGATTTTCAGGTACTCCAATAATCTTTAGATTATCTCTCCTGCATCTATTTTCCAGGTCAGTGGTTTTTCTCATGAGATATTTCACATTGCCTTCTATTCTTTGATTTGTTTGGATCTGCTTAACAGCATCTTGATTTCTCATAAAGTCACTAGTTTCCATTTGGTCCAGTCTAACTCTGAAGGAATGAAGCTCCTCAGTGAGCTCTTGAGATTCTTTTTCCATCTGTCAAATTTGGCTTTTTAAGGCATTCTTCTCCTCATTGCCTTTTTGAGACTCTTTTGCCATTTGAGTTAGTCTATTTTTAAGGTGTTATTTTCCTCAGTCAGGCTGTTGACTCTCCTTTCATACTTTTCTTGCATCTTTCTCATTTCTCTTCCCAATTTTTCCTCCAGTTCTCTTATCTGCTTCTTAAGGTCCTCTCTGGCCTGTAACCAGCTCATATTTTCATTTCAGGCTTTTGGTGCAGAAGTTCTGACCTCCCAGTCCTCTTCCTGTTCCATGCTTCAATCCTTTTTGCCCCCAAAATATGAGTCTAATGTTGAATTTTTCTGTTTATTTTGTTTCCTTTGCCTAGGCATGTTGCCACTCAATTACTTGACTTTTGGGCTTGTTGCCACAGTAGGACTCTGCCACCAGCCAGGGGAGCTTTTGTCCCAAACTCTGGAGTTTTCTAAGCTGCCAGAGGCATTAGTTGGGTGCCTTCTCTGAAGCCTCCACATGCTAAGACAAGCTGGTCACACACCCCACGACCTCCACCCCAGATTGCAATCCAGATCCAAGAAGTTTAAAGCAAGAGAGATTACTCCCCTCCCCCCCCCCAGACTGGTCACCAGATCCCCCTACAGTTCACAGGCCAGGAGCTGAAGCTGCAACAGGGTGGGCTGAGCAGCAGCTACTCAGTGGCTTCCCACCCCCAGGGAAAGAGGCCAATGTGCTCTCTTAACCAATCCCAAAGTCCATAGGGCACTGACCTCTCACTTTGTCCTAGGCATCTATGTGTTGGTAATTCTGGAAAATGCCACAGCTGCTGGTGTTCTGGGGTTCCTCCAATAGGTTGCTGGTCTGGCTGCCAGGCTGTCCTCAGCAGGTTAGCTTCTCTGTGTCATTTTGTGGGTCCTTTAGCTCCAGAGTGTGTTCAGAGTCCCCTTTTACATAAATTTGGAAGTGGTGGGAACAGGAGCTTTGTGGAAATGCTGTTACTCCTCCACCATCTTGACTCTACCCTCCACTCATGCAGTTGTAATGGAATCAACAGCAATTCCATTCCATCTTCTCTAACATATTGCCATCTCTGTCATTCCTACTTTCTCACTAATCTTCCAACTTTTCCTATTTATTGACTGTTTCTCTGCTGCCTACAAACATGCACATATCCTTCTTATCCTTCAAAAAAACTTTCAGCTCATCTTTCGATTAATTTTATTTTTTGGAAATATTTATTTTCCCCAATTATATTTAAAAGACTTTTAATTTTTTTTTAATTTAAGTTTCCTAGGGGCGGCTAGATGGCACAGTGAGTAGAGCACCGGTCCTTGAGTCAGAAGGATCTGAATTCGGATCCGGCCTCAGACACTTAACACACACAAACAAAACACTAGCTGTGTGACCTTGGGCAAGTTACTTAACCCCAATTGCCCTCCAAAAAGCAAAAAAAAAAATTAAGTTCCCAATAACTCCCTCCTCCAAGATAGTAAACAATCTAATACAGATTATACATGTGTAATCATGTAAAACATATTTTTTACATCAATCATTTTGCTTTCCATTAACTTTCCATTAAATATCACTCTCCTCCCTTTCATGGATAAACTCCTTCATAAATCCATCTATATTTAGTGACTCTACTTCCTCTCTTCTGCTAATTCAGAAGTAGTCTGGTTTCCTGCCACATCTTTCAACTAAAAATGTTCTCTCTGGAGCTACCAAAGACCTTTTCTTAATTGCTAGATCTTTCCTTAATACCTATCCTCCTTGACCTTTGTGGGGCTTTTGCTGATTACTTTCTTCTCCTGGATACTATCTCCTCTGTAGGTTTTCATAATAGTCTCTCCTAGTTCTCCTTTAAATTGTCCTACCATTCTTTATCAGCCTCCTTTGCTGGATCCCCATTCAGGTTACACCCACTAACACTGGGTATTCTCCAGTGCTAGGTTGTTGGCCCTCTTCTCCCTTGATACCATCTTTCTTTGTTATCTCATCAGCAGTCTTAATTTTTTATCTCTATGAAGATAATTTTCAAACTATTTATTCAACCCTAACCTAAGCAAATAAATTTGATATGAATTCCCCCCCCCCATTTGACTGTTCCATTTAAAAAAAAATAGATGCATTAATGTGTGTTGGAGCTTTTTGATTTAATGGAATTAAAATTATTTATTTTATTCTGTAGTGTATCTATACCTGGTTTGATTAAAGCTATATCCCCCATGTACAAATATCAAAGGTATGTGATTAGACTCTCTTTTTTTTATACTATGACTTTTAACCATAAAGTCATAAATCATTTTGAAATTATAGACTGTGGCATACAATGTCCAAACTTAATTTCTATCATGCTACTTTGCAATTTTCCCAGCACTTTTTATCAAATAGGTATTATTTTTCATAAGTAATTTATGTTGAGGATTTTTAGGAAATTGTATTACAGTATTGAATGTCATCATTTCTGGTTCTCCCTTTTCAAATATGTTCCATTGATCTACTTCAATCTACTGCTCTATACTTTAAGTGATGGCCCTTTATAATATAGCTTGAGGTCTGGAAATGTTATTCCCCTTAATTCTGACCCTTTTCCCTTGATATTCTAGTTCTATTGCTTCTCCAAATGTATTTTGTTACTATTCTATTGAGTTATGTAAAGTATATCTTTGATAATTTCATTAGTACAGCATTAAAACTGTAAATTAATTTGGTAGCATTGACATTTTCAATACAGTGACATGGCCAAACCATGAGTACTGAATATTTATTCAGCTATTTAAGTTGTTCTTTACTTCTTTAAGGATCACTTTGCAGTTAAATCTATGCAAGTGTTTTAGATGTTTTGACAGGCTGAACATTCCAAATATTTATGCATTATGTAATTGTTTGAAATGGGATTTCCCTTTCTATTATTTCCACTTGGATTGTTTTATTATTGTGGAGAAATTCTATTGATTTCTGTGGATTTATTTTGTGAGATGCAACTTTGTTGATGGTTTTATCTCCAATTAGTATTCTTTTTTATTACTTACAATTTCCTAAATAAACCATCACATCATCAGTAAACAGAAATAGTTTTATCTCGACTTTGCCCATCTTTACCCTTTTAATTTCTTTCTCTTGTCTTATTGCTGTTGATAGCACTTCTAAAACAATATAAGTAATAGTAGGAATATTAGACATACTTCAATTTACTCATATTTACTGACAAAACTTCTAGTTTTCCCCCTTTGTATGTGCTTTTAGATAAATAATTTTATGGCATTAAAAAGTCTCATTATTTTTATATTTTATGTTTTTTTTTCACAAATTAGTGTTGTTGTCAAAGGATTTTTCTGCATCTATTGAGGTAATTATGTGATTTTGATTTTATTTTTTAGATTTTATGTGATTAACTATATTGATTATTTTCCTAATGCTAAACCATCCCTGCATTCCTTCAATTAATCTAAATTAATACAACCAATGATTTCTTTAATTGCTGTAGTCTGAGTTTGGCATGATTTTACTAAAAATTTTAATCAATATTCATTAATATTATTTTCTTTGATTTTCTGTGCTTTATCCTTTCCTGGTTTACCTATTAGTACTGTGTTTGTCTTACAAAAAAAAAAGGTGCTTTCTCTTTCTACTTCTGCCCCTCTATCTCAATTTTTGCAAATTATTTGTGTAGTATTGGTACTAATTGTTAACAATCTGATAGAAATCTCCTGTGCATCAATAAGATCCAGCATTTTTTCTTTTGTTGGTTTCTTTACAGCTAGTATATTTCTTTTGCTGAAATTGGGTTATTTAAAATTTCTCTTAGATCTTCCATTAGTTTGGGTAGTTTATAATTCTGTAGACATTCCTCTCCATTTTATGTTCTCAGTATTATTATATATTTATGCATCGTAGATTCTGATAACTTTTTTATTTCTCATTATTTTGCTGTGATTTCATATTGTTCTTATGCTAATTGTATGATTCGATGTTATGTCTTCATTTTAATCAGGTTGGCTAGAGGTTTATCAATTTTGTTAGTCTTTTTAAAAAAATCTTTGTTTTGTTATTTCCTAGGTTTTTTGTTTTCAAATTCATCTAGTTCTTGAATTTTCAAGTTTCTTCTTTTATGCTTATCATAGGTTTGTTCATTTGTTAGCTTTTTAATTTTTTTTAAAATACCTATTCAATTTATTAATCCTCTTTTTTCACATATATTTTTGTGTATGTTCTGAAAAGTGCAATTTCCCCCTGACAATCAACTGCTTTAACAATATCCCAGAAATTTTGGCATCTTGTTTTATTATCATGATCTTTCACATAATTATTAATTATTTCTATAATTTGTTCTTTGACCTACTCATTGTTTAGGATTTTATTGTTAACTCTCCATTTGGTTCTCTTTTTTATTAATTGATTGCCATTCTTTCTATATTATGGTTTCTAAATGATATGATTACTATCTCTGCCCTTGTTCTATTATTTACAATATTTTTCTCCTCTAATATAGGTATAGTCAATTTTTCTAAAATTCCTATATGATGCTGGGAAATACATACATTCTTTAGCAGTCTCATTTAGAAGACCCTATAAGTTTTTTATCTCTAATTATTCTAACAATACCTTCAATTCTGATTTTTTTTTTACTATTAGATTTCTCCAGAAGTTCAAGAGAGACAGTTAATCTTCTGCTATTGTTGTATTATTCTCCATATCTTCTTGTAATTTAATTTTTTTTATTTTAAAATATTGGAGAACATACATACCATATGGATATTGGTTTATTCTCTATGGTTCCTTTTAGTATAATGTAGTTTATTTATTCAACTATATTTATGTCATGCTTGTTTGTTTTTTGCTTCTCATAGCATGACTGCAACTTCTGGTAGTTGATATTCCTCTGATACATAGGAAGTTTTGTAGAAGTCTGCCTCAAATTTATTCTGTGTGTTTCTCTGACCTTTAAATGTGTTCCTTATAAGTAGATGGTTCTGAGGTTGTGTTTTCTTATTCATTATGTCACTCTCATTTAATTTGGTTGTTTAATCTATTCATGTTTAAAGTTAGGAGAATTATAGATATATATTACACACATATTCACAAGCATATATTCCCTTTATTTGTCTCTAATAGTGATTTTTTCTGAACTCTTTTTTCCTTTAGTTCTTCTTTAAAGATAGTACTGTGTCTTCATAATAATTTCTATTTAGTCTTTTAAGGACACTATTTCCAAATGTTCCCTACCATAAAAGCTTTTGCCTGCCATTTTTCACTCCTTTCCCCAGTTTTGGAGTTTTACTTATAAATCTCTTTTAATATTTTACTTTCATCTACTTATATAATTTCCCCTTTTTTTCTCTAATTTGATTAGTCATGTAAACCTCCCCCTTTCTCTCTTTCCTTCAACTTCTTTTGATTGTTAATGTTTTCTTTTTATGTGACTTTTCCTAAAAAAAATACCTTTCCCCTCCTCATTTTTCATTAGTTCTCTTCCCCTTCTGTAGATATTGTCATTAATTATTCTTTGGTTTGCACTTCTTATAGTAATTTAATCCTTCTTTACTTTCTGTCTTCCTCATGGAATTGAAGATTCTAAAGTACCTATATTGAGTTTTCTTTTCAAAACAGTTTCTATATTATTGCCTTTTAGATCCTCTTGCCTTCCCTTTTTTTGTTCTGGTGTTTCTCTTAGAAGTATCAATTCTTGCCTGAGATAAAAAAGATAGAGATGATACAAATTTCCCTGTGTCTCTGTTTCTGCAATCCATTTTTGCCCAATTTTCTCCCTGTAATCATTTTCTTCCCACTAGCCATAAAATTTCCTCTGTGTACCTCCCCTCCCTTTCTTTTGGCTATTAGCTGTACTCAGACACTGATTCCTTTTCTCTGGGAGTAGAATGCTATCCATGTAAGCATTTCAATCTCTCAGGTGTTCTTTAGCAAGACTTCCTCCTCCCACTGAATTGATACTTTCCTCTTTCTTTCCCTCTGTTTTCATTCTTCTTTTACCACTTAACCCATTCTTCTATAGGCCCTCTTCTTCCTGGGAGACTACAGGAACTATTTTCCCTTTACTGGTTACCATTGATTTGAGTAGAGTACATCATACATTTCCTTCTAACTTCTTCCTGTCTTTCCTTTTATATGCTCTCCCATTCTGCAATTCAGTTTCACAAAGCAAAAAAAAATATTCATCTGAAGGCAAGTTTTTGTAAGGTTTAATGAATGGTTTTTCAGGTTTGCTCCTCTAACTTAACCTTTTCTATTTAAGTTCTGCTTTCATCTATATTTCCTTGTGTACAACTAAATAATCCTTTTGTTTTTTTTTGTGGTTGTATTTTAACCCCATATCTTTCTCTTTCCTTATTTCTGATATAATTCATTTCATTACTTGAGCTCTCTTTTGTAGTTCTATTTACTTACCTTTCTTGTGTTGCTTTTATTTGGGGAGTTTGAAAAACAATCTGTACATATCTCAAATTATTGTTATTGAATGTCTTTTTTCATTAATGTTACTGCTACTGTTACTGAATGTCTTTTTTTTTACTAAAAAAAGACTCACACATGCAAGGTATGACATTTTGGGTTGTATTTTCAGCTCCCTTGCTCTTTGGAACACATTATTTCATTCCCTTCTGTTGTTTCTGGTGTATATTGTATTCTGGCAGAATATTTTGTGTTATTCAAATTTTCTTACCTTTATATTTGAAGATCTTTCCCCAGTGAATGGCAGAATTTTTTGTTTATCATTAGAATTATCAAATTAAACTGCTATATGTTGTGGAGTTAGCAGTATAGTTTTTGTTTTGTTTTCTTTTGTCTCCTTTCCCCCTGCAGTAATTCTGTGCAATCTTTTGATTAAATTACATTGGTTTTTGTATTCAGAAGTTCTGAGAAGTATTCTTGTATTATTTCTCAAATTATGGTGTTCAGTTTTTTTTTCAATTTTTGTCCATCTGGGAAAACATGATCCTTAAATTTATAGAATATTATATATATATATATATATATATATGTATACATATATAGAAACTTTTTTTGCTTCTCTTTCAGATTGTCCTGCATGTCTGTATATTTGTATTGTCAATTAATTTTCTCATTTCTTTGGAGAGATGCCATCCTGGATTCAAGACTTTCTTCAATTATTTTGCTGTGTCGACCATAAATTCTGTTTATATGATTCTTATTTCTCTTTTGAACCATTCAGGAACATCCGCTATGGTTCTAGGCTTTCCTGGGAATCTAGATGGTCTCCTGCCTAATCAAGTGTTGGTTCATTTTCCTTTATCTTGAAATATTTATACAGAGATTTCAAGATTTATTTAGATATTCTGGAGGTCATTCTTCTTCTTTAATATCTTCCCCAATGAGTTATCTGCTTTTGGTTAAGGTTTTTTATTATGGTTTCTTCTTTTTGGTGGTTTTAATCTTTTGACTCTATATTCACCTTCTGATTCCTCCCCCTTTGCTGGCAGATTCCATGGGGTGGAGGGAGGCTCAAAGCTGTCTCAACCTTTTCCTATGTTGCAGAATACATTTTAATAGCTTCAGTCCCTGACCCAAGTGATTTAGAAAGACAGAACTGACCCTAGCTAGATGTCAGTCTCTTCTCCTTAAAGAATTATGCAACCCCACATAAGTTGGCACCTGCTCTAGGTACCACTATTCTTTAATCTCTGAATGAGCACTATTGTACACAATGTGCTATTATCCTAGTCTGAACAGGCTTTTGCTTTCTTATACCTCTGCCTCCTCCATACAAAATGGGAGAAGAAGGGTTTGGGCAGCATTGAGTTCTGTTGCTTGCTACAACAGTCTTACAGAGTGAGGGCAGGGACACAGCAAGTTAAGCAAGAAAATCCCTGAGATGATTCCAAAGCATAACCTATGTTATAGTTCTGTGCACTATCTATGTGAATCAGAACATGGAGGCTGACATGGAAGGGGATACTGAATGAGCATGTTTGGAAATAGGGATTTGCCTTTTCTGCTGTTAATTCATCAGATTGTTAATTCATTAGACTTCTTAATTCTTGGCCTATGGAGACAGCTGCAATTGCTGTCCTTCTTGAGCCATAAATCTTATATTTCAGATTTCCAAGATTCTGTTTCAGAAAAAAATTTCAGTCTTCCATCTAATGGTCACATGACCTACTTTATCATTAGTACTTCCTGTCTTATTCTGCTAGTCTTTTAATGTGTCTTCACTGCTGGTCCATGGTACAGAAGCTGCTTCCATTTTAGGGTTCATTTGAATACCTTAAATGCTAAAAACAATGGTGGGGAACTTGCACTCTCAAGGCCACATATGGCCCTCTAGGTCCTCAATTGTGGCCCTTTCATTGAATCCAAATTTAACGGAACAAATCCCCTTAATAAGAGAATTAATTCTGTAAAACTTGAACTCAATCCAAAGGCTGTTCTTGAGGACCTAGAAGACCATAGGTGCCACTGAGGCTGCAAGTCCCCCACCTTTGTGCTAGATTTTTTTCAGAGAAACTAAAACTTTTACCCTAGGGTCAATGGGAAGCATCCTCACTTCTACTCCCTCAAACTTCCAATAGTATATATGCTCTAGATGGTGAGATATCTCTCTTCCAAAAGAAAATCCCTCAAAAACAAACAAACAAACAAACAACAACAAAAAAAAAACAATACACAAAACAAAAAAAAAACTTTCACTGAAGCTAATCATCTGGGAGCAAGTTCATCAACTATGTCAAATCTCAAGAAAGTTTCCTTATACTTTCATATATGAATAATTCTTAAGTTCCCAAGTCCTTATAAAAGGATAGGGATAAAGACATATGATTTAATGGAAAGAGGCAAATTGATGAAGGAGGCAATTAATTCCATTATCAATGTTGGTCAGTGGGATATTGATCAATTATAGAACAATTATTTGTATTTAATCACATTCTTTCATAACATATGTATGGGTATACAATGTTCCAGGAAAACAAGTAATTCTGTTATGAGAACTGCCAAGCCATGGTCAGGGCTGTTTTCCACCTCTGGTGTCCAACCAGTCACCCAACTCTCACCTGTGGCTCCAAGAAGCTGTAGCATGCATACCACCTACACCAACCTTTCTGGCAGATAGATCAAACCAGTTGAGGATAACTGATGGGCCTCATGGGTGAGTTGGGAAGGGGTATTTACCCAAAGTATGTGAACTTCTCACAGTGGAATGGGTGGATAAGAACAGTTTGTTTCTATGACCAGGGAAGTAGCTCAAACAGGAGGCATGAAGTTCCTAGAGCTTGGTTACACATTGAAGACTCTAAGGTCATCCACTGCATCCCAAGCCATCACCAGTCATATTGATTTCTGTCTTGCCATTGGACTCCAATGACTCTGGACAAGAGAACAAGAGCCATGACTTGACACAATGATGGCTCATTTAAATCTACTTTATGCATGAATCAAAAGATGTCACCTTTACAATTTTTACATACCTCAAAGTCCTTTGGTGAAGGGCAAGTGACAAACTAGTGGATGAAGATATATTGGGAGCTGTAGTCACAACCATGCACACAGACATCCCAGGTCATATGATCTTGTTCTCACTGAACTAAAGTTCAGGGATTCAAGAGCACCCTGGGTGTCTGAGCAGCCTTTTTTAGGGACCACACTGTTCATCCCCTGGCATGAGGAAGGGGCTAGAAAAGCTGCCCTAAAAATTTTCTTTTTCACCTAACCTAACCATGGCCTGCTTACCATAGCAGGCCAGAATCCCCTTCTATAAGGGGAAACACACACACACACACACACACACACACACACACACACACACACTATACAAAAACTTTTGTGAAGTTGATTTCACTCACCATTAGAATATAGAATGTGCCCACACTTAGGGAGGACATGAAACCCAGTAGACCTGAAAGATGAAAAGTTCTTGATGCAAAAGTACTCAGCAGGTATCACATCCAAATAATAAATAACAGCCTTCAGTGAAACAAAGCTGGCAAGTGAAGGCCAGTTTAAGCAAGTTGAGGCTAGATACATGTTTTCCTGGAGTGGCTACTGCTGATTGAGAATGCTGTAAAGCTGATATAGGTTTCAGTTTTCCCAATCAAAACTAATCTAGTTCACTATCTTATATGCCTTGAAAAACAAATGAAGGACAGACTCATGACAATGGGATAGTTACTTGCAGGAAAGCTCCATAGCACCACCATCGGTGTGTATGCTCCCACTATGACAAATCCTGATGAGGTGAAAGAAAAATTTTATGAAGATTTGGAGACCCTTATCAGCAGTGTACCAGTTCAGGAAAAACTTGTAATTTTGAGTGACTTCAATGCCAGAATAAGCATAAATTGTCAAATATAGCAGGGAGTCCTTGGGAGGAATGAGTCAGAAGCAACAGTAATGGTTGCTTACTACTGAAGACTTGCATGTCTCATGACCTTCTCATTACCAACACTGTCTTCCATTTACCTAACAGCACCTTCACAGCAAATTAATAAAATATGTAATTGTAAGAAGAGACAGACAAAATGTAAGAATGATGAAGGCAATGTCTAGTGCAGAGTGCTGGAGGGATCATAGACCTATCCTCTCCAAACTAAACATTCTCATTCAACAAAAGTAGCGGCCCAAGACAAGGTGACTACCAGAAGACTGAATGTCAAAAAAAAAATTATAGCGTTTCTCTGTTAATAAGCATTTTGTTACTTACTTGGAGGAAAAGCTGATGCAACACACAGTTGGCAACAGTGGAGAAGAAAAGGAGTGGTCAGCTTTCAGAGATTTGGTGTACAGCACCAAATTTACTCATCTGGGCCAGAACACTTATAAAACCTCAGAATCAGTTTGATGGCAATGATGGGAAAATTCAGAAGCTGCTAAACAAAAATCGAGAACTCCACAGGGTTTACCATCAGGATAATAAATCTTTTTTTAAGAAGGCAGAGTTTAACTCCATCAAAAGTAAAGTTACAGGCAAAGCTTAGAAAGATGAGGATTCTTGACTCAGTAAGAAGGCAGATGAAATTCAGTTTTACACTAATAGTAACAATCCAAAGCACTTTTATGATTCCCTGAAAGTTATTAATGGGTCAAAGACTTATGGTGCATCTCAACTACTCAGTGCTAATGGAGTCACATTAATCAGTGATAAGAAGATGATCCTGGAGAGATGGGTTGAACACTTCCATAGTGTTCTCAACAGATCATCATCAATTAATTCTGAAGCCACTGATAATTTATCTCAGATTGAAGTCACTCCCACTTTAGCCAAACTTCCAACTAAAGAAGAGGCTTTAAATGCCATTAGGCTCCTCTCATGTGACAAAATGCCTGGTGATGATTCTATTCCAGATAAGATTTACAAAGCAGCAGGGGGGTCCACTGCTCAAAAGCTGACTGAAATTTTGAAGGTTATATGGCAAGAGAAGTTTACCCTCTAGGTGTTCAAGGACATCTCCATTGTCCATCTTTATAAAGGAAAAGAAAACAGCTTACCTGTGATCATCACAGGAGGTAGGGGTCACTCTCTCTTAGTCATTGCCTTCAAGATTCTTGTCAGAGTCCTCCTTAATAGGCTGATGCTTCACCTGAGAGCTAGTATAACTTCAGAAAGGGACAAAGAGAAGTTGATATGGTGGCTGTTGCCTGACAACTCAAGGAGAAATGTCAAGGAGTACAACAGAGGTCTGTGTACAGTGTTCATTGATCTGACCAAGGCCTTTGACACTGTTAGTCATGAGGGCTTATGGAAGATCACAGCAAATTTCTTTTTGCCCAGAGAAGTTCATCAGTATTGTAAGTTGGTTCCAAAACAACATGGGTTCTGGGTAATAGATAATGTTCTCACACTTTCCTAGTCACCAATGAAGTGAAGCAAATCTGTGTGCTTGATCGCATGCTTTTCAGCATGATGTTTTCAGCATGTTGTCAGATATCTTTAAAGAGAATGAAAATGGTATCAAGGTCAGCTACCATACTGATGGTAATTTTTTTTCAACTTGAAAAGGTTACAAACCAAGATGAAAGTGGATGGAGAGTTGGTGCATGACTATTTGTTCACAAATGATTGTGTATTCCAAATGTTCAAATGGACTACTTGTGCATGACCTGTGGTAGAGCCTTTTAAACTCATACTGGTCTGATCAGACAAATTATACCATGACCCTGACATAGTGATGTCATTTTTGTATTCTTCAAGCACAACCGACAACAACCAACCAAGCTTGATTCTTATTAATTACAGTAGATTAAGATGTATGAATGAGATTCTGGGTAAAGCTGACAGGTCTTGGTTTCAGTTAAGTTTTCATGTTGACCAACTTCCTTTTTTCTACACAGCTGAGCCCCTGCAGCTCACCTGTCAAATTAAGTTCCCCTTTTCTATTAAAAGCCCCTCTCAGCTTAGCTCCTTATTTCTAGGTGCTACACTGTGGATTATAGTCATATTTATTCCATGGGCAAATGTAAGTCACATGGGGATAGAAAACACCCTGAGCTTCGCTCACCTAAGTTCCCCATTCCTGTGGAAGTTTCCTGTTCTTTTCAAGCATGTTTACATGAGATAGTCTTCCATGATGACAATGGAAACCCCAAAACTACCCCAACTAATCAGAATGTGTAAACTCCCATGTGAATCAATACCATGTTCCTCAATTTGAGATCCAACTTCCTCATTTATTGTTTATGCTCCCCAGTTTGATGTTCCTCATAAATGCCTATAAAAATGCTCTATAAACCCCCCTGTTTTGGGTACTTGTACCAATGGAGGTGGTCTTGGACCCACTTTATTGGCAAATTGCTAGCAATTGCTAGTTATTGCTTGATTGCTTTTGCCTCAGTTACTCTCATTCACAGATTGCTATTGTAACAACACCATATCTGCAAATGATAATCTTACAGAGCTGCTTTTAGCACTGGGAAATTAAATGACTTACCCAGAGTCACTCACTCTGCATGTATCAGAGAAAGGATTCAAATGCAGGTCATCTTCCTTAACTAGCCAGCTCTCTATCCACTATACACAATAGTATATCTTTTTACAAAAAAAAGACTAATAAATTCTTAAATAATAACCATGATAAGTGATGGGAAAAAATGCAAGGACTTGCCTGAGTGCTCCCAAATTCCCCTCTAAAAAACTTTAAAATTATGCATCCAAATGAATTTTAAAGGAACATATTCAACAAAAGTATAAGGCAAAATAATTTCCAACCCACAACAACTTAGAAAGTGGATAAGAAAGGACTTCCATATAGGGGTGAGAGTAAAGTTCAGTCTAACTGGAGGCAACACCTGGCAAACCAATAGCAAGTATTGGTAGCAGCTTCTGGAGACCTCAACCCACAGATGGTAAGTATATGGGACAACTGGTCAGAAAGAGATTAAGGGATTCCTTTATTGGCAGTGGGTACAGTTGCATTGTGCATATATAGATCTGAGAAGAAATCCTGGGTCACAGTCCTAGGCAGAAGAGGAGCACTAGAACACCAGAATTTATGACTGCAGGAGAGTGGGGAACCTGGTTATAGTTCCAGGGCAGAAAAGAGTGCTAATGGTCACTCAGATACCAGAGCACAAGGCAGGATAGTAGTAAACAAACCTCTCTTTAGAGATAACTGAAAACTTATAAAACCCTAGAACTAGCTCTAAAAACAGCTGTACAGAAAACTCAAAGTCAGGGACAGTGCCAGCACCACCCCAGGAGCAGAGCCCAACTTTAACATAATGTTGTAAATCACCAAATAGACTGGAAAATGGGATGGGGGGGAAGCAAACAGAAAGAACCTGACCATAAGAAGTTACTATGGTGATAGGGAAGATCAAAACATAAGCTCACAAGACGACAACAAAGTTAAAACTGCTATATCCAAAACTTCAAAGAAAAATGTGAATTGGCCTCAGACCAAAAAAGAATTCCTGGAAGAACTCAAAGCAGAGTTTAAAAATCAAAAAATAAAGATAGCAGAAAAATTGGGAAAAGAAATTACAGTGACACAAGAAAAACCTGAAAAAAAGAAGAGTCAACAGCTTGGTAAAGACAGCACCAAAAAAAGTACTGAAGAAAATAACACCTTAAAAAACAGAATAGGGGGGCGGCTAGGTGGCGCAGTGAATAGAGCGCCGGCCCTGGAGTCAGAAGGACCTGAGTTCGGAGCCAGCCTCCGACACTTAATCCACACAAACAAAAACCTAGCCTTGTAACCTTGGGCAAGTTACTTAACCCCAATTCCCCTAAAGGGGTGGCTAGGTGGCGCAGTGAGTAAGAGCGCTGGCCTCAGAGTTGGGATGACCCGAGATCTGTTCTGGCCTCAGAAAATTAGCACCCACACATAAATAATAACTAGCCATGTAACCTTGAGCAAGTTACTTAACCCCAATTGCTTTAAAAAAAAAATAGAATTAACCAAATGGAAAAAAGAGGCACAAAAGCTTGCTAGAGAAAATAATTCCTTAAAAGTTTAGATTTGGGCAACTGGAAGCTAATGACTCCATTAAACATCAGGAAACAATAAAACAAAATCACAAGTGAAAAAAATAGAAGAAAATGTGAAACATATCACTGGAAAACCAACTGACCTGGAAAATAGATCCAAGAAAGATAATTTAAGAATTATTGGATTACTTGATAGCCATGATCAAAAAGAGCCTGGACAGCATCTTTCAAAAAATTATCAAGGATAACTTCCCTGATGTTCTAAAACCAGAAAATAAAATAGAAATGTAAAGAATCCATGTAGCACCTCCTAAAAGCAATCCCAAAATGAAAACTGCTTGGAACATCATATCTAAATTCCAGGGCTCCTACGTGAAGAAGAAAATATTGCAAGCAGCCATAAACAAACAATTCAAATCTCAAGGAACCAGTCAAGATAACACAAGATTTAGAAGTTTCTCCATTAAAGGATCAAAGGGTTTGGAATATGATATTCTGGAAGGCAAAGAATGACAACCAAGAATCACCTACCTAGTGAAACTGAATATATTTATTTGGGGGGTGGGGGGGTGGGTAGGGAGATTTAATGAAATTAAAACTTAATTTAATGGAAAGACCAGAGATGAATAGAAAATTCATCTTTCAAATACAAGACTCAAGAGAAGCAAAAAAAAAGGTAAACAGTAAAGAAAAATCATAAGGGATTTAATAAGGTTCAACTCTTTACATTCATACATGGGAAGATGATACTTGTAATTCCTAAGAACTTTATCATTTTAGGGTAGTTTAAAGAAGTGTATATAGACAGAGAGCATGGGTATGAGTTGAATATGATAGGATGATATCTTAAAAATAAAATTAAGTAGTGGGAAAGAAAAATGCACTGGAAAGAAAAAGGTGAAGAAAAGGTAGAATGGGGTAAATTATCTGACAAAAAGAGGCATGAAAGAACTTTTACAGCGGACAGGAAGATTGAGGAGGTGAAGGGAGGATGTTATTCCCATTGGAATTAGCTCAGAGAGGCAATAACATACACAGTGAGTTAGGTGTTGAAATTTATCTTTCCCTGCAAGAAAGCAGGAGGAAAAGGGCATATGAGAAGGAGTGGGAGGCAGACAGAATAAAGAGCCGATTGGAGGAAGAGGTAATTAGAAGCTAAATACTTTTGAGGATGGACAGGGTGACAGTAGAAAGAGAAAAGAATAAATGAGGAAAATATTATGGAGGGAAATACATAATAATCATAACTGTAAAAAATTATTGTAAGTTTCTCTGATAATGGCCTCATTTCTCAAATATGGAGAACTGTGTCAAATTTATAAAGATACAAGTCATTCCCCAATTGTTAAATTATCAAAGGATATGAATAGGCAGGTTCAGATCAAGTAATGAAAACCATCTATAATTATATGAAAAAAATGTTCTAAATCACCAATTAGAGAAATGCAAATTAAAATAACTCTAAAATACCACCCCATACCTATCAGACTCGTTAATATGAAGGAAAGGGATACGATACATGTTGGAGGATATGTGGGAAAGCTAAGACACTAATGCACTGTTAGTGGAGTTGTGAACTAATTCAATGATTTTAGACAAGAATTTGGAACTATCGCAAAGGGCTATAAAACCATGTATATCCTTTGATCCAGCAATACCACTACTAGGACTGTATTCCAATGAGATTTAAAAACAAAAGGAAAAGGATCTATATGTACAAAAATATTTATCACAACTCTTTTAGTAGGGCAAAGAATTGGAAATTGAGGGGATGCCCAGGAAATAGGGAATGGCTAAGCAAATTGTGGTATATGATTATGACATATACTCTAAGAAATGACAAGTAGGATGCTCTCAGAAAAACCTGGAAAGACATGCATGAACTGATACAAATGAAAGGAACAGAACCAGGAGAACATTGTATATAGTAATAGTAATATCATATAAAGATCAACTGTGAATAACTTAGTTATTCTCAGAAATACAATGATCCAAGACAATTCCAAATGACTTATGATGAAAAATGCTATCCATTTCCAGAGAAAGAACTGATAGAGTCTGAATGCAAATAACAGCATACTTTTAAAACATTTCTTGTGTTTGGTTTTGAAGGGGTTATGTTTTCTTTCAAAAAAGGACAAATACAGAAATATGCTTTGCATGACTGCACATGCATAAATTACATAAAATTGACTTTCTTCTCAAGGAGAGAGGAAAGGAAGTAGGGAGGGAAATAATTTGATATTTTCCCCAATTATATGTAAAAACAATTGTAACATTTTTTTCAAATTTTGAGTTCCAAATTCTCTCCAAACCCTCTCCCTACCCTGCACCTCTCCTCTTCACCCCTACACATTGAGAAGGCAAGCAATTTGGTATAGGAACACAATTTTTTCAAATGAATGTTAAATTATTTTTATATATAATTGGGAGAAATAAAACATTAAAAATAGTAATAAAGATAAGTTCATAATAGGGCAATCCAATCTGCCCAAATACTTAATATTGATGTTCCAGAAGCAGATGTCATTGCCAAATTCCAGCAGCTCGCATATTAATAAATCAAACAACAAATATTTGATAAATATTTAATATGTACCAGGCTACTATGTGCCAGATTTAGGGGATACAAATGCCAAGAATGAAACAATTTCTATTTACAAAGAGATTGTATTCTAATGGGGGAGACAAGTTCATATATGAATTCATATAGCATAAAATGAGTAAATAGAAAACAAAAATGAAGTAATTTAAAAAAAGGTAGTTTGGCAGAAAAGGCATTATGAGTTAGAGAGCCAGAAAAGATTTGATACAGCATATTGTACTTGAGTTAGGTCTTGAAGAGAGGGGCTTGATAAGGCAGATGTGAGAATGAATTCTCTTCCATGCATGTAGGACAGCCAATACTGTGAAATAGAGATGGGTAAGGGAAGAACAGAGAAAAAGACAGTCTGGCAGTATCACAGAGTTCAGGAGGAAAAAAAAAATGTTTAATGAGGCTGGAAATGTAAGTTGCAGCCAAGTTGAATAGGGCTTTAAAAGTTACACAAGGGGCAACTAGGTGGCACAGTAAAGAGAGCACTGGCCCTGGAGTCAGGAGGACCTGAGTTCAAATCCAGCCTCAGACACTTAACATAAAAACTAGTCACGTGACCTTGGGCAAGACACTTAACCCCAATTCCCCTGCCCAAAAAAGGGAAAAATAAAAGCTAGAAAAAAGAGTATATTTATCTTAGAGGCAATAAGAAGCCACAAGACTTGGTTGAGTAAGGGAGTTATATCATCAGATCTGCATTTAAGGAAAATCACTTTGGCAGCAGTGTGTAGGGTGATCTGGAATGATGAGAGACTTAGGACAAGAAGACAAACTAGGAGTCTGTCACAATAATCTAGGAAAACAATTGATGAGAACCTGAACTAAGGTGGTAGTCATATGAAGGCAGAGAAAGAGTCAGAGGAGAGAAAAGTTATAAATGTAGAAATGACAAGGTTTGGCAACTGATTGGATAGATGAGGTAAGGAAGAGTGAGGGGTCCAGGATAATATTAACAATATGAACCTGGGAGACTGGAAGATTTGTGATGTATTCAATAATAATAAGGAAGTATAGAAGGGAGAAGGATTTGTGGAAAACGCAGAATTCAGTTTTAGATGTGTTAAAGTTCAGACATCTCTAAAATACTGAGTTTTAAATATCCAATAGGCAATTGGTAAGGTTAGGCTGAACTTCCAAAGAAAAACTAGGACTGGAGATTACAGTAGCATTAAGGGTACAACCCCTAATTTGTGACGACTTTAGACTTCACATATACTCAGTAATATTTTCAGATATTCTCTCTGTCTTCTTCCCTCATATTTTACCTCTGAAGTTGTCACACGTTAGCCTCTATAGTACAGTCATACAGTCTGTTAAGGCAGGTTCATATATATGTATATATTTGAGGGGTGGCTAGGTGGTACAGTGAATAGAGCACCGGCCCTGGGGACAGGAGGACCTGAGTTCAAATCTGGCCTCGGACACTTAGCACAAAAACTAGCCATGTGACCTTGGGCAAGTCACTTAACCCCAATTGCCCCTCCAAAAAGCAAAAAACATAAAATAAAACATATGTATATATGTGTATGTGTATGTGTGAATATATGTGGGTATATATGTATATATACATACACACACACACACACACACACACACACACACACACACACACAGAACTGGTAACCTCTAGAGACCTAACATGCACTAGAACCTCAATCTTAACCATAGTCTTCTTCACTTCCCTAGATATTCTGGATTGCCAAAGTATTGTCTAATAATAGCAACTAGGTCTTTTTCAGGCGTGGGAAACTTGTGGCCTTGAGGCCACTTGTGGCCCTCTCAGTCCTCAAGTATGGCCCTTACTCAGTGAAAGGGTTGCAACTGAGGACCAAAAGGGCCACATACAGCCTCAAGGCTTCAGGTTCCCCACCCCTGTCTTAGAACATCAAGAGTAAGTGTTTTACCAACATTTTTTCTTATCTTAGACAAAGCAGAAGAACTAAACATTGATCTCTGTTAATCTTGATATTTCTCTTTTTTTTGGAGGGGGGAAGGTAGGGCAATTGGGGTTAAGTGACTTGCCCAAGGTCACATGACTAGTAAGTGTTAAGTGTCTGAGGCTGGATTTGAACTCAGGTCCTCCTGATTCCAGGGTTGGTGCTCTATTCACTGTAACACCTAACCACCCCAATATTGAGAAGAAAATTTATGACCCTACCAAATGCTTGGAATTAGGTAAAATTTCAAAGAAGGAATGTTTTCTATACCTCTATCTACCTTTTCTTAAGGTTATAATGAAAGCAGGGGTATTTCCATCTTTAGGCCTTCAGAAAGAGGGCAATGCCTAAAACAAAGACAAATTTCCATTATGTGATTTTAGATACTAATCCATCTGAGCAGGACATACATTTGAATACAGAGGAGTCTTCTGGGTGTTCCTTAAGAAACTTAAAATAGACTTTAAAATACTGGAAATAGACTATATCTATGTTTTAGGTCAGACTTGCAAATAAACTTACTAGCCACCCACTTTACTATCAGTAGCCAACCTATTTTTAAACAATTGGCTACAATTGAACAAATTTTTAACAAGGTTCTATTATTTGCAGAGCAATTATCTAGATATTGGATATATGTAGATTAAATAATATAGTCCTGGCCTTCCAAAAGCTTATGATCTAGTAGTGTTAAAATCTAGTAATAATTTATGCACATAAAGAATTATAATACAAGACAGACTATAATTATTGTCCCTGAATAGTTTTTATATTTTCTCTTAAATGATATATCTGCATCCTTGAAAATTTTCCCATAATATGGCTAATACCATAACATATATTCCTGGAACTGTTTATTCTATTTACGGCCTACAAATTTTAAGAGACAAAGTCTAATATGTTTTGCATGACTTAATATGTATAATGCACGCTGTATTTCTTGTTTTCCTAATGAGTGGGGAAGGGTTAGAGGGAGGGAGAGAATTTGGAACTAAAAGCAATTTTTTTTTTCTTAATAAGCAATTGGGGTTAAGTAACTTGCTCAAGGTTACACGGCTAGTCATTATTTGTGTGTGGGTGCTCATTTTCTGAGGCCGGATTCGATCTCTGGTCATCCCAACTCCGAGGCCGGCGCTCTTACTCACTGCGCCACCTAGCTGCCCCAACAATCTTTTTTTTTTTTATTTAAAAAGAGAGACAGAGTCTGTCAAAATAAGACCTAAATTGTTTTGATGTAGTTCTACATATGATATAAGATTTACATTATACTGACATCTGGTGGACATATAATTAATTTTCCTTGTGAAAACTTTTTAATGGAAAAGACCTTTTAGGATTGTTTTCACTGTGCACTTTGCAATATTCCTTTTCATTTTAGTTTTCAATGCTACAATTAAAACATATGCCATTTTTCTTGGACAGCTCTTCTTATAATCTTATTAGTACCTTAGGATATTTTCTCTTTTCTCTATCTTGATTTCATTCCTTTGCTACTTGGTTATAAATCCTAAACTACATAAAAATATTTATCTCCCCTTTGCAGGGGTAGTGACAGGGTGTTGGGGGTGGTGAGTTGGAGATAAGTAAAATTATCATTTCCACATATATTGAAATGCTTCATAAAACACTTCAGTATACAATCGGGTTTATTTTTCTAAATAATATCACAAAATGGCTCCCTTTTTTTAGAATTGAAATTCTACATCTTTTAATTGTAGATAACTCCAGAGCAAAATATGAAGGTGAAGCTCAAGGACATTAGTTTACCAGCCTACACTTTTTTTTAAAACTGTCTATCAATATTTTGCCTAAATATTTCACTAAAATTACAATATCCCAAGCCATATGACAAGATTCTATTATAAGCATTTAGATTATTATTCCTCCGTCTGAAAAAATTTATCCTAAAAAAATGAGATGAAATTCTGGGACATGACAAATTATACAAAAGAATTCCTTTACACCCTCACAGTTATTGTCCTCATATTGGTCTTCATTCCTTCTCATCTAATCTATTACAATAGCCTCCTAGCTGGTCTCCCTGACTCCTACAATCCTCCTAACTAGTATCACATACCATTGTTTTCATCAGGCTTTTACTAAAATAGGAGTCTAGTGGAGCCAAGATGGCGGAGTAGAAACAGCTCATCCAAGCCACTCTGCCCCCAGATTCCCCCCCAACGATGTAAAAGGGGACTCTGAACAACTTCTGAAGCCCCAGCACCCACAGAACGACACAGAGAACCTAAACTCCCGCTGAAGATAGCCCAGCAGCCCTGCAGGAAGGACCAGCGCAGTGGTCTGGGACCTGGCATCATGCAGCGCGGAGTGCAGGAGCCGAGCCAAGCCCAGGTCCGCATGAGCCGAGGTTTTAGCCCCAGGGTGGCAGGGCCAGCAGCCAGCTGGAGGAACCCCAGAACACCAGGAGCTGTGGCGACTCCAGAATTATCAACATAGACTTGCCTAGGACAAAATAAGAGGTTAGTGTCCTATGGACTTTGGGACTGGTATTAGGGAATGCGTCGGCTCCCTCCCCTGGGGGCTAGAAGCCGCTGAGGACAAACACCATTTTGTAGTTTTCAGAGGCAGCTCCCACTCCCAGCCTGCAAATTTGTAGGGAGATCCAGCGATCAGTCTTGGGGGGTAATCGCTCTTGCTTTAACCTCCTGGATCTGGATTGTGATCTAGGGTGGAAGTTGTGGGTGGGTTTACAGCTTACCAGAAATGGAAGTTGCCCCCCACACGTTCGGGACAAAAATTCCTCTAGCTGGCCTTAAAGCCATAGTGTGGCAACAAGCCCAAAAGTCAAGCAATTAAGTGGCAACATGCCAAGGCAAAGGAAACAGAAAAATGCAACCCTAGACTCCTATTTTGGGGGCATAGAGCAGGAAAAGGACTGTGAGGTCAGAAGTCCTGCTCCAAAAGCCCCAGGGGAAAACATGAGCGGGTTGCAGGCCATAGAGGACCTTAAGAAGGACTTTAAAAATCAAATAAGAGAAGTGGAGGAAAATTGGAAAGAGAAATGAGAAGGATGCAGGAAAAGTATGAAATGAGGGTCAACAGCCTGACTGAGGAAAACAACACCTTAAAAAATAGACTAACTCAAATGGCAAAGGAAGCCCAAAAGGGCAATGAGGAGAAGAATGCCTTAAAAAGTCGAATTTGCCAGATGGAAAAAGAATCTCAAAAGTTCACTGAGGAGATTCATTCCTTCAGAGTTAGACTGGAGCAAATGGAAGCTAATGACTTTATGAGAAATCAAGATGCTGTTAAGCAGATCCAAACAAATGAAAGATTAGAAGGCAATGTGAAATATCTCATGGGAAAAACCACTGACCTGGAAAATAGATCCAGGAGAGACAATTTAAAAATTATTGGACTACCTGAAAGCCATGATCAAAGAAAGAACCTAGAAATCACCCTTCAAGAAATTCTCAAGGAAAATTGCCCTGATGTTTTAGATCCAGAGGGCAAAATAGAGGTTGAAAGAATCCACCGATCACCTCCTGAAAAAGATCCCAAAAAGAAAACTCCCAGGAATATTATAGCCAGGTTCCAGAATCCCCAGATCAAGGAGAAGATACTCCAAGCAGCCAGGAAGAAACAATTTCAATATTGTGGAAACACAATCAGAATAGCCCAGGACCTGGCAGCTTCTACACTGAGGGATCGAAGGGCATGGAATATGATATTCCAGAGGGCAAAAGAACTGGGAATGAACCCAAGGGTCACCTACCCAGCAAAACTGAGTATTTTGTTTCAGGGGAAAATATGGTCATTCAGTGGAATAGAGGACTTTCAAGCATTCTTGAGGAAAAAACCAGAATTAAATAGAAAATTTGACATCCAGACACAAGAAGCAAGAGATGCCTGAGAAGGTAATCAGGGAAAAGAAATCAAAAGGAACTTATCAAAGTTGAACTACTTACATTCCTATATGGAAAAGCAATAACTGTTACTGATGATATCTTTCTCACTATGAAAATAATGGAAGAAGGGTGTGTGGTCATATGAATACATATGTGAATGTGTGTGTATATGGTTACAGTTATATATGGATAGAGGGCATAAGTGGAATTTGTTGGGAAGGGAGAATACTCAAGGGATGAAATTATGAGGTGAGAGAGGAAAGTGGCAAGAGGAGATGGGGAGAGACAGGGTAGGGTAAACTATCCCATGTAGAAGAAGCAAGGGGAAGTGGTTGCAAAGGAGGGGGAGAATAAGGAAGGCTAAAAAGGCAAAACCACATTCACATTGAATTTGGTTCAGGGAGAAAATGACATACATACTAAATGGGATATCTCAACCTGCAGCAGGATAGGGGAAGGGGGATGAGAGGAGGGATGATGGATGGGAGGGCATCCTTGGGGTGAGGGGAGGTTGGAAGTACCCACTATAGAAGAGGGACAGGATCATATAGGGAATGGACCAGGCGGGGGGTGGGATGAGTGGGAGGGAATTATAAGCAGCCTTGTACAATATATCTACTATGATAATGTTTTGCATAGCTAGACATGTACAACATATACTGAATTACTTATCTCCCAAGAAGGAATGGGTGACAAGGGAGGAAGGAAATGGATCTGAAATTTGAGGTCGTAACATTAAATATTTCAAATATATATAAATACTATTATTAATACTCTTTTGCTTGTAATAGGGAGATAAGATGTGCAGGCATTGGGACACAAAGACTCACCTTCCTCTAATGGAAAAGTCGATGGGGGTATGGGAGAAGGTATGGGAGAGAGCAGATTGGAGGAAGCGATATCTTGTGGGACTGCTATTCTGGGAGGTTGGGTAGGGGAATAATGGGGGGAAAATGATTGTAACTCAAAATCTGGCGGAAATGAATGATGTAAAACAGAAGTTAATAAAGCATTTGTTTAAAAAAAAATAGGAGTCTAATGTTGCAATTTTCTGTTTATTTTGCTTCCTTTGCCTAGTCATGTTGCCACTTAATTACTTGACTTTTGGGCTTCTTGCCACAGTAGGACTCTGCCACCAGACAGGGGAGCTTCCGTCCCAAATATTGGGGTCTTCACAACTTCCGTTTAATAGTCTCTATCTAAAAACAAATATAAAGCATTTTATACATTTTATACAACAGGGATAAACTAGAAGCCTTTCCAACATGATCAGGGAAAAAAATAAGCATATTCATTATCACCACTAAAATTTGAGATGGTGCTAAAATGTTAGTGATAGAAATGATACAATAAAAAGAAATGGAAAAAATAAAATGTAAGCAAAAAGGAAATAAAATTATCAGTTTTGCAAATGATATGATGGTTTACTTAGATAATCCCAGAGAGTTTACTAAAATTAATAAAAATCATAAATTCATTAAATTTAAAGGATATAAAATAAATCCTCATAAGCATCAGTTTGTCAATGTTACTAATAAAATCCAGCAGAAAGAGATAAAAGGAAGAGTTCCATTCAAAACACCTTCAATATCCATAAAACACGTGAGAGTCTCCCACCAATATACACAGGCACTACACGAATATAATGGGAAAAATTCTTTACAAAAATAAAAACAGACACAAATATTGGAGAGATGTTAATTGCTAATGGGTACTCAGAGTAAGAATAATAAAAATTACAATACTATCTAAATCGTTTTACTCATTTAGTGAAATAAAAATTGAACTACCAAATGTTTAACAATCTAGGAAAAATAATAATAATAATTATCTGAAAAAACAAAAGGTCAGGAATTTTAAGGCAAATGGTGGGGGAAAAAAGTGGAAAGGAAAGGGACAACAAATATTTATTAAGCAACTATGAAGAAGGAAATGTGCTAAGTGCTGGGGATACAAAAAAAAAGGTAGAAGACAGTCCTCACACTCAGGGAGCTCAAAGTCTAACGGGGAAACAACACGCAAACAACTATGTACAAACAAGATTAAAAAACATAAAAATGATAAATTAGAGATAATCAATAAGGGGAAAGCACTAGCATTAAAGGGGATGAAGAAAGACTTCTTATAGAATACAAGATTTTAGCTGGGACTTGAAGTAGAAACTAGGAAATCTAGGAGGTAGAGATGAGAAGAAAGAGAGAATTCTAGGTGTGGGGGATAGCCAGTGAAAATGCCCAGACAGAGGATAGATTTTCTTGTGCAAAGAACAGCACAAGATAAATACAAGTCTAGTGTAATTGGATCCCAGAGCATGTCAGCGTAAGTAAAAGACTCTGAATGTACAAAGAAAAATTTATATTTAATCCCAAAGGGTACCATTAGAGTATACTGAGTAGGGATATGATATAATAAGACGTGGTCTTCAGAAAGATCAATTTCACAACTGAGTGGAGGATGAACTAGGTAAGAGACATACTGGCAGGAAGAAAAACCAGTAGCTTATTGAAATAGTAGAGGTGTGAGATGATAAAGGACTAAATCAGAGTGATGACAGTGTCAGAGAAGAAATTGGGCTATATGTGAGAAAGGTTAAGAAGGTAATATCCATGGACCTCAGAAGCAGAGTGGACAAAGGAAAAGGAGAAAAAAGAGAGTGAGGAGTTAAAGGTGACACCTGAGTTGCAACCCTGGGTTACTGGAATCTCAAGAGTGATAGAGAAGTAAGAAAGAGAGGCTTTGGGAGAAAAGACATTGTGTCAGTATGGGATATGTAGAGTTTAATATATCTATAGCCTATCCAGGTCAAGATACCCAAGAGGCAGTTGGAGAAGTAAATCAAGAGGTTAGGATAGAGATTAGGAACAGATGTGCAAAAATGAGAATCATCAGCATAGAAATAATTGAATCTATGGGAATTAATGAAATCAGCAAAGAAAATAATATAAAGGGAGAAGCAATATTCCAATGTCACTTTTATATTCTGAAAATCATCTCCATGCACCAGAGGGCAAAATATAGCCTTCTGAATCTATTGACAAGAAAGGATAAGAGCCAGCAACAACTAAAAACAATAAGAGAAACTTAATATGGTCTCAAATTGATGGCTTTTAGATAAAATCATTGTCCTGAGAGTATGAAAAGTGGTTTATAGTTTATAGGCTTGTCCCTGCAAATCATTTTCTGAAAAAAGTGTTGCCTTTTTTCCCCTGGTGGTTTTACAATGTTAGTAAAGTGTGATAACAGGTTTCTCAATAACAGGCTTCGTGATAATGGGTTAATTTGTATTCTGCATTTCAAGTAACATGATATTATCATCATGAGCAAATGTTTCTACTTATATTTGACACTGTGACAGGTGCAATACAAAGTGTTAAGCAATGTCTTTTAAGCATCTATAACAATAGGAGTCTAAGAAAGTGATTCAAATTCTCTAACAACCCCACAAAATGATCATAATAATAAATAGTTTATATAATAACTTAAAGTTGCAAAGCACTTTGGTGCAGAGGAAAATGTTCTAAATCTGGAGTCACAGGACCTGGGTTCAAATCCTAACTTTGCCAATTATTGGCAAATATGAACTTCAGCAAAGTGATTTAGCTTCTTTAGGATCCAATATAAAAAGAGAAGTTTGACTTGCATGACATTAAGATTGTATCCAGATGGGGCGGAGCCAAGATGGTGGAGTAGAAGCAGGAAATTCTGTGACCTCACCCCACAACCACCTTAAATACCTGCAAAATATGTCTCTAAACAAATGTTATAGCTACAGAACCCACAAAGTGACAGAGAGAAACAAATCTCCCTCTGATGGCAGCATAGCAGGCCAACAGGAAGGGTTCATCACAGAGTGTGAGCCATGTGGTTTTGGCCCCACGGAGGAAAAGGAAGCCAAAGCAGACTTTGGGAGAGTGAATTGCCAGCAGCTGTGGTAGTTTCCAGACTTTTCAACCCAAAAACACCAAAAAAGAAAGTAAAAGGACAAAGGGGAACTTTGTTGGAAAGGAAGGGCATGGTCCATCCTCTGCCCCCAGGGGGAAAAGTGGAGGAGGCAAAGTGATTGCAGTGGCTATCCATGGCTGCCTCTGGAGCTCATGGCCTACAGACAGGGGGACCAATGGATCATTCAGAGGGCAATTGTTCTTGCTTTGACCTGCTTAGATCTGAGTTGCTTTCTTGGGCGGTGGTACTGGGGTGAGTAATGCCAGTTTGCCAGTGTGGTGTCTGTAGACACAGCACCCTCCTCAGACCTCTGACAACATTTGCTAAAACCCCAGCAATTTGGAACAGAGATCTCCTCTCTGGAAGCAGAATTCTACCATGGCAAAGGGATAAAAAGTTAATAATTGACTGGCAATATGATCAAGCAGAGGAAGCACAAACAGACCATAAAATTCTTTTTGGGAGATTAAAAGGATCAAAGCATAGAACAGGGGGAAGACAATAAAGTCAGAATCCATGCATCAAAAGCTTCCAAGAAAAAAAATGAACTGGTTACAGGCCATGGACAAGCTCAAGAAGGATTTTGAAAATCAAGTAAGAGAAGTGGAGAAAAAACTGGGAAGAGAAATGAGAATGATGCAAGAAAATCATGAAAAGAGTGTCAACAACCTGAATGAAGAAAATAATACCTTAAAAAATAGACTAACTCAGGGTGGCTAGGTGGGGCAGTGAATAGAGCACTGGCCCTGGAGTCAGGAAGACCTGATTTTAAATCCAGCCTTAGACACTTAACACAAAAACTAGCTTGTGACCTTGGGCAAGTCACTTAACCCCAATTGCCCTCCAAAAAGCAAAAAAAAAAAATAATAATAGACTAATTCAAATGGCAAAAGAGGCCCAAAAAGTCAATGAGGAGAAGAATGCCAGAAAAGCCAAATTTGCCAGATGAGAAAGGAATTTCAAAAACTCACTGAAGAGAAAAATTCCTTCAAAATTAGATTGGAACAAATGGATGCTAATGACTTTATGAGAAATCAAGATATACAAATGGAAAAAAAACAGAAGGCAATGTGAAATACCTCATGGGAAAAACCACTGATCTGGAAAATAGATACAGGAGAGATAATTTAAAAATTACTGGACTACTTGAAAGCCATGATCAAAAAAAGAACCCAGAAATCATCCTTCAAGAAATTCTCAAGGAGAATTGCCCTGATATTTTAGAACCAGAAGGCAAAATAGAAATTGAAAGAATTCATCGATCACCTCTTGAAAAATATCCCAAAAAGAAAACTCCTAGGAATAGTGTAGCCAAATTCCAGAGTTCCCAGGTCAAGGAGAAAATATTACACACAGCCAGGGAGAAACAATTTGAGTATTGTGGAAACACTTTCAGGATAACACAAGATCTAGCAGCATCTACATTAAGGGATCAAAGGGCTTAGAATATGATATTCCAGAGGTCAAAGGAGCTAGGATTAAAACCAAGAATCACCTACCCAGCAAAACTGAGTGTAATGTTTCAGGGAAAAATATGGCATTCAATGAAACAGAGGACTTTCAAGCATTCTTGATGAAAAATCCAGAGTTGAATAGAAAATTTGACTTTCAAATACAAGAAGCAAGGGATGCTTAAGAAGGTAAACAGGGAAAAGAAATCATAAGGAACTTATCAAAATTGAACTATTTACATTACTATGTGGTAAAACAATCATTGTAACTCATGTATGTGTGTGTGTATATGTATACGTGCATATATATGTTTATTCAGGAGGGTATATGTGAGTATAAATACACATTTGTGTGTGTATATGTGTATATATGCATACATAGACAGAGGGCACAGGATTAGTTGAATAGGAAGGGATGATATCTAAAAAAGAAAATTACGAGGTAAGAGAGGAATATAATGAGGGAGATAAGGAGAGAAAGAATAGGGTAAATTACCTCATATAAAAGAGACAAGAAAAACTGTTACAGTTGAGGGGAAGAACAGGAAGGCATAAAGGAATGGGTCAACCTTACTCTCATTGAATTTGGCTTTAGGAGGAAATAACATAGACACTAAATTGGGTATCTTACCCTAAAGGAAATAGGGGGCAAGCGAATAAGAGGGGAGATGATAGAAGGGAGAGCAGATTGGGGGAGAGGGTAGTTAGAAGCAAATACTTTTGAAAAGGGACAAGGTCAAAGGAGAAAACAGATTAAGTGGGGGGGCAGGATCAGATGGAGTGAAATATAGTCATTCTTTAACAATATATCTACTATGAGAATGTTTTGTATAACTATAGAAGTATAACCTATATTGAGTTGCTTTTCCTCCCAGTAGGGGTAGGTGATGAGGGAAGAAGGGAAAGAATCTGGAAATCAAAGTTTTAAAATCAAATGTTTATATTATATATATATATATATAACATGCAACTGGGAAATAATATATACAGGCACTTGGGTAGAGAAATCCATCTTGCACTACTAGAAAGTTGGAGCAGGGGAATGGGAGAGTATATAAGAGAAAACAGATTGGGGGAAGGGGTATTCAGTAGAATCACTATTTTGGGGTTGCGGGTAGGAGAAACATGGGGAGAAATTTTATAACTCAAAATCTTGTGGAAATGAATGCTGAAAACTAAAAATAAACAAATTAAACAAATACTAATAAATAAAAAATAAAAAGACTGTGTCCAGTCCTAAATATATGAGCTCATGATGCAAAAAAAACTTATGAGGTAGGTAGAAAAAAATACCATCTCTTCCAGAGAAAGAATTATGGAGTCTAAATGCAGATTAAAGCAAACCATTTGCTCTCTTTTTTGTTTTGTTTTGTTTCATTTCTTCTCTCTCATGGTTCATTCCACTGGTTATAATTCTTCTTTACAACTTGACTATTGTGAAAA